>VWYP01012005.1:0-82927 GCA_013400435.1 Pycnonotus jocosus
TGCTTTCAAACCTCAACAATAAGGAATAAAGTTAAGCCCCTGCCTCAAGGAAGTTTAGGAATTCTAGCTGTAAGACTTCCAGCTCTTCAGGGAGATAGTGGGATTTCCTTGGAGGCTATGGTTCAGAGCTGGCAGATATTAAAGGAAAGTCTTTCACAAAGCACAAGACATAGCAATCCCCAGGAGAAAGAGTCCATCAAGGAAGGCAAGAGCCCAGTGACGGAGGGGGTACAACTGACGGCAAAGAAGATTTCAAGTATCAGCACTTATTGTTTTCCAGTAAATCTTATACCCTTTATGTGACATGCATTACACCTGTGCATCCTATCTACCCTCTTGTGATTGGTCAGTACACCTCAGCACTCCCTGTTTCATTGCCTTCAATACTGTTCACCTGTCCTACACAGTTATAGCCCATTAGGGATGAGGCTTAGCAGCACTCCCATTCCCAATCACCACAAAGTGTGTGCCTGCAGCCCAGCATGGCTTAATAGAGATCTGCTGGACAAAGTAAAGGGAAAGAAGCAAATGCATAGATAGTTGAAGCTAGGACAGGTGACCTGTTGATAAAGTGTGGTTGTGTAGGGATGGGGTGAGAAAGGCTAAGGTAAAGCTGGAACTGAACCTGGAAAGGGATGTAAAGAATAAGAGGAAGGGCTTCTACAAGTGTGTAACCGGAAAAGGAAGGAGAAAGAAGGTGTATGCCCTCTTGATGTACAATGCTGGAAAACTGGTAATAATGGAGGTCCCAGTTTGGAAAGACAGGTGTCTGCCAGGGAAAGCCAGAGCCCTCCTTGGAGTGGAGAATGTAAACCCCCTCCCTCCAAATTACTATAAGTTTGAATTAAAAATCAAGCAAAAATACTAGAATAGGAATAACAGGTTTTTACTAAGAATATTAAAAATAAAAAGGCAGTATTATAAAAAAGCAAACAAACAGAAAAGTAATGGCTGACAGAGTCAGAATACATCCTGACACCCTGTTGGTCAGAGTATTGGTAGCAGCCCAATTAAGTCCTCCTGGAGTGACAGATGTGGTTGTATTGGGGCAGAGATGATCCTGTAGAAGGGTATAGTTTCCTTCTGTAGAAGGGTGTAGTTTTCTCTGAAGGCCCAGTGGTGGTGAGATGAGTCCGGTCTTCCTCTGCAAAATCCAATGAAAACAGACTGTCCTGCTGTTCTGAATCTCAGGTTTTATCCAGGTAGGAATGTTTGGTTCCTCTCTCTGGGTGGAGCATCTCATAATGGGATGATGCAATTTTATCAGTCATGCAGTGAGCCTTAATGGCTCATTAACAGCAGATATCCCCCGGAGGGAGGATGGGTCATGGAAGAGATAAAGAACACTGCCCCACCTGGTTTTAACAGCTGGCCCATTAACAGAAGACACTCGCCCCCTCCCCCCTGGAGTCACGAGGAATGGGTCATAGAAGAGGTAAAGAAAAAGACCTCCCCAGACACTTTCAACAGATGGAAATACATCTTGCATTGCAACCCAAGACAATGGATGAGAGGAAGGCTGGGATACTCAACAGCTTTTTTGCCTCAGTCTTCAATGGCAACATCTCTTCCCACACCTTTTGAGTGGATAAACAGTAGGATGGGGAGTGGAGTGAGGGAACAAAGTCCCTCACACTGTATGTAAAGGTCAGGTTCATGACCTCCTGAGGAGTTTGAATGTTTATGGAACCTGATGAGATCTATCTCAGACTCCTGAGGGAATTGGCTGATGCAGTTGCCAAGCCACTCTCCATGATATTTGAAAATTCGTGGAGTCAGGTGAAGTCCCATGTCACTGGAAAATGGGAAACATTGTACCCATCTTTTAAAAGGGTTAAAAGGATGATCCTGGGAACTACTGACCTGCTAGCCTCAACCTGCAAGCCTGGGAAGATCCTGGAACAGGTCCTCCTGGAAGCCATGCTAAGGCACATGGAGAACAGGGAACTGATTTGGGAAAGCTAGCACAGTTTTACCAAGGGCAGGTACTGCCTTTTCAACCTAGTGGCTTTCTATGATGGAGTGACTACAACGACATCAATGGATAAGGGAAAGGTACAGGTGTCATTAATCTGGACTTCTGTAAAGCCTTTGACAATGCCACAACATCCTTCTTCCTAAATTGGAGAGAAAGTGATTTGATGAGTGGACTGCTAGATGGATAAGAAAGTGGTTATATAATCACATCCAGAGGGTAGTGGTCGATGGCCCAGAGTCCCAATGGACATCACTGAAAAGTATTCCTCCAGGATCCATATTGAGGCCAGTGTTATTTAACATATTCATTAATGACATAGACAAAGGGATAAAGTGCAAGTGTACCAATCTGAGTGGTGCAGTTGACACACTTGAAGGAGAGAATCCAGAGGGACCTGGACAAGCTCGAGAAGTGGGCCCATAAGAATTTCATGAGGTTTAACAAGACCAAGCACAAGCTGCTGCCTATGGGTCAGGGCAACCCCTGCTATCACTACAGGCTGAGGGATGAACAGATTGAGAGCAGATCTGCTGAGAAGGACTTGGGTGTGGTGGTAGGTAAGTGAGATGAGCAGTGAGCCGCTGCTGCCCCTCTGCTCTGGTGAGAGCCCACCTCCAGTGCTGCATCCAGCACAGCAGGGGCATGGACCTGTTGGAGAGCATCCAGAAGAGGATCACAGAGTTGATTAGAGGGATGAACCATGTCTCTTGTCATGAAAGGCTGGTAGAACTGGGTTTGTCTGGGAAAAACAAAGCCTTATGAGTGACTGTCCTGGCTTAGGGCAAATCTGGAAGAAAACCACTGAATAAGGTCTCTCTGGGGAGCAAACCCAAATGGCCCTGCCCCCCAGCTGGTCCAGGAAAAGAACTTCCTTGGAGAAAAGTGGAAAAAATATTTATTTAACACACAAAGTGCCCACAAGCATAAAGAATGAATAATATGAAACCACAAAACCTCTTGTGAGATGGCCAATTGAGAAAGTCCTTGCCATGGGTGTAGCTCAACTAGGTCAGTCCCTCATTCGTCCTTCTGGAGGTCCAGGCCCCAGTGGGCCGCAGGTGCAAGCTCCCCGGTGCTCCTCTCAGTTTTTCAGTCCAGAGCAGGTTTAAAAAGTCCCAAGAAAAAGGAAAAAAAACAGTCCAGAAGCTTCTTTGCCTCAGCTAGCTAAACTAACTAAAAGCAAACAAAGATCTCTGTCTGGCCACTGTCCACGCCTCCAACTGTAGTGGCGCATTTTGGGTTTTTCCAAGTTCCCCCCAGTCATAACTAACTCTTGAGTCCTGTCCATCACTCTGCAGACCCACCCTGATGCCTGGAAAATTCCAGGAAGGCTGTCGAGTGATTCACAGGGTCTCAGGTGTCCCATCCCCTTTTTATGCATTGTATTGTTCTACTAATGTTCCTTTGGTTCTGGGTCACTCTCTCACCCTTTGGATAGGTTCTTGATCCGTACCCATCCTCTGTCCCTCACCCTGGTACTTAAAGTCAGACCTGGAGGGAAAACTTGCCTTTGTGGGTTCTTCTCTCTGGATAAAATAAACCAGAGTTGAATCAGCTGGGAGTCCTCTTTTCATTTCCTCGACCCTGCCACGTTTCTGCCTAAGGCTCAGACCCACTGGATCGGGAAAGGTACCAAACTGTGTCTTTAAATGCAAGGTCGGTGCCAGAGCTAGCTGAAACAGCACCGAACCCCAACATCCCATGAACACCACCAACCAGAGAGAGAGGAATGCGGAGGAGTGAACGCTGTTTTCTCAAAACAAACTCTGCAGTTCTGCTTTCCCTGCTTCACTCTCAGAACCAGTCTTAAAGGTACAGAACTCAATACAGCACACACAGAACAGATGACTGGGGACACAAACATCATAAAGCCACCCTAGGACAGTGACCTAATTGCAGCCTTTCAGTACCTGAAGGAAGCCTACAAGAAAGATATAGAGGGACTTTTTACAAGAGCATGTAATGACAGAACAAAAGGGAATGTCTTCAAGCTGACAGAGAGTAGGATTATATTAGATATTAGGAAAATATTCTTTACTCTGAGGCTGATGGGGTACCAGAAGATGTTGCTCAGAGAAGCTGTGGATGGCTCATCCCTGGAAGTGTTGAAGTCTATGTTGGGTGGGGATCTGAGTAATTTGGTCTAGTGAAAGGTGTCCCTGCCCATCACAGGGGGGTGGGACCTAAATTATTTTTAAGATCACTTCCAGACAAAACTACTCCCTGATTCTATTGCTCTATACAGTCTTCAAAATGTAAGTATGAGACACAAAGAGGTGAATTTGGAAATCAGTTTAAAATGCATGTACACAACTGGTTTTATACTGTATTGATCCAGTTGAACAGATACAAGAAGTATAAAAATTGAGTTCAGCAAGACATGATAGGACATTTTCATTCTGATACTTTTCTCTCAGGTTACTTGTGGTATCATGGAAGCTTAAATGCTGACATATTTTTATATATACTACTCCTCTAACACTTCATAGACAATGACAACTTCTGTCATAAGGAACATTTGGTTACAATTTTATGTCAGCAAGTTGAAACACCACTAAAAGCATCATATCCAGCATTACAAGGAAAGAATAAATACTTAGTCATTCCTCTTTCATATTTTTTCTGAGGTACAGTGGAAACTGCTCATTCAGCAGCACTATAGTACAGTTGACAAGATGAACAAAAAGCCATCACCAAAGCTGTCATTTCAATTTCTTACTCATTTTTTCTCCTTCTCTTTTTCATAGCTTCTGTTGAAAAGGCTTATACCCCATCTCCTAGACAACGGCAGCCTGTGAATAAAAATTCTCAATGTCAAAAATGTGTAGAGAAATGGAAAAAGAAAACTACTAGTGAGAAAACATCAGACATGCTTATCAGGACCTACAGATACTGGCTTTAGCAGATACACTAAGAAAATTATGACACATGCTGTAGCACTGTTTTTGCCACTTCTCCTGGTGCTGGAGTGGTAAGATCTCATCTCTGTGAAGGATTTTAAGGTTATCTTCTATGAGTGCAATGAGTAACCATTCAAATAAAAAAATGTGCTGTTCTCAAAGAAAATTCAGAAACCCCTGCTTTTCAAAACAATCACAGATTTTTGTTGCTCAAGCCTGGTAATTTGTGTAGAAAAACCTCCTTGGTCACTACAGTTAATTACACAAAATAAGAGTTGGCAGAAATGGTAATTGTTTAAAACTGGAATATTTCATTTGCTGCATGCCAGGAGAGACCTGGCAAAACCCCACTTGTTCTGAATAAAGAATTTCTTTAAAGAAATAGCTCTGTCTTCATGCTTCCCTATGGACACAATCAAAGCTTACCCCACCTGGTGGACAGCATTTAATATCAAGGGCCATGAAATAAGATTAGGGCAGTATCAGTCAGTGAAGTCCTACAGTCCATTACTCTGAGACATCATTGGTGATGAAATTCATTAAATTTGAGAAGATTTTAAGAATTCTGAATTGAAGCTGCATCCAGAATTGTAACTTGAAGTTGATATCAAAATTGGCCAGACAGAAATTTTCTAACAGTTTTGAGGATTCAAAAGCAGACATTCTTTATTGCAGTGAACTGGTCATTCAAAGGAACCTTCCTCTAATGGAGTGTGCCAAGTGTCAAGTGAACAGAGTTTTCATCATACATAATAATTATATATTCATTAGCTCTCCCTATTTCCTTGATGTATATATATAACTTTATTTTACATAGTCCCACCCCTTATCAGAAGTGTCAGTATGATTCCTTGGGGATCTTCTTTGGAGGTCTTCAAAATCCAGTGTCCTTTTGAGGTAGCTGTTCCTCAACACTTTTGAGTAAGCACAATGTAATTGTTTTGCATAACTTCTACTTGGTCAGCCTCATAGAGATCAGGTGGCATGCTGCTTGTCTTGCATAACTTCTGTTTGCTTAAGTTACATTCCTTATCTACTTCTCCAAGGCTCCAGTTGCTCTGTTCTATTGTTCTTAGAGTAAAATGCTATTTTGTTCTACTGTCCTTTTCAAAGTGTTAATATCTAATTGCAAGATTGTGGACAATGGCAGAACAAATGAAATGCATGAGATAGAGTTGGACACAATGAAATATAACAGCCTTAACCCTTACTCTTTGTTTGGATGCTATACTATCTATAGGTTTTCTGTTTCAGTTGGGACAGAGTTCTATTCTTAGTTGCTGGTACAGTGCTGTATTTTGGATTCAGTACTTGAATTATGTTGATAACACACTGATATTGTAGTTGTTGTTTGGTAGCGCTTACCCTAAGTCAAGGACTTTTCAGTTTCCTGTGTTCTGCCAGTGAGGAGCTGCACAAGGAGCTGCAGAACTGACCAGAACTGACCAAAGGAATATTCCATACCATAGAATGTCATGCTCAGTATGTAAATATGGGTTGGTTTTTGGTGGGTTTTTTTTGTTTGTTTTCTTTGTTTTAATTGTGATCGGCTTGTGTGGTACTTGTTGGCTGACAGAGGAAGAGGAGAATTTGATGGAAGACAATGCAGCAGCCCTGTCTTTATTTCTGAACAACTCTGTCTTTTCATAACAGATAGCATAAAACAACACTACGGGGTTGAGTGTAGGATGATACATAATCGGACTAATCATGGTCTGTCTGATAGCAAGCATTGCCATCCCTGTTGCTTCCCTGCTTTTACTTGCTCTACAGGTTTCCTAGGAGTTCTGAAAGTTGCTTTTTTGAAAGATTTCATATTTGTTATGGGTAACTCTTAGATTTCCTAAAGTTCTTTTATTCTGCCTTTGAATATTTAAAAGTCCTATTATCTTTAACAATATTAGTAAGGAGACCAAAATTTCACAGAAAACTCCTTAGTTATAACACTCCATATTCATGCAAATATTTATTCAGTTCCCGTACATGCAGAACTTTAAACATCTGCTGTGGCCATTGAAATTCACTTTTCTTCAGTGAATTATCTCTCTAAGGAGCTGCAAGCCAAATGTGCTTATTCAGATACGATGAAAACTTGCTAGCAATGCAACCTTAGCTTTTGGCATATCAAATATAACTAAACTTCTTTATTATAGGTATTTTTAAACTCACTTTTCTTACATTAACAAAAGAATAGTAATGCCTTCAAATTATCTGTCAGATAAAAGTTGTGTTAGTGATGTGTGTGTGTGAGAGTGATGGGAAATACAGGCACAGGGAATAGCTTCCCTTGATTTTTGTATGACTTGTCCATTTCTCAGATGAAACATCTGATTCTCTGAGAGGCTCTATTTCACTAAAATTTTAATATATCCAGTCATAGAGTTTTTAACAACTACTGAATATAATAATAAACTGAGAATTGTAGACAGAAACTATGCAGGTTACAAAGAAGTGTAATGCCTTGTAACTTAAAAATAACTCAACATGTCAAAGAAATTTTGAAACAACAGACATATTCTGAAAGCAAATACTTAATATCAGTGTAGTACTATCCCAGGCAGGAACTCATTTGGGGATGCTTTCTCACAGTCCTTGTGAAAATCTGCCCTCCCTCCCTAGCAGAATTACGACTCTCTCCTTACAGAATTGGCTACAACCAAACTCTTAGACCTACCACACAGAGCACAGCTTTCATGATAAAGTTGCACTGTGCTGGGCAGCTTCTTTCTTTGTCCAGGCTAAGAAAGGGGCAGAGCTGTGGCTTTTAAGAGGAGATGGCATGCTTCACCTCCACTCTCAGGCTACAAAGGTTTCATTATTATATGTCATTAAAGAGAGGGTCTGTCTTTTCAAATAACACTGGATATGATGATTTATGAAATAACTTTAAAACTGTGGTTGAAGAGAAGAATTACATGTTTAATTAGGTTTACACTGATGTTTTCACAACCAGTTGGTATCCTGAGGTTATTCACATACCTTCTCGCATATCTAGTGTTATGCTAGCTTAATGTTTGAGAGATGTTGTCTGTACTTATGGTCTTTACTGAACATATAAGTTAGTCAAGCAAGCCTAAAAATAATTTCCTCTAGGCCAATACTTCATTTGCATGCTTAGAATTCAAGGAAATTGTGGCTTTCAAAGTGAAGATGCTCAGCAGAAAACCTGAAAATTTATTCAAATGACATGATCTAAAATTATGCCTCTGAAAATCATACTTCAAGGTTTTGGATGAAAGGACTGGTTGAAAATATGGGCATCTAAAATTATATATTTGCATTGTGATTAACCTAATTTTTGAAGGCCCAGTGCTTATCTCCAGTGTATGTAGTAAAAGCTGTGAGTAAACTGTATTGAGATTCTTACATGAAAGGATTTTTTTAAAGAACTGAACCACAGAACACTGATTTTTTTAATTCCCATTTGCCTAGGCAGATTTGAATCAGTTCTCAAATGCAAAACAGAAGATCTAAGTCAAGCCTTTTAATATTTGCCTATTGCTAACCTGAAATTCTATATATATGACAGTTCTACTATTGAGAAAACATCCATTTTGGTCCTCTCCTTGTCAATACATTTTTTCTGAGCCTTCAATTCCCTGAAAATCAGCTATGGGGAAAAAGATTGGATAAGATTAATAATATTAGTTTTCTCTGGCTCCTAATTTTCATGAGAGAATGCAGTTTTCATGTCTTCCTCGGCACACTGTCATAGCAATTTTTCCAGGCACCTGCTGTCATATGCTTAGCTCAGTGAAATGATTCTGTCTTCATGCATTCAATTACATTCATACTGTTTCTGCTTATAAAGAACTTAAAATAAATGGCAGGAGGTACATGTAGACGCAAATTAGATGAATCTTTCTAATATGTTGGTTTTAAGATGTTTTGATTTTGTCCTTCTTTTACAGAGAAAAGGTGCAAGAATAAGTATAGTTAGTATAAACATGTTGGCTACAGGAATGTGGAGTAATCATGAGCAGATTAATATACATTGAAGACATGCCTGGAGGCTGAGTTTTAATTTGAACAGTTGATATAAGCCTTTTTGCTTCTTTTCATGTGTATACAATTTTAAGAATAAAATTATGTATCTGACTGAAATATCTGTAGAATTATAAAAGGCCCCAAAGAAAAAAGCTGAGTGTATATGAATACATACAAAACAGCTTCCACAGCAACAGTCTCCTCAGGAGAAGAAACAACCATATTATCAAAAACATAAGGAAAAACATGAAATTGAAGGTTCATATGAATTTTAGAGGACACTAAATAATTTAATGAAATAATATTATTCCCTGATTTTGAAACTTTAGAATTTCACTGTGTTCTTTTCTGTACATTTATAAAAGCATAGATATTGCTGTCTTGTTTTGTGTTTTGGTTTTTTGGGTTTTTTTTTTTAAGAAAGACTATTGATAGAAAAATGAAGTGCTTGAACGTACTTAAATTAAAATGCTTGCCAATCTTAAGTAAGTTTCTTGATGTAGGTTCATTCAGTAACATTACATACAGCCATGTGATTAAATAGTTTTCCCCAGTTTCATAATATAGCAATCATGGAAGGGTTGACATAAACCACTTAAGGATTTCCTTAAGGATTTGCTTTATGCCAGACAGTTAGTTAATCACAATATAGGTGGTAAAACTTCCAACAGGCAGTAAAGATGCAACCTTTTCTAACAAAAATTACAAGGCACAACTGATTAGTTAAAATAGATACAGGCAGTATCTATTTTATAGTATAATAGTTAAAATAAATGACAGGCAACAGAAATTTATTAATAAAAAGCAAAAATCTTATTAATATTTTGCAGACAAAGTTTTGTTTGAAGTTTATAATTACAGACATATCAGTTAAGGTTAATTTGGGCTATTTTCAAGAGATATGATGCAATGGATTGATCTTGGTTGGCTGCCAGATATCCACACAGTTGCTCTCTCACTCCCCCTCTACAAGAGGATAGGGAGAGAAATAAGACAAACGCAAGCTTGCGGGTCAAGATAAAGACAGGAAAATCAAGGATCAAATACCATCGTGAGCAAACCAGACTCAGTTTGGGGAAAATTAATTTATTGCTTATAAAAATAGAGTTGAATTAAAAGATTCATAGAATCATTGAAAGTTTTGGGCTGGAAGAGATCTTCAAAAATCATCTAGTCCAATTCCCCTGCCAGAGGACATCCTTCACTAGACCAGGTTGCTCAAAGTCCCATTCAACTTGACCTTGAACACTTCTGGTATGGGGTATCCACAAGTTCTCTGGCCAACCTGTGCCAGTGTCTCACAACCATCATAATTTAAAAAATTATATCCGATCTTAATTTACTCTCTTGCAGTTTAAAATTATTTTTCCTCTTCTTGTCACTATAGGCATTGGTGAAAAGCCTCTTGCTGACTTTCTTGCAGTATCCCTTTAGGGCCCCTTATAAGAAAGGCCGCAATAAGGTCTCCCAAAAATTCTCATCTCTAGGCTAAACAACCCCAGCTCTCTCAGATTTTCTTCACAGAGGAGTTCCAATTCCCTAATTATTTTTATGGCCCATCTCTAGACCTGCTTCTAATAGGTCTGTGTCTTTCCTGTGTTGGGGATCCCCAGGGCCAGATGCAGTACTCCAAGGAGGGTCTTATCAAAGCAGAATAGAGAGGGAGAACCACCTCCTTTTACCTGCTGGGCAAGCTCCTTTCTATGCAACCCAGCGACCATTGCCTTCCTGGGTTGCAAGTGCAGATTGCAGATGGCAATTTTATACACACCACTACACTATGCTGCAGAAAAAGCACAATCATTCAGAGCTAATGTAAATATGTCACTAGATGCTATCAGCCTACTACTGCTTTTATTTTCAGTTTTAATACACAAAATAATTGAAATAATTCAAAAACATGGATGAAAGTAAAAACCATACATATATAAGAATCACAGAATCATAGAATGCTTTGGATTGGAAAGGACCTTAAAGATCATCTAATTCCAACATCCCTGCCATAGGCAAGGTAATTGAGAAAATACTAAAAATGTGGATTGACCCTAATGCTCAAACTGTTTTTTTTCCTGTTGACACAGATGGAGCTACTGGAATAAAGAGAAAACAGGTGTATGGGGAAGCTGCCAGGGCAAGTTTCTGTGGCAAATTTGACTGACTCTTTTCTTATATTTACTTGAATTTTGACTCTGAGATAAGTAAAAACAGCCATATTGTCATTGATCCTGCCTCTTCATGTCCAGAATAGCTAAAGACACTTGATTTCATGTAAGATTTTTTTACTCTTCAGTATCAATATTTACTCATATGCACAACTCAGTCTTTCCAGCACAAATGAGGGCTTTGGAACTGAGCAATCTGCAGAATATTGTTCAAGGAAAATGACAAGATAACGCATCTTTTATGGTTTTACTTTGTACATATTTATGTCATTGAAAGTATATTATAGAGGCATTCGCAGAAAATGTATCCTGATCAAAGCATGTTACTTTGAAGAAAATTTAAAAGCATTTACAGGGAAAAAGAAAAACACAATAGTTATTTCTAAGTTTAGTGTATCTTAGCAAGCATGTCTTACTAGGTGAGAAGGATAAAATTCTAAAATTGTCATTCTGACATGCCATTTATAAAGTCTTTAAAACAGAGATTCCCTTCATCATTTTGTAACAGACTTAGGTGTGAATAGTAGACCCAAGATATTCCTACTATGTACATCTGTTCCATCAAATGCTTTTTCCCTAAGGACAGGAAATTGCACAGTACAGTCTGAAATAGGAAATAAATTGAAAGCTGAAGATATTGAACAGGGTCCAAAAGGAAAGGAAAGAGCTGTTGGCAATTTTGTCCTACATGAACTCTCAGCCATCATCAAGATGAAATAAAACTTTTTTCACCAGCAAACTGGTGATGTCAAGTGCACGGCACAGTTTTTGTGATCGCGAGTCACTTTGTGCTTCCATGGTCACCTAGAAAAAAGAGAAAAATTACTATTATGTGCAATTTTGATTTCTTTGAGTTAACACAAGATGTGACGTTCTTTATATAAGGAGATACCTTCTTGTGCTTTAGCCCTTAGAAAAAATATTTAAAAATACAATAACTGTAGTTACTGCTCTGAACATGACACATATGCATTTCTTGGTGTGATTCTGGTGTTACTAATCCTTTTCTCACTTGTCCACTTGTCTGCTTCTGGTGATTTTAGTGCCAGGCTCAAAATATCTATTTCTGTAAAACTCTGTTACTTTATAAATAGTCTAGCCCACACATAAGAAGCAACCTTGTCATCTGGAAGATTAGAAACTCTCGAGCCTCACAGTTCCAAAGCAGAACTTTATAAAAATTTAGTCTCCTCTCCCTTTCTTTTGCATGAAAACTATTTAATTAAAGTGCTCCACAGCATAAGAAATAACTATACAATTTCAAAAACAAATGGGATTTTGTTTACAATGTGTTTCACAATCAGCCTATATGGCATATGTATCCAGAGATATTTGAAAGAAACAATGAAAATTTCTCTAAAAAAACTCAGTGTGTCTTATTATAGAGTATATTTTAATGGTAAAATCTGTGATAAGAACAAACTCTTTAACCCAAGTGATCCATTTTTTATGGTGATGCTTGTGGCAAAGAAAGAAGAGGAGGTGACAGATGGTTTCTTTGTTATCACTCCAACTAGCATCCACCAACAAAGTAACGTAGCATGATTCTCCTCAAATTACATGAAGGCAGAGATAATTTCCCTACTTATTTTCTATTTAGAACCACACACAAAAGAAGCCTTTTCTTGTAAAGCTTAATTTAAAAATAATTTTTTTAAAAAACCAACAAAACAAAAAACAACAGAGCAAGACCAAAACAAAGAACAACTGGTTGCAATTGTTGTCAAAAAACTCAACTTGTTATTTCAAGTAACAACAACAAAGAGTACTTTCCAACCCTTAGGTACTCAAAGATTTTCTTCCTTATGACAACTGGCATATATTTCTATGAAATGTTGAGTGCTTTTTTAAAATCTATGCATAGAATTATGTTTGGTCTAGAAAAGGAATATTTTTATTGTTATTCTCTAGAAATTATGTTTGCTGTTTTATCTCTTTCAAGGATATAACAAACACTTTGAACAGTAAAAGGGTGTTCTACACTGAAGGATCTGTTTTGCAAAATTTGCATCAAATATATTGGCATCATATGCCAGAGAAAGTCGATAGCATATGTTTTGCCAAAACAACATCACTGCACCAAATCACTTCCTGATGACTATTAATCCATTACGGAAGTTCTGATTCCTATTCCTTCTTCTGTAAACACTGGTGCTTCTTAAATTACATGAGTGTGTTTTTCTGGCAAATGAATGCATGAATTAATATTTCATATTTGCATTTAGTTCCCAAAACTATGATTTGTGAATGCTCACCCCATTGGAATTTTTGTGGTGTCAGTTGTGGCATTTTGATTCTGTTTTTCTCAGCACACTTCTATGTTAATGATGTAGCACTGTCTCATGTGGGAGAGAGCTGCCACAGTATCAGTCATGATAAGCGCAGAGCACAGTTGGTTTAGCCTCCCAATTCCTGGGTGTTGTATTTTCTCACAGAAGAAGGCAAAGGATGGGTAACCTTTCTAAAAGCTAACAGTGGCTGTCTTTCAAATCCCAATTTTTATTCCTAACTGACAGGTCTTGAATGCAACTCAAATATAGCAGAAGTCCAAAAAAGTGCTTTAAATAATAAATAACATTTTAAAAAGAACTAAGCTAGTAATTAAAAATACGGTCTGCAAAGTACTTTTTTCTTTTCCCTCATGGCAACTGAGACAAGATCCCCAAAAAACTGCAATGTCAGCCCAAACCTTGAAAAATCTTCACTAGAAGCTTTGAAAAAGAAATTTGATCTGAGATTGGCCTCATGGAATGCTGAAGAGGAGGAACAAAACCTAAGCAAACAAAACCTAAGCAAACAAGAATCCAGAAAGTTAAAATATATTTATCTATTGATTTACCTATATTTATCTATATATTTATCTTTTTAAAGGGATATCTAGCCTCTAACTGAAAAACTGCTCACGATCTTGGGGTTTTTTTACTTGTTTTCCATTTTTTGCCCCCTGATCTGATTTGTTCATTGCCGGACTTAGGTGTATATTCTGCTCAGGAGAGAAATTGGCACACTTATGAAATATTGGGATAGATATTGCCACACAGATGTCAAATAATAGCATATCAAAAGGATTCCTCTTCACATAACAAACATGGCATTGAGTTTGTATTTCTCTATAAAGATGAGGCTTCATGTGCAAGTCCTTGACAAACTGCTTTACTTTTTACTTGTGATGGTTAGCTGCGGTCATTTGGGGACTGTAGTACAACTCTTGCATCTCCAGCATCTCTAATGTTTGCCATTCAAACTAGTTTTTAAATGCTTGGTTCCACTCTGGAATTGTCACTGCTGAGGTGGGTGCCTTAAACTATTTTTGAAGGGTCTTCAGAAAGTCTGGTGTTGGAGAATAGATTTCACTAACTAGCAGCACAGAAAACATGTTAATAATTTACCACAAAAAAAAGAAGAAAAATTCTGGTTTTGTAAAACTCCTTTTGTTTTGCAATTGCTAAACTTAAAAATTCCAGCTTTGTAGTAGAAAGTGGGGTGCTTTTTTAAGTCTCATCATTAAGGTAGCTAAAATGGAAAAAAAAAATGTTGAAGTAGAACATTATGATTTGTTGAGAAAAAAAATTGCTTTGGATATGAAAGAAATATGAGAAATATAAGAAAGGGTTTCTACGCTATGAACATTTTGTATATTCTGGCTTTATTTTTTCCCTAGTTTGTGGAAAAAGATTTTTTGAAAATGTTTAAAATTTCTGCAAGTTATGGGAACTATTTTATTCCTTAATCTAATACCATCACAGAAGAAGCATGGTCAAGAAAAGTTCTACTAGGTCTTCCTAGTAGAAGAGACTAAGTTTTGGATACAAAGTATCAAAACTGATAAAGAAGAATGTGACAGTGCTTATTTGTTCTACATGACCTCTTTGGTCTCATTTGATCGTCATGCCATTTCAGTGTACTGCTTTGTTGCAATCTGGTATTTTAGTTCTTTGGGTTTTTTTTACTTTGCAATACAGCGATGGCACAATGGAAGTGGTGAGCTTCCTGAGCATAGCCACAAGAGTAAAATACAGTTAGGTCACATGGAAAAGGAGATGATCTTTTGTGTCTGCTCCACATCAACAGCTCTAGTGGTTCCACAGTAATGAAAGGTTGCCTGGGGAGAGCAGAAGCCATCCCATCGGAAAGCAGCACAAACAGGGCTGCGCTATAAGGGAGCCAAGCAAGTGACCCCAGTGCAGGTTGGGGCTCACTGAGAGGGCTCTTGTCAGCTCTGAGCTGAGCCAAACTGGAGGTATTTACAGGATCTGTTGGCAATCCAGGGACCATTCTTCCAGGATGAAGTAACAAGTCACATCTAGGGTCAATCCAAGAAGTCCAATGAGGAAAAGCAAAAGCCAGAGCTAGAGACAATCTGTCTGTAACATAGGTCCAAAAATATAGAGATATGGCTACATGGAGTGGAGATACATTCACTAAATCAGGTCATGGAGTGTCCTGGATAACCCCAAATGTTACTGTATTCCACATCTATCTGTGCCCAAAATTGGTGGAAATGGATTAGTCAAAACTAAAGGGGAAGTAACTAATTTTGAAGGATTTGCCTCTTAAACCGTCTGAAAACAAAGTATGGGGATGGGCCCAGAGTGTAGGTCAAGCAGGGTCTGGATAAAATTTGCCCTACCATAGAAGGTCTGACCCACTGGAAAAATTCTTCATTTACAATTCCAAGGTTGAAAGGGAATAGATAACTGTGTAACACAACAAGAAAACGTCTTAAATTGAGATGGAGAATTTAAGGATACTGTACTCCACTCCTTTATTTACAATTTATTTATTTACAATTACAAATGCAAAGTAGAGGTGATGTCCAGTACCAAGAATGCAGTTATGCAAACAGTAGATAAGGTGTCAGTAGACAGCACTTGGGAAGTCATAGAATACTTGGGGGGATGTGTTAAACAATGACATGTGATGTGCATGGGGCATGGGAGGACTCTCACTGAAACATTTTTAAACCAAAGGAAGTGTTGAACAGAATTTAGTGTGGGAAGGAAGACTAGTGAAAATGATGGGATGATGGTGTGATAGTGTTTCTAATCATGGAAATCACAATCCTGTCTGTAGTGCATGTATAAATGGAAAGGAAGTAAATAGCCAAAGGAGCAAAAGTGTTATTGGTTTTGCTGCTCCTGGGTTTAGGGTGAGTGAGGCCTTTTCTGGAGGGGACAAAGTTTTTCTTTACTTTATGCACACTAGCTTGTTTGAATTTGGTAAGTTTTGTAAAGTAGGACAGAAGCTAACACAAACTTTTAAAACCCTTTGACAGATTTTAGTTTTGTATCTCTGAAACTCCTCTTAGTCCCTGCTTATCTGTCTTGTTCCAAGGTACCTGTCTCAAGGTTTGTTTGCCCACGAACCTTTCTTTTCAGACACAGCAAACAGTCACAGAAATGTGACAGCTTGGGCTTTGAACTTCAAGCAAAATGTATCCTGGGCATTTATATATATAATATATGCTTCTGCCAGAACAGATATATGTTAGTAAAATGATGTTAGTAAAGATATATGTTAGTAAAGATATATGTTAGTAAAGTCATAACTGTTTATGTTAGTAAAGATATATGTTAGTAAAATTATAACTGTTTCAAATTCCTCAATGCATCTTTTTTTCATTTTCTCACAGGCCTCTCTGAGGTTAAAAGTTCCATGTAAACTCAGAAAAATCAATTTATATCCTGAATGTGCCATTCTAGTTCAAAATTATCTGTGTTTAATGTCATTAATTTTGGATAGGCATGCTCTCAAGGGTGCATCTGATTTTTTCCTATAATTATGTGAATAAAAATGACCTCCTAGGTTTTTTTTTTCCTACTGCTGAAGGGGCAATAGAGTTACTTGTGGTGCTAAACTCAAAAAAAAAGAACATTCATGTAAGCCGTAGCTGCCAAGAAATCCATCAAGTGCCATGTCCTGCTCTGGTTTGCTGTCTTTTTCACACTGAGCAATACCATCCTACGTGCTCATTATGTAACATTCCCTTTTACTTTTTGTTTTCCCCAAGCATATGCAAACAGAATGCAGATAGGGCTCAGATTTGGTTAAAGGAGACTGGAGATCAGCAATAAATGATTATAAAAAGAGAGGCAAGATGTTGTCACATACATTTATGTACTTTTTAAACTACACCTATCTTTCTCACTCATGATATCTGCCTTCTTTTATAGTAAGGCATGAAGCGAAAGGCTCATGTTCAGCTTCCTAACACAGAAACCTAGATGTGGCTGCTGTCTGTCTTCTTTTGTTTCAGAGAAGTCATGGTCTTGTTCAGATTTTTGAGCCAGAAGAATACAGCTGCAATTTCAGTACAATGGCTTCAAGTCTTGCTGCTAAGAATTTTGCTATGGCTGTTTTTCTTAACATTTTATAAGGCAGACCTCATAAAATCTCGCAAGATAACTAGCTGTCTGTTACTGCACCTCTTGTTGCTTTTCCTCATAAGCTATGAAGAACAAATTCATAGACTGATTAAGTTCATTGGAAGGCAAAATGGCTTATTTGAAAGACTGGCAAGGTAATTTCCTACATCTAATATGTGTATAAATTCCATCAAAGTGGATTTAATGTGAGGACTGTACAGGATCCCTACAAAGACCAGCAGGGAATACCACGGCTAGATACTTCTTTGTAAATCACTGGGTCTTGCTTTTGGATGTAATACTAGCACTTTAACTCAAGAACATTTGGATGCATAACATAGACTCAGAAAAGAAGATTTTAGAACACCAGAGAAAATGATTGCTTAATACTAGAAGAACTAGGATTGTGTAATATAGTTCAGAGGCTCTTTTATCTTACAGCACAGCTGATATGTTACATAAGGTCTCAAAGGAATCTCTTATTCAGCGTTTCTGTGTCGTCCCTTCCAGTTTCTCCCATCCTTGGTTCCTTGTTTTAGAAGCAGTACAAAGGGTGATGTTTAAATAATATTTATCTGAATGTTTGAAATTTATAAGCACAAAGTCAGGATAAAACATCTTCATTTTGTCTACAGTGAATTTTAAAATTTGTGTGTGTGTGTATGCATGATCATGGGCATGTGTAGATTCTTGCTCATCTTAATCATGATATGTTTATTCCTATCTAACTATATGTAGTTAAATTAAATTACAATTTTTCTCCAAACCTACTATTTATTTATCTCCTGCTAATATGAGCATTTGTGCTTGAAAAACATTCCCTGCAATCCGAAATATTTCTCTGGATTTCTTTGGGGCAATATAGGTTCTGGTTGAATGTCTGTGCTAATTTTCACAAACTATTTGTTGTGGGGTTATAGGTAGCAGGGATCTCCTCTAGGGAGACACATTTACTTACTTTGCCATGGTGCCAGCAAAACAAATTCTCAAGCTTTAGGCACAAAGACAGTGAATTTAGGAGGATAATAGAGAGGCAAGAGCTTTCAAATATGCCTATCTATTTCACTTTCCCAAATGGATATCTTATTATAAATAACTACATAATATTTCCATCACAGCCATTAATGTGCAGGGTTTACAGCATATATTTAAGTTGAATGGATTTTAGTTTACCCTTGAGGGAAGGGCAAAGTCTCAGTAGGGCAACCTTGCTTCCTTCAGACAAGATATAAGCTACAACTGTGCAACTGCAGAGCAGATCTAAAAATAGCTTTCTGGCAGTACAGTACAAAGCAATGAAGTATAAAAGCAAGATATTCAGTCTTGTACTGCTGTTACCTGCTCACTGGAGATTTTTCTCCAGTTTAATCCAAAGTACTATGAAAGAAACTATTTAATACATAGGCACATAAATTTTTCTATTACATAAGTTAACTGTACTTCATGGAGTTGCAACTGCCCAAACTCATTCAGATTATATAAAGGAAAAGACAAGGTGTGATAGTACCAAAAAAACCCCCAAAAAACCCCAAACCTCGAAAAAATAAATCCTGTTATAGTAATATTGATACTCAGAGCCATTTCAGCTACTATAGCTTGATCTCCTTTTCACCACTCCTTAAAAAAAAATTAAAAAAAAAAAAGAGGCAAAGAGGCATTTTATTGCAAGCAAAGACAGTGAGTAAGAGGCAAAGACATAACTGAGTCTGTTTCTGAACAAGGTCTTCAGCTTTGACCCAGCCTAGAACTCTCTCAGCCATGCTCCTCACCTCATTTTGGGCAAAGAGGTATTTAGCCTTGCTGATACACAGCTCAGCAATCCCGGGAGTCAACAGGCTATTACACTTTCTATGCAATCTCTGCACTTAGACAAGAAAAAAAATCATTCATTGGGCTGATTGAAAATAAACGAGCATCCTATTAAAATGTGACAGACAGAATAATTAGCTAACTTCCTAATTATGTATAGATATTGGTTTGATATTTTTTAATTTCTTAGCTCTATTAATTTTTAAATTGGATGTATATAATGCTATTTATTTCCATCTTTGTTATCCTTAAATTAGTAGCAAAATTTAATTTTGTTTACTCTAATGGTCTGTCCATTATTTTGCCTTAGTTTTCTGGTTTGCTCTAGGAGCTTGGCTGCTCATACTAGCAGCATGAATAAGATATTAAGGGGGAGTAGGGGAGGGATCACACTGATAACGTGGTGGTGAGATCTGCAGCAGAAACCTTTGTAGCTTTAGTGGTTATCCTTTCACAGAGTAAAAGTCTTTTTGAAGTGGAGTTTTTACAACGCCTGAAACAGGGACTCTGCCTCTTCTGTCGCCTTTTGAAACAACTGATAAAATAAAGCAACATTGACACAATAAAGCCACACAAAGTTTCTTGGGTCAGATTTATCTTTTAATTTTAAGGATATTTCTGAATTTCTTGATTAAGAAGAAGAAATCAGGAGCTTACTGGACAATTCTTAAAACCAGTTCTTAAAAAGTTCAAACCCTACAACTCTTTTTGTAAAAACATCTGTCAATGCTATGGAAATTTGGCTGTTGCAATAAATAAACCTAACCTTTTTGGGGGGAGCGGGGGTGAGAGGGGTGGAAATTGCTTTTTCCTCCTTTTGCCCACTTTTTTAACTTGAATCGAATACCAAAATTCTGCTGTACTGTGTCTGAACTGATATTTAACAAACATATGTAATTTTGAAAATATCATCATCATTAAGTACTCCAGCAAGGTAAAATAAAGCAGGAAGTAAAGCTTTGGTTTATCATTAAAAAGTGCTTCTTAATCTTCAGTGTTCCAGTTACAGAATTGCATGACTAAAATTCTGGATGAGAGGTACTTAGTAAGTGTTTGGTAAGCCTAACTGGTCTTATCTGTGCTGTTTTCCATTACTGTTCATGGAATATAGACGATTCTTCAATCTAGGAAGAAGAGAGGTCATTTGCACTGCATTTTGAACCATCACAAGAAGCAGCATTATTCTTGCCTCTATTGTTCCTGTTTATCACATAGAGTGGCAGGTCATTGTTTTATGGCTTGGCTATTAGAAGTGGAAAATCCTCTGAACTTCAGAGCTGTAGATTCATAAGGGCATTAGGCATCATAGCTGGATTCAATAAATGAGGTAGGTATCTGAAGTGGAATTTATGCAGAATTTTTACATGCATTTTGTGTATTAGATAAAAATGCCTGTATGTTCATTCCTTTAATAATTTATCTTTCCACAAATTCTAAAAGCTATTAGAGTCTATAAAACATATTGTGTCTTTGAATAGCAGAAGCAAGCATGATGCATATTTAACACTCTTCAGTGCTAAAATTAGGAATTATTTCACACAATGCAAAGATTTCCTTACTTTGCTTGCTACCAGTTCAATTTGACAGGAGACAGATGAATGATAGACATCAAGTCTCTTGCTGCAGAAAAAAGCATTTCAAAAGGAACTCCTCAAATGTGTCCTTTTTACTTCTGAGAAACTATACCATTTCCATATATATTCCTGAGTAGAAACATGCCTTTGAAAATAGAATATGGGACACCTTATACAGCATTGGATCTGTAACAGGTGACTTATAGCCATCCAACTCTCCATTGTCAAAGCTTACTTTATAACTATGTTAATATAGTTGTATTGACTATATACAAAGACTTAAAGTCAAAGCTTATTTGATGATTTATGCCCTCAACCTCTAATATAATACCCAAACTCCTTCCAAAACATCAGTGTCAGCTTTTTTATTTCTTCTCCATTAAATCAATGAAAATTTTAACTTCTTAACCACCTAAAACATTATTGGTTTGTGACCTGAAAGTTTTCATTAGGCTACCTTTCTCTAGGCCTTTTATCCCACCCACACTCAGAACTCTGACCTAGAGCACCAAACCCTCAGATCAACAGACTTCTCCATTTCCTCTTCTGCTCAGAAGAACACAAATCCGCAGTTTTCACCTTGAATGGTTGACAAACTGCATCTTGGATCATTAGCTGTCATAGAAAACAGGCTTCCACCTTCTTGAAACCTCAGAATACCAGTCAGATTTTTTAATACATTCAGAAATCTATACTGTTGTTCTGCTGGCACCTAAGGTGGCTAAGGTAAAGCCAGCCTAGGTGCATCTGCCACTAAGCAAAACAGAAAGCATTAGTGAAAGAAACAGAAAGAACCCCACGTTGGTGGGTTTTAAAAGTGAATAAACTACTGATACATATTGTAAACAAACACAAATTAAATTTAAGCTGCTTACTTCAGTGGTGTTAGCGATCATGTTTTATAGCTACATTGAAAATGTGGCCTACACCCTTTTTCAGATTTGGCCTCGGGTTGTTTACATCTCCATTGTTTTGATTAGAATTGAGCCCCCATTTACTCTTAAGACATTATGCCATCGAAAACCTTTCTCTCCAGATGAGAAGACTGGCTTATGTTTCAACATACTTACTTGGTTTTATAACACCTTTTTTCCCTTCTGTCAAGATATAATGCTGTTTTGCTGATACATCTTTAGTTATGGCATATACAACACAATATACACCAGGGCAATTTCTCCTGGTTATCTTTTTGCTGTAATTTATGCTGCGTTTGTATAACTCAAGCCTACAGCAAAGCTACAACTGTGCATTAAAAATGTGATGACATCTCAGAGCTTGCCATTCTCACTTTACTAGAGCAAGAAATTGTTCCAGTGTTGCCTGTCTCTGTATTGGAAGCAAAGGCCAAAGTAAACAGAATGTGGACACGCTATAAACAAAAAACAAACAGCTATTGTTAACAGTATTTCCTATGTAAATATGCATATTGCTGAATTAAGCAAAAGTGTTCTGAATATTACAAAAGCTACCTGATTTGGAATATGTAGTTTAAAAGGAAATGGTAGTTAGGTCTAACCAAGTTAGTTAATTGTACAGAAATTGCACTCCTAAAAATGCTCTGCAGAACATACTGAAAAATAAAAAATGTTCCATCTGTAACATTTAATGCATAACTGCTCATTAGTTTTGGCAGGTATTAAAATGTCCATTGAAAGCAGAAGAAAATAAAAAAATATTTAATGGCTATGCATCTAAAAAAAAAAAAAAGAGTTCTGGACATCTTAGATAAACTATGTCATTAGTTTTCCTGCCTAAGCCTCGCTGTTTGATTTTTTCCCAAAATTTCTGTGATTATGGATTCTACATTCATAAGATTCCTTTTAGGGTATTTCAGAGTAACAGCAACATACAGAAATGTCTTCATTTCAGCCAAGAACAGGGTTAATTTTTTTGCAGTAGCCAGAAGGGCACAGAGCTGAAAGCGTGTACAAGGCACTGTATTATTCAATACCATCTTATATCATGGCGAGGGGCAGGGAAAAGGGACTTTCACTTGCCCTGAAGAAGAGGGGAGGGGGGTGTGTTCTGTTTTGGTGGAGCAACTGTAGCAAACTGGGGTAACACTGATCTCAGCCAAAGAGAGGGGTTTGGGTGTTGTGGCTGCGTTTGAGTTGGGCCCCACACTCTTTTAGTACATTTTTATTATCAATATGGTTGCTCTTACTGATAGTTTTCTTATCTCATTGCTGTTTCCAGTAAATTCTTTCTATCTCAGCCCATAATCTCTGCCTTCTGCCAGAAGTGAGCAGGTAATGTCTGGTTTGTAAGAGTCTTGGGGGAGGCAGCAGGGTCCTTATATTAGGCAGTGTTGTTCCTAAATCACAACAGAGAAAAAGTGCAGTACAACAGGGATTCACTTCGTATAAATGACACTTTAGTAATGGCTATATTTTGTAGGTTAGTTTTCCTCCTTTCTTTCCAGACTACATAGGTTCTAATACTTAAAATATTCCTCTAGCATGTAAAGTATTCACTGCTTGGAAAAGTAATGGTAAATAAGCTTGATTTTTTTTTTCAAGTTTTGAGAACTGACAGCTCCCTAGGAAAATCCAACGAGAAAAGCAATGTCCATAATCTTTGAGAATCAAGGTATTTTTACCAATTTACATTGACATTTATAGAACCTAGAAATCTTAACTCTCAACATCTTTTTACATGACCAGCAGGTCGTGGATGACTCATTGAGAACTTCCCCTACAAAGAACCTTCTGTTTATGGTATCAGTCTTAAACAATCTTTCCTCTTTCTAACTTGCTAAAGGTAGGTTTTATCTGCCAGTTCCACGCTGTACTTTCCATATACAAGTGGCTTTTCTGATATTGCTTAAGGTGAACAAGAGAACCAGAATTTGTTTATAACATTGCTCTCTTTTTAGAAATGTTATATAATGAATGTTGAAATTAAAATACTAAAATTCTCTCAAATATTTTCAAAACAGGAAGAAAATAGGATGGGTATAGCGTATTTAGCATTTTTAAACTTCCTTTCAAATCACAGGAACCACCTTTACTTTGAGCAAGACTCTTGTGGATTATAAAAACAGTGCCACTCAACTACTTGAGAAAAGTTCTTTGTGCCTACGTTCATATCAGAGGGAACACCAAGTTCCTTGTTTGGGAGTCAGTGCTTATCCACTGGAGAGAAGAAACAGTAGTAGTAAGTAGTACAATTTAGGTCAGAGATGAAATTTTACTCTCAGGAAAAATCTATTTCCAAAATAAACTTCTACCATATTTTGTTTAAAAGCCTAGCTGTCGCTCCTACCCATACATGTCAAACACACAGGTGACAGTAAATAATTTGTAATAACAAATAGCATAATACTGTACTTGTGAATTATGCACTAATCCACAAATTGCTCAGTGTAAATCCCTGCTCCATGGAAGCCTAGTTTTACTATTACCTTAAACTTCTAGTTTACCCCCTTTACACCAGACAGTGGGTACCAACAGTTCTGAGATGTACAGATGAAGATTTTGAGCTGTAAAAATGTTAATGATAGAGCAAAGGTATTGTAGTGCAATCTGTGAACAGGAAGGACTAGACTTAAGCAAAAAGACTGTCTGCAGAGATTAGTGAAGGGGAAAAAAATACAGTCAATCTGTTCAATTCAGTTAGCACTTACATTAAAAGGCAGATCATGCTACTTCTTTATTAACTTTGAAAACTAAAATAAGACTGTCCTGGGGGTGCTGGCTGAGGTGATCAGAATGGTGCTGCTGAAACTGATCTACTGCTGCTTCAGAAATAATCTAATGAAGTTAATCCTGAAGGTGGTATTTTACAAGTGCTTGTAAAGGTAACTATCATACTCAGGAAAGTAGAAACTCCAGTGATTGTACCAAAAAGCGGGAAAATGAAAATGTGAAGCTGGTAGTGGATAGAGGAGAAAATAGCAGTTTAATTAACAACATAATTGCATTTGAAAATCAGTTCAGCCCTTCATTAAAAGGTAATTTGAAATTTGTAGTGAAGAAATGTGTGTTCAAATATTCTAGCATGTACCAAAGCTGTACACAGACCAGAACACAAGGTCATTAAAAAGTGAATGGCTTGAAAATGTCTAAAATCATGACATTTTGAGGTAGCTTTTCAGCTAGTATGTAACTACTCAAAGTGTACTTCTCTTCTGTGGAACTGCCCTCATTTACATGAGCTGAGAAGGTGACCTAATATTTATCACTGCAACTGGGAATAGATGTAAGCTTTTTGAGGAAAAGGTAGAGACATTTCTTTAGAAAACTGGTGAGACTGCAAATTGGGTGCTAGGTCCAGTTATGAGTTTGCCACTATAAGACACAAGTCATACTGAAACTAGTCCATTAGAGGGCCATAAGGATGATCAAAGTGTTAAAGGAGCTGATCTGTGAGGAGAATCTAGGAGAGATGAGGGTATTTAGTGTGGAAAACAGAAGAATAAGGGGGATATTAGCAATGTGCTTAAATATCTGATGGGAGGGGTTAAAGAAGATGAGGTTTGAGTCTTGCCAGTGGTGTCCAGATTGCTGAGATTGACTCTGGAGAGCCCATATATGTAGACATTCAAAACCCTGATGACATCCAGAGCCACCTACTGTCCTTGACTCTGTCTTGAACAGAGGCATTGGTGTTGATGAACTCATGATGAACTTCCTGCCTCAACCATTCTAAAATTCTTTCACCTGAGAAAACTGATAAAGGGAGCATGGGTGAAGAGATTATTCTTTTTATTATTGTTATTACCATTAAGATTTATAATCTAGTATTAGTAAAGAAATTGAAAACTAGTTCTCTTGAAGTGTACTATGCAAGTGAAATACGCAAGTGTGTGAAAGAAATACTTGGATTTTTTCTTTGTTTCTGATATGCTTTTGGAGGGTAGCTTATTTAGGATTGCAGATAATTTAGAAGTGCTTAACACTTCTAAAGGCATGAGGAAGAAACAAAAAGTCATTTCAATTGCAGAGTCAAAGTTCTTGGAGCAAGATCTGAGCTCCTCTCTTTTGGCTAGTTCAGCCTACATTGAGTTTTTACAGTAGTCTCCCCCCAAAAAAGAACTGTTTATTTTTTTCAAGTAGCTGCTAGATCAAGTAACTTCATGTAGTAAATATAGGGTATTCTAAATGGCTTGGAGAAGATAGTACGTGAAAAAGAGGACATACATGGAGCAGGATGCAAGATATATTTTTGTCTGTTCTGGTCACACAAAAAAACCTACACAAGTCAATTGAAGATAAAGATGTTCCTATTTCTTCACAGCACATGTACAAAGGTCTAAACCATTTAGGTTTTACCCTGTACTTCCTGGAAAGTGAAGTTGCTGTTAAATTTTGAGGTATGTCGATTTGTCTAGAATTTTATTACCCTGTGACTTGGAAGGAGTCTCTCTGCTTTAACCTGTAAAGAGTAACATCTCATCAAAAACAATGCTTTACACTCTGCAGCATTAAATGCAAGAGGAGATATCCCTAAGCAGAAATAAAAGAAAATCAGATTCTCCTGTTCCATGAGGTAAGCAGTTCACCTAAAAATTTCCTTCTTAATATAGAGGTGTGCACATTTTTATAATGCATTTGTTTCCATAAAGCTTCTTTAAGGTGATGTGGGAAAGCCTTGAATCACTTTTCCCATGCAACAAGAATGCAAATGATTTGCTCAGCACCCTAGGAATGATGTGGTGACTGGATCTCTTTAGTAACTGGGGTCCTAACACAAGAGAGAAAACCACCTCCAGCAAAGCCGATGGAAAACTGCTGCTGTCTGTTTATTTTTGGCTGACTACCAGACATATAACCTAGCTGTTCTCTCACTGTGTACCTCAACAGAACAGGAAGAGAAAGTAAGATTAAAAAGAATGTCAAGACAACGACATCACCTACAAATTACCATCACAGGCAAAACAGACATGATTTGGGAAAAATAATTAATTGGCAATTAAAGTTGGATAGAAAGGAACAAAAGACAAAACCTGAAGACATCATATCACACCCTTTATTCCCAGGCTCAATTTCACTTCTTCGTTTCTGACTTCTGATTTGCTCCAATCTCCAGAGGCCACAAAAGGGTGCTTTCAGTGACACTGTAGTAAGTTCCACTCTCCTAATTCTTCCTCTTCCAATTTCTTGCCTGCTCCAGCATGGATCCTCTTCATGGATCACAGTTGTTAAGGGTAAACCTGCTCCAGCATGGGCTCTCCAAGGTTCACTGTTCCTTCAGGAAATAGTCCACTTGCTCCAGTATGGGGTCCTACATGGGCTATTATGTGGAGAGCTGCTCTACCATGCTTTCCTCCACAGGCTGCAGTGAGCTCCATGACCAGCTACATTCTGGAAATAGTGAATATTTCTTTCCTATTGAAAGTATTGAATTTGGAACTATAAAAATGCTCACTGAATAGACAGCAGTAAATTATATAGGTGAGTTAAACTCTTAATCACTGCACTGAGAAGTAGGGAAACTTCTTTCCTGGAGAAAAATATTTTACTGTAAAAAAATTCAATTGAGGTAGACATATGTGACAAAATATCACTGTGTCAAATCAACATTACATTTCCAATGTCCATATGCAATAAGTCAATAATCTTCCTAAAAAAATTCATGCCCTTTCTCATATCCCTTTCAAGGCTGAACTAGGCCAGAAATAAATTTATTCATATTTTAAATTGTTATTGCCCATTTATTAAGTTGATGTGCTGTAAATCTCTAACCTGCAGAAGTTCCAAACCAAAAATAAACAGCATGAAAACCTTGCTGAATATTGTGTTGTTTTATTGCTAACGTTGAATTGCATTATAAGGTTTGCTATGTATAGTAAAATAATTATTTTTAATTCTGTGGAATGTATAGCTTGGCAGGTGATAAATATCTTATTAAAACCATGTTTTTGGAGCACTTATAGTAGCCAAAAAGCATCAATTAATTTATTAGTGTCTATTCTGCAGATAAAAAGTACATAATTTATTTATACTTTTGTCCTCAAATGCTCATTAAAGGCTGGAACCGAATGAATTGAAGGAATATAAGCAGTGCACTGCTTACATTGTTTTACATTGAAAAAATAAGTGTGTTTCTGTAGTTTAAACAACCTAATGATGATGACTATCTTTTCACATTCATTTGTCAGAAGAAAATGGTGCAAATAGCTTATACATGCTGCTGCTTCTCAGAAAAAAAAAAAAAGNTGCAGATAAAAAGTACATAATTTATTTATACTTTTGTCCTCAAATGCTCATTAAAGGCTGGAACCGAATGAATTGAAGGAATATAAGCAGTGCACTGCTTACATTGTTTTACATTGAAAAAATAAGTGTGTTTCTGTAGTTTAAACAACCTAATGATGATGACTATCTTTTCACATTCATTTGTCAGAAGAAAATGGTGCAAATAGCTTATACATGCTGCTGCTTCTCAGAAAAAAAAAAAAAGTGTAGAGAAAAAGGAAAAAAAGAAAAAAAGGAAAAAAATTACAAAATATACTGACAAAGAAAACCACAGAGGGAGAATGATTCTTTATTCCTAAAAGAAAGCATAACTTTTCTGATGGAGAGCATTTATATCAGTTATTTCCTTCTCAGGGGATTCCTTTAAAGCCTAACTCTTAGACTATTGCACCTCTACTCTTCCTCTGCAAAATAAAAAGTCCAACATCTTCTGCATTCTAATCTACATATGTAAAGAGGGTTTACAAAGGTCACAGAAATGGAGGTTATATTGACTGATATTAAAAAATGTTAGAAAGTTATACATTTATAGCTATTTAAGCTATGCCATGTGACTACAACCATGCTGGATTTCATGCTATCTATGCAAAAACATACTTCTTTGTCATAAGAAGACTCAAAATATGCATCTTTATAGATACGTAGAAGCAGTGCTAATAATGCCAGACCAGTTTGCAATTTTTTTTCTGAAATAATATAAACTAGGTCTTTTTAGTAGGTAAAATTAGTTTTTTATGGATCACCATGATGTCACCTGTAGCTTCCTGTAAATAAATAAAACACAATATAAACACGCCTTTTCTGTGTCAGAAAATTTGTTTTGATTAGTGAAAAATTATTGCCACAATTTTAAACTCAATGCTAACTTAACCATGAAAAAATTTGATGTTCTGTGTTTCTGCCTTGCTAAAATTTTTGTTCCTCTTTTCTTTTTGTGTTCTGTTACAGAAGCTAAATATCATGCTGACAATGCCACTGTCTTATGGGTTAAAAAAATGTATATGTGTTCTACTGTGATGTAAATAACAAAGCCTTTCTACCTTGTCTATAAAAATACCAGATGGCAAAGCATTTAGGTCAACTAAAAATGCTGCCTTTATACCTTTTAAATAGTTGCATTTATGAAAAAGATTTTGAAGGACCTTGTGATTCATCAGTAGTCATTGCCAGAAACTCAATGTGTTCCTCACAGAGCAGTTAAACATTATGTTTTATTCTCCTCCCTTACAGACTACATCAGATCCCATTGGTGTTGGACAGTTTAATCAATGCTACTCACAGAGTATATGTACATGTGCTTTCTTATACATGTTTACTAATGGGGCTTGATGCTTTTCTTGGCCTACTGATTATGTCTATCTTGAAGTGACTGTATTTTCTGGTTCAGCAAATGTAGACTGAAAATCTTACTCTCATATTTCTTAACTGAGATGCTACAAGACCAGCCACTAGTGGGACTTAGCATTTCTGGTCAGTGGAAGTGGTGGATGAAAATGTTAAAAGTACCATGAAATCAAGATGGTGTCTTATTGATACTAGTTGCCAGTATTTTCCAAAGGCAATCTGTTCCTCTTAAACTCTGGGAAATACTAGAATTCTTTCTAAATAATTTAGGTATGNTTTTTAAAGCACCTTGATTTTAATTACTGAATAAACAGACTACCTATATGTATGATTTTTGTATATAGCTACTTAATACAGTTTTGATTTCACTTGAACTGTGCTGTTTGGTGATTATAAATACTACTCTACCTTGCATTTTCTGCTTCATGAATATGATGAGTCATGGCATAGCACTTAACTAAATGGGTGTCTCTATTATTATGAAGTGTTACGGCTGAATTATGCTTTTAGCCAATAGCCATGGCGTGCTGGCCTTTTCTTATTCTTTATGTTTGCTGAGACTTTCTAAATTGTTTCTCAGATAATGCCTCTGAAATGTATTTCCTTCTTATTTATAAAGAACTTTCTATGTAGAAATTGTAGAATAACGGAACAGTTTGGCTTGGAAGAGACCACAAAAATCACCTATTCCAACCCCCCTGCCATGGGTAGGGCCACCTTCCACTAGAATAGACTGCTTAGAGCCCCATACAACCTAGCCTTGAACACTTCCAGTGACGGCACATCCACAACTCTGGGACATGTGTTCCAGTGCTTCATCATCCTCATTTTTAGGAAGGCCAATACATGGTCAAGAAGGTCATCATAAGTTCATAAATTATTTACACTGGCTCTTCCATTTCATCCTTTCACAATCCAACCTTAAGTGCTGTCTCAGTTTTTCACTTCCTTGTGACAACAAGAGCATTTCTGCTATCCTCTGGCAACATCAATGTATACAGGAAAATATGAAGAGCTCAACACTACTTTTGTTGGGGTTTTTTCCTGGTTTTTGTTTGTTTGTTTNCAAAATATACTGACAAAGAAAACCACAGAGGGAGAATGATTCTTTATTCCTAAAAGAAAGCATAACTTTTCTGATGGAGAGCATTTATATCAGTTATTTCCTTCTCAGGGGATTCCTTTAAAGCCTAACTCTTAGACTATTGCACCTCTACTCTTCCTCTGCAAAATAAAAAGTCCAACATCTTCTGCATTCTAATCTACATATGTAAAGAGGGTTTACAAAGGTCACAGAAATGGAGGTTATATTGACTGATATTAAAAAATGTTAGAAAGTTATACATTTATAGCTATTTAAGCTATGCCATGTGACTACAACCATGCTGGATTTCATGCTATCTATGCAAAAACATACTTCTTTGTCATAAGAAGACTCAAAATATGCATCTTTATAGATACGTAGAAGCAGTGCTAATAATGCCAGACCAGTTTGCAATTTTTTTTCTGAAATAATATAAACTAGGTCTTTTTAGTAGGTAAAATTAGTTTTTTATGGATCACCATGATGTCACCTGTAGCTTCCTGTAAATAAATAAAACACAATATAAACACGCCTTTTCTGTGTCAGAAAATTTGTTTTGATTAGTGAAAAATTATTGCCACAATTTTAAACTCAATGCTAACTTAACCATGAAAAAATTTGATGTTCTGTGTTTCTGCCTTGCTAAAATTTTTGTTCCTCTTTTCTTTTTGTGTTCTGTTACAGAAGCTAAATATCATGCTGACAATGCCACTGTCTTATGGGTTAAAAAAATGTATATGTGTTCTACTGTGATGTAAATAACAAAGCCTTTCTACCTTGTCTATAAAAATACCAGATGGCAAAGCATTTAGGTCAACTAAAAATGCTGCCTTTATACCTTTTAAATAGTTGCATTTATGAAAAAGATTTTGAAGGACCTTGTGATTCATCAGTAGTCATTGCCAGAAACTCAATGTGTTCCTCACAGAGCAGTTAAACATTATGTTTTATTCTCCTCCCTTACAGACTACATCAGATCCCATTGGTGTTGGACAGTTTAATCAATGCTACTCACAGAGTATATGTACATGTGCTTTCTTATACATGTTTACTAATGGGGCTTGATGCTTTTCTTGGCCTACTGATTATGTCTATCTTGAAGTGACTGTATTTTCTGGTTCAGCAAATGTAGACTGAAAATCTTACTCTCATATTTCTTAACTGAGATGCTACAAGACCAGCCACTAGTGGGACTTAGCATTTCTGGTCAGTGGAAGTGGTGGATGAAAATGTTAAAAGTACCATGAAATCAAGATGGTGTCTTATTGATACTAGTTGCCAGTATTTTCCAAAGGCAATCTGTTCCTCTTAAACTCTGGGAAATACTAGAATTCTTTCTAAATAATTTAGGTATGTCATTAAAATTCTGCAATAACACCCAAAATTTAGTTCTGGATGAAATTGTAGCTGTATTGAAGCAATAACAGTATTATTGTAGACTGCAGTGGGGAGGACTGTGACCTCATACATTTAGTCACTGTACTTTGCTTTTCATGTAAGAACACAATACAAGACTTAGCACTGTGGTAAAAATCACATATGATCAAATAATGAAATCATAAGATGGTTAAGGTTGGAAGGGATTTCTGGACGTCAACCGATACAACCCGCCTGCTTAAGCAGGACTAACCTAGAGTAGACTGCTCATAACCATGCCCAGAGATGTCCAGAGCTCTAGAATTGTGTTAGTAGATACTAATGTGTAAGATCTAAGTGTTCTGTGGTGAGGCCAGGAAGGCTTGAACTTTTGCTAGTTGTACTGCCTATCTATAAAAATAATTTCTTTTCTTTCTCCCCTCTTGTCTACTTCCTAGGCATAAACCTGAAGACTGAAAAGAAGTTCAGGAGACTTTCACTGAATGGTTTGTCANTTTATGTTTGCTGAGACTTTCTAAATTGTTTCTCAGATAATGCCTCTGAAATGTATTTCCTTCTTATTTATAAAGAACTTTCTATGTAGAAATTGTAGAATAACGGAACAGTTTGGCTTGGAAGAGACCACAAAAATCACCTATTCCAACCCCCCTGCCATGGGTAGGGCCACCTTCCACTAGAATAGACTGCTTAGAGCCCCATACAACCTAGCCTTGAACACTTCCAGTGACGGCACATCCACAACTCTGGGACATGTGTTCCAGTGCTTCATCATCCTCATTTTTAGGAAGGCCAATACATGGTCAAGAAGGTCATCATAAGTTCATAAATTATTTACACTGGCTCTTCCATTTCATCCTTTCACAATCCAACCTTAAGTGCTGTCTCAGTTTTTCACTTCCTTGTGACAACAAGAGCATTTCTGCTATCCTCTGGCAACATCAATGTATACAGGAAAATATGAAGAGCTCAACACTACTTTTGTTGGGGTTTTTTCCTGGTTTTTGTTTGTTTGTTTGTTTTTGGGGTGTTTTTTTGTTTGCTTGTTTGTTTTTTTACTTTGTAGTAGCACAAAAGCTTGTGATGCCAAAGTCAGTGGATGGAAAGAGACCTGGAAGGAACAGGGATGGGACAGTGGACAGTTCTGCTTCCTCCTGTGAGTATTCTGAAGTAGTGCAGACTGAGTTTATAGCAATAGCTATTGAATTTAAATTTTGTTCTTTGGATTGTGTATCATAGTGGCATTTTATGAACCATATTTAAAATTAACCCTGACATGTAATTGCATTGTGAAGGGATATATGCAGAAGCACGCACTTTTGGACAACTAATTTAGCTACCCCATTTACATTTTTTCCACCTAACTTCTTCAGGTTAGAATCCCTTTCGTAAGGGGCCTGAACTGGACAGTACCCTGGACTGAAGAAATTTCATTCTCTCCATAGTCCATGAAGAAAATTAAGATGCTCTAATGGGTGGCCTGAAGGCTGTCTGGGAGATATGCTCAAAGCCGTACCTGCAGCACCCGGCATCTGTGCTTTCCTGAACCTGCATGGGGACTATGATCAAATGAAGACCTCATTCCTTTGGAAAAGACCCATACATGGGAGGTTCAACCTCAAATGTGAAACCTGATTCCTTCAAGGAAGAAATTACTCTGGTATTGGATCCAACTGAAATAAAGAGGACAAGGTGGCAAGCTGGCAAAACCAAACCACATCTTCAGCTGTAGATCTGGAAGCTGAAGAAATAGGTCCTGCCATGAATTCTGGTATTCTTCTCTTATACTTTGGCTTTGAAAGCATAGTGTATGCTATGTAAAAATCTGTAACATTATTTGATCATTGGGAAGAAGCCAGTTGTACTGAATATCATTTCAGGTATGTGGGGAGGAGCAGAGACCATGTGAGGAAAACAGGACAGTATCAAATATTTATTTCCTAACACCAGTGTACAAGTGTGAATGGGATAAGTGAACACATGAGAGCAAAAAGGCCCGTAATTGTGGCACTTCTGAAGTTTTTAACGTTTGATTTTTATGACTCTGATGTTTTGGGGTTTTTAACAAGCAGGTAAGAGTTGGGGTAGAGGAGCAGAGGGGCTATTAACACTATTTAAAAGTTTGCAAAGTTTCAATTTTTTAAATGGAAACATGCAATGTGTCATAAAATCAAATTGTGGATTTTCTCCCAAATTTTATCTTTCCATTCTATCTGATGTGCAAAATCTATAGCCATGAAAATTATGGCAGAGCATATTAATCGCATTCACAATACTACCATCTTGTTCACCGTTCAGGTGAGAGAGGGTTACTGAAAACAGGAATATACCAGTATTTTACACCTCCTTACTTCTTCAAAAGAGGCAGCACTCCCCAGGGTATTTCAGAGCAAATTAGAAGACATTATTGCTAAATATTTATATTTTAAACTAATTTTAACTAATTTGGCATACTTTGAACAAACTTAGCAGCAGAAGCCCTTGCACAGTCAGCTACAGTGTTGTAGGAATAACCACTGTATCTAATTTCCAAGAGAAACCAAATCATAAAAAAATTTGCCAGTTGTATGTATCTACAAGATATGACTGCATGTTTAGTCATGGTGTCTCCACCCTCTTCAATGTGCTTTTTAATTCTTGTCATACATCAACTTTTCCACACTGCAAATGATTGATGCATGGATGCAAAGTGTTTGAAAATGGTTGTACAGAGTCTATTTGTGTGTGCCTGTGTTCCTGTAAGTATATATAGAAGAGGCAACAAGTAATTAAAGAAAAAAAAAGAAAATACAAGAAAAGGAAAAAAGTAATTATTGCGGGGAGCAGAGGAGACATCATAGTTCCCAAGGCAACAAATATTTTCTCTTTTTGTTAAACCCTAGAGCTCCTGTAGGAAAAGAGCAATATCACATCTTCAAAAACATATTCCTATTTTTTTAAGAACAATTTCTGTCACTGAATAACAACTTAGCCCAAGGTACAATTTTTCTGTTTAAAGTGGGAGAGATTTACATTTCCACTGACAAATTATTATGTACTTTATGAATAGTATGCTCTCTTTCATCCATTTTATTTCTCTTCTTGAAATTTTACTCTTTTGAGTGGTACCTTTGTCGTGGTTTAACTCCAACCAGCAGCCAAGCCCCACATAGCCATTCCCTCACTCCCCCACCAATTGGATTAGGAAGAGAATTGGAAGGATAAAAGCTGGACAACTCATGGATTGAGATGAAGAGAGTTTAATAAGCAAAGCAAAAGCCACACATGCAAGCAAGGAAAAGCAAGGACTTAATTCACTGCTTCCCATGGGCAGGCAGGTGTTCAGCCATCCCCAGGAGAGCAGGGCCCCACATCATGTGACCCTTATATGGGAATACAAATGTCATCACTTCAAACATCCCTTCCTACTTTTTCCTCCCACTATATACTGACCATGATGTCATGTGGTCTGGAATATCCCTCTGGTCAGTTGGGGTCACCTGTCCTGGCTCTGTGTCCTCCCAGCCTCCCAAGCACCCCCATATTCCTTGCCAGTGTGGCAATATGGAAAGCAGAAAAGGCCTTGTCTCTGTGTAAGCCCTGCTCAGCAGTAACAAAAACATCTCTGTATTATCATTACTGTGTTAAGCACAAGTCCAAAACAGCACCATACCAGCTATTACGAAGAAAACTACCTCAGTCAAAACCAGCATAACCTCCCAGAAGGCAAGAGGGATTAAAAAAAATTAGTATCAGAATGCAAAATTAGATCTACTCACTCTGGTATTTTAGTCTGCTTTTTTTTTTTACATAAGCCAGTTAAGTGATACTACAAAATCCCACATTTGTAGAACAGTGCTAATATTAATAAATTATATTACCCAAATACAGTAAAGCCTTATTCATTCTGTCACCTTATGCTAACAAACATTGTGATTACTATCATGAATAGATGATTCTATACATATTCAAATCCTCAGTCTCTTTCTTTGACCTATTTTTGTTTCATGCATATGTGTGTGTGCACTCATGCCCATGTTTAACTCACAATGAAGGAGAAATTTATATTCATTTCTGACTTCAAAACCACATTCTACCTGCAAAAAAAACCCTACTTTCCTTACTGCAATGTGTTTAATGTGAATATGTGAACAAAAGAATCAAAATCCAGTGATCTTTTTAATGTTTCTTTAGTTATTCCTATTGAATGACTGTTTTTGGGAACTAACTCAGAAATGTAGAGGACACATGTAAGAGCAACTGAGCTGATGGCAAGGACAAGCTGGAGCATTCAATTAATGAAAACGTGATAAACGTAACTAGAATGAATACAAAGTTAGGGCAATGAGAGGAACCTGTTTTAGAAAGTTATTTGGGTTTTTTCAAGGTTCTTGCACATGTTTTTCCAGCCTTTTGGAGGACACATGAACTTCAATATGAACTTTTTTAAACTGGGATTTTGGTCATTACTCATCTGCTCTCTGCAAGGACCCATAATTAACTTAGCGAACTCTTGCTAGACTTTGGCCCAAGACATTTACATTTTAATGGAGAAGACTAACCCAGATGGAAGTGAGTGAACTGTTAAACTGTGGATAGGCTATAAAATTGTTAGGGGTTGGGTTTCTTTCCTTTTGTTCCTTTTTACTTGTGGAATTTTTTCCCATTGAGTTGCTAGGAAGTTCTGATGTCTATGCGCTTGAGACAGCAGAGAAGTAGCCAGGCCTCAGGGGAGGAGGGCGTCTGGTGGCACTCCTCTGGTTTTTGTGAGTTTCTCTCGGAAGGGCAGAAGTGCCACGAGAGTGAGGTAAGTAGGGGCAGGGCTGGGGCAGCTGCTGGCTCTCTCTCTCTCACTTTTGGTTTCAGAGGAGGACAGTTGGAGCTGCTGCTTGGGAAGGGAATTCGCTGCTGCCTCCAGAGCCCAGCCCAGAGCTGTTTCTTCTGCCGTGAGGTAAGCCTTTGATTGGGAGCAGCCACTGAACTGGGACTTTATTATCACCTCCCTCACTAAAAGAGGGACCAATCTCCATTTGCTGGGGTGCCCAGGATCTTGGGCTCACCCCTCTCTGTCCTGCTGGGAGCCAGACTGCCGCTGTCCCTGCTGCTTCTTCAGCACTTTCAGCAGGAAACAGCTCCAAGTTTTTGCTACACAGTAGCCCTGCACACCCTGCCTGCCAAGACAAACTGTCACAGCTTCTGAGTTCCTGACACATTTCATCCTCCAGCCCAGAATTTTTGCCCATTCCTGCCATTCCAGCTTGGGGCTCCTCAGAGCCCTGCTGGGGCACCAGGATCGACAGCCCCAGGGGTTTGTAAAGCAAGGCCTCTGTTCCAGCCCTCCCGGTCTCGTACAAAGCCGCCATTACCGAATGCTCCCCGAGCCTGGGCCACAGCGCCCCCTGCAGCCACGGGGGAATCATCGCACCTGCCCTGCCCGCTGGGAGCCACCAGCGCCCCTGCCGGCTGTGACCGGAACTGCACCAAAGGGGAAAGTGCCTGCGGCCAAGGAGGTGTCACTGGGTTTGTGGTTCTGTTTGTTGTAAATGCCAGAGTTGTTGTTTGTTTGCCTTGTTACACATACTAGTAAAGAAATGTTATTCCTATTCTCATACCTTTGCCTGGCAGCCCCTTCATTTCAAAATTATAATAATTCAGAAGGAAGGGGTTTACATTTTTCATTCAAAGGCAGGCTCTTGCCTTCCCTAGCAGTCACCTGTCTTTCAAACCAAAAGATGTAGATGGAACCCTAAATATCTAGACTTTAAATTCCTGGTCTCTGATCACTAAACAGCACAATTTCCATCAATTTAGACTATACCTTGGAATTTAAAGGGTGTATACTTATTTTAAGGCTTTTTAAATAGGAGGAGGCAAGTAAGGGCATCCTCACTGCTGTTCATTACACTCAGTGCTTCTACCAGATGCTGATTTTCCTGGAGAATATTAAATTTGACTGCAGTAATATAGGTCTACCAAATCAGAAATATGGTATTGACAATCCACTAATATTTATACTTCCATATTTGTGGTTGTTTTAGTCCAAAGCAGTGAGTAAAACGTGGAGTGAAATAGTAAATTTTGCTTTGCTGAAAACCCCTGAGCTAGAAAAGTGTCACATAACTCCTTATTGAACTGAAAACCTGTAATTAGGACTCAATAATGTTGCTTTAGTGCACCATTCCCATCAAATTTAGAAACATTTTAAAGCATCATCTGGTGACTTTCATTTCTATATGAACCTTTCATACACTGCTGAATGGAAATATTATAGTAATGGGCTAGAAACTTATAGCAGTTCTTGCAGTACCAGCACAGATTAATAACATAGGGAACACACTATCCCTTTAATAAAACAATGGCTTAGAACACTGACATCAGGATTGAGAGACGAGGAGCCATCTTATCCCATTAGTTGTCTTCATTGCATTTGGTAATATGAAAACAGTAACAGAAATAAGGGGAGCAACAGGTTATGTGTAGGAAGAGCAATATTACTGCTTACCTCTTAGGACAATTTTGTGCTGTTAAGTTTCATACTTATACTTGACAATAACCTTTCACATATTTAGCAATTTCATCTAGAAATCTAGAATTAACCAGATCACTCAGCAAATTGAAGGATTAGAAATTTTTTAGGACCTATGCCATGGATTCTTCAAAGAAATTAGAGCTTTTTCATCAACTGTAACCTTAGAATCAGGCTATGAATGAAGAGGTAAATTCAAAGTAAACTTGGCCATTTTGTTAGGGTCAAAACATTGCTGTTATTTTTCCTCTACTATAATTTTGCCCTGTTATAGCCTGTGTCTTCTACTAGCAATGGTGACTCTTGAGGAAGTATTTAAAAGCATGGACAGCTATAGGATTTTAATTGTGCTAAATGTATTTCATATACAGATTGATAAATCATATTCTCCTCTGCTTACAATAAAGCACTTAACTTCCAACTTGTGTTAAATGAAGTTTAAATTCCACTCATACCAGAAGAGCATGTCAGAAGCAGGAAAGATAAAGATATATCTAGATATTTCCAAGAAAAGACCAAAACTCAGGACATGAATATATTCTTTTCTAATTCTAGCACCAGCAAATTTGTACCAAGAAAATGGTGTTAGCACAGACCTGCCCTTACTCAGGCATCTATCTTGGAGCACCCTAAATCCTTGAACTGATTTTGAGACAATTTGGTATGGAATATTCTCTTGGGTTGGCAGGAAATGTAGAAATGAGGCATTTTTTTAAAAAGATAAGAAGTAAGAAATCCACTTCAGCCAATAAAGATACGTAGTATTGGACTACAAACATATTAAGGAATGTGCTCTTAACTGTCTATGAGGTCTGGATGAGAGTAGGGGTTCCTGAAATATTTCACAGACACATTTGAACAATATTTTTTCTTTATTTCCAAAGACTGAAATCATGTCAGTCTAGGCAACAGAGTTAACAGTAGTAAAACTGGTCCTTGCTAATCTAAGCAGTCAAAAATCATAGTGCCATGTAATGTTGTAAGAAAGCTAGGGAGGAAGAACAGGTTTTTCACTGATATACTAAAGTACATCTAAGATACTGGGCATCCCATACTTCCACAATTTTTATTTAAATAGGAAAAATAGATATAGGCAAAAAATAAAAACTATTTTAAAATCTGCTTTTCTTTTCAAAATAAGACAATATACAGAGAAAAACATGTTTAGAAAATTTGTGTTCTTAAAATTAAAGTGAGCAAAATCTTTATAAGACTCCCAAGCTGACATTTTCTTATGGAAAACACTGTAATTCAGAAAGCAGATGAGATTTCTTAAAAAAGGGTTTTGGAAATAAAGTATTTTTCAAAATCAAATCTGAAGCGCATTAATGCAGATCATTTTTTGTGTGGTGTCTATGCCTGAATTTGGTTAACTTGGATTTTTCTGTGTTGTTTTCATTCTGTTCTTTGTTTTCTAATACAGTTAAGGCCTTACATTGCTTATAGAGATTTTGCTATACAGGCATAGCATTATTCTCTATTTTCACCTCAGAAACTGAAATGACTTCAAAATATTCAAGTCCCGGTTACAAATTAGTATGATAAAGTACATTTATTTCTCCTAGGGGCTTTTCTAACTGGAATTTTGCCCAGAGTTACTTGGCTGCCAGGTAAGCCTTAGTGGAAACTGGCTGGAAATTCTAGAACATCACTAAGTAACAATAGAATCAGGATACAAATAAAACTAAAAAATTTGTATCTTGGAAGGGACTTCTAAAGAATTTACAGAATAGCATTTATAAACTTATTAATTGTCATTTAATTACCTTGTGGTAGGAAGTGCTTTATACTGGGTCTTGTTTCAGCTTTAGCTGTTAAGTGCTGAAATCAGGTAATACATGGTGTAACCAGGGCCCCAGAAGGATGACGTTGTCCACTTACTTCTGGACCCTCTTCAGCAGGGGTCCTGCTGAACTTCCAGGACAACCAGGTGGTTTCATTATTGGTCTGATATGAATAGTGTCCTTGTGCATTCTCAGGTCACTCATTTTCATGTGTAGACTAAACCAGCATCGGGCAAGATTTCTCATGAAAAACAAATCCATAGATCTTTTAAAAGCAGTGCAGTTGTAACCCTGTTTAGTATTTTGCCACTAGTCCTTAGTAGAGAAACAATTTGCCATTACTACTCTTTTGGTCCTCATAATAGTAATTCATTGTACAACTGTTAAAGATTTTTTTTAATAAATGTCACTTAAATGGGACAGCAACCCTGAGGTACTAAATACTGGAGTTTGAGTAATTTCACCATTAAGAAATAGCCAATCCATTGCCATGGGGAGGCAGTCTTTTACTGCTGCTGGTGCTTTCTAAATGCTATGACTTGGCTCAAAGCCTGATTGCAAAGGCTTCAGGATTTTGGCAGGTGTGCTCTTTTGTTATTTTACTGGCCCTACTTTGTCAATGGCTTTATCCATCAGTGAGAGATGGGATTGAAGTCAACTACATTCCCATTCTTTCCAAGAGGGCAATTCAGAAAAATGGAGCCTGAAACTATACTGTTCTGATGTGGCATTTTAAAAAGCTCTTTGGTTTTTTTAATATGTCTTTTTTTGTTTGTTTTGCTCACTGTACCAATTTCATCTGAACAGCAGCATTTAGGGATTTCTTGGCCCAGTCTTCCTCATTTGTGAGGTTTGGATGGCTCAGAAAAACATGAATTTCTGAGGCTAAAGACTCCTACACTCATATGCTTAAAATTAATGTCTGAAACACAGTATTGCACTGATAGGACACATTATCTTTAAATGACACCAAGATCAGTGGTGATGCCACATACAAAGAAAGTGGGAGGAAAAGGAAGTGAGTAGGGTCCCTGAGCTATGTTGGTCTGTAGGAAGAGGTTGTAGCTAAGTAAATGTGTCATTGATGCTTAATAAATGTATCTTACCCACCTCATTAGTGTTAATTTCTTAAAATTAAACTAATCATAGTTTTATATTCATAAGTCATCTTTTCCTGGCAAAATGTCTCCTTTTTCCCTACTTTATTCATGCAGCAGATGACTGACATATTCTTTGTGGAGCAAAATAGAGCATTCAGTAAAAACTTTTCCCCTTCTTTACTGTTAAGAATAGAAAATTCATTAAATTTGTTTTGATTTGAACACAAATTCTTTACTGACTTCTAAAGACTTCAGTGTTCTTTAATATTTTCTTGGGTAAATGACAGCTTAATTAAATTGTAAAATTTATAACCTTCCTATTGCACAAAGAGAGAATTTTTAAAAAATGGAATGGCAGCTCAGTAGCAACGGCTTTTTTTTTTTTTTGCACTATGTAGGTCAGTAGATTGTATTTGACAATGGGTGTCTATAGAGACTGTACAGTCTATCAGTGTTTTTATAGGTTTAAGCAGAAAGAGCTTAATGTGTATCCACAGAAAGGTGGAGGTGGTTACACAGCCATATGTAGGAAGAAAACAGAAACACAGTAAGTTGGAAGGCACCATGGAAAATCTCTAATCCAGCCTCCAGCTCCAAGCAGGGCCAATGCTGACTTGAGATCAATATTCTTGGGGCTTTATCCACTTGAGTCTTGAAAATCATTAAGGTTGGAGACTGTAAAATCTCTCCAGGTATACTGTTCCATTTTTTGGTTCTCCTAATAGGGAAAAGTTTCATCAAATGCAACTCTGTTGTTTCAGTTTATATCTGTTGTATCTCATCTGCTACCAGAAGTTATTCCATAGCCGTCCAGACACGCCTTGTCTCTACATATATTTCACAGCTCACCTCAGTTGGGAATACTCTACAAATCTGATGACAGGGCACTCCATTTCCTCCAGGTAATTGAAAAATGTATTAAACTAGTATAAATTCCTGTGGTACTTTGCTTTTAACCAGAGTCCAGTACCCTTTTAAACCATTTTTTACCCATCTAGTAGTCAACCTATCTTGGTCTTAAAGATGCTCTGAGAGATCATCTAGAAAGCCTTGCTCTTGGCAAATTAGTTGATGTTCACTTCTCCCTCCTCATGTATAAATTCAGTCCATTAGTTTAGAAGGCAATCAGGCTGATTTTGTAACATTAATTCCTGGCAAATGGATGCAGTTACCATTGCAGTTACCTTTTAATTCCTTCAGTTGCCCAGAATATGCATCAAGATTACTCATTCCATGATTTGATGGGCATGAATGTTAGGCAAAACCTCAAGTCATGCTTCATACTTTTTCTGAGGATGAGTGCCATATTTGTTTTTCTTCAGCTGTTGTGGGCTGTCCCTGATTAGATGACCTTTCAAAGATGATAGAGTGTCATAGTTACATCTTGCAGCTTTCTTGGCACCCCAGATGCATCTCATTGGGTGCTATGGACTTGCATAGGATAAGATTTATTGAACAATCCCTGAATCAATCCTTTTCCACTCCTGATACATTGTCTCCTCCTTGAACATTATCTCCAGGCAGAAAGACCTCAGAGACTTTGTTGTTAAAGGGTAAGGCAAAGAAGGTTTTGGGCATCTCAGCTTTTTTTTTTTTTGCTAGTTGTACTATTTTTGCTTTTGCTCTGTGTCAGTTGTGGTATTTGTTATACAAATAAGTATTGGAATTCCCAGGAATAAAGCGTGAAAATGTTGCTAGAAGTCCAAGACCTTATGATAAAATGTATTCATTTTACCAGAGAACAGCAACAACACTGCCAAAAACTTCATGGTTCTGAAATAAGAAACTAACGTGGTTAACATTTTTAAAGTTTAAAATATGCAAGACAGAAGAATAATTTACTGTCCCCCTTTTTTTCTAAAGGTTGAAAGACCTTTTTGCTGTTAAGTTTCCAAGTCAGCTTTTTCCAAAGAGGGATGTTCTCAAATTTTGTAAATTTGATCAAAGGCAGAACATGCTAGTGAGTTCATTGTCTTCACATATCTGACCTATTATCTGCATTATTTATCCACATGTGTGCACATTTTCATAGAAGAATGTACATACATGCATATATGTACACATACAAATGTCTATATATTTGTATATAAAATTAGGCCTTTAGTACATGCTCAGAAGCACAAGGGAGGTAAGATTTGAGAATGCTTTGGGTCGAGAACGAGTCCTGGAGGTGTTGAGTACCGCACAATTAATGTTTTTTTCCTAGAATATTTTGTGTTGTAATGGACCTTAAAGTTCATCTAGTTACAAACTCCTTTGCCATGAGCAGGGACAACTTCCACTAGATCAGGTGGTTCATAGCCCCATCCAATCTGACCTTGAACACTTCCAGGGTTGGGGCATCTACAGCTTCTTTGGGCCACACATTCCTGTCTCATAGTAGAGACTTAATCTGTCAACTGTTTTGACATTGTATCTCTGCAAGCACAAAGGGGATGCATGAAGTCAAATGCAAGTTAATCTAGTGAGAATATTAATGACAGGCACTGGGGCTTAGCACGCTTAAATATTCTCTTCAGATCACCCACTAACCCTGTAATATAAATATGGTGAAATATCTATGCTCTTAATACAGCTTTGAGGGTCTAAAAGAGATTAGAACAAAGGTGCAATAGAGAGGGGAAAAAAATCAAAATGTGCCAGCCAGGTTAATGTCCACAAAAATTTTTTATTACTTGTTTGAGAGAGAGAGGAATTTAAGATACTACACATTCTTTCTCACATAACTATTCATCTGTCTGCTCTTATTTGCTGACCTGTTTCTCAAGACCTCCATGGTGTCTTAATGAAACTTGGGAAACATTGCAAAACTTTTTTATGAGAAATATATTTCTATTTTCAGTTACATCTAAAATGGTGGTTTGAAAATATGGACTTGCTAAATCACACAATCTGCTGTCTTACTGGGTCTGCAAAATATTATTATAATTGTGGGATGGAGATCTGACATGGTTGTAGTAAAGCACCTCCATTGCTGGTATACTGCCCCTGTGTAAAAGGTATTGACAATAAAATGATACTTTGAGAATGCATCTGTGTAAAAGACAAGATGGTGATCTGTGTAGAGCATGGCCAGTATAAATGTTGAGATTAAGCTGATTTGACACTTTAGAGTCAAGCTCCAACGTATGTCAGGAGCTGAGCAGTACCCCCAGGAACCGTCAGTGTAAGGATTCATATCAATATTTAGATCTCAATGAAATTTCCTTAATCTGGACCTCATTTTTTTGTGCATTTCCTCTCCATATGGCAACAGATCTTTTTCAAAATTCAAGAATAGATTGTCTGTTAGGTTTTGTGCATCTGTATGCAAAAGAAAGTTTCTAATATGGAATTTAGAAATTAGGAAAATGTGGTTTGCAGAAGATCTGCAATGCTAAGATGTCTTGGCTCGTCCATATTCTGCCACCATCTACATGCATAGTGCTATGGCCTTGTGAGTAAAGAGGAAGAAACAGTTTGGGAATTGGATAGCTTGCTGTTACAGGAACTATCAGAGTCAAGATATATATACTGTCTTGTAAACTGAATAGAACAAAACAGCCTTCTATTGAAGAACACTGTAGAGATAATCATAAGTGTCAAACCATTCAGCTGTTAGCAAAGAACATCCAAGCTCAAGGTATGAATGTTTCCCTTTGAAGTTTTTGGAGTGTATGTGAGAATGGTTTAAACTAAAACTTTCTTTTTTTGGAACAATGGGAGTATTAAGATCCAAGTAGGAAAAATATATATACCCATTTTTATATCAGTGTATGTGCATTTCAGGGTTTTAATTTTCTTATTATATTTCCTATTATATCTTTTATTTACCTTATTAGTATGAAAGAAAAAGCAGATACCAAAGCAAAACAGAATTATTTTCTTCTGCTTAACTTATAACTTCCTGTACTTTTGCTCTTGTTTCTTCATATCCTATTACTCCAATCATAAGAAACTTGCTTTTACTGTTGAAATCAAACAAGAAAACTGTGGAGAGATAACTGCTGGTTTCTTCTACAATGGAAGTTAGTAAGATCCTTACATAATGCTCTCAGCATAAGGGTGATGATCTGTGCAGTTTAGAAATAAATATGATGACCTGTCCTAAGGCACCACTACTAGTATATATTAACAATGTCCTCGTGACAGTCTTTATTTACAATACTCCTCAGTGTATATAAGTATTAATTATATCTTCAAGGCTACCTTCAGCAGCAGGTGACTTTTTTTCTGGGATGGGTAAAAATGGAATGTGAAAGCAGATATTTCATGTAGAATATTTTGTCAGAGGGAGGCTGAGTGAATCCCACTGTTGCACAAGAAGAGCAAAAGTGCAAACTACTTGAGCAATAACAACAACAAAAAAGATCCCCATTATAATATATGTGGAACTTGAGGTAAGGTTTCTACTAACTTTCATGTGCATTGTGCTTGTGTAGTCAGACTTTCTTCCACATCTGAGTCTGTGGGCCTATGCTGTTGTCTATCCATTAACTGTGAAATATGCTTTACTACCTCACACTTGTAGTTGCCATTGGAGGGACTATACCTGGGCTTATTTCTTGGGCAAAATGCACAATGTTCTTCTAAGCTCCCTTCTTTCATGAGAAGCAGTCAACTTCTACTACTAGATATAGTCTTTTAAGACTTTGTTGGAATAACAGGAAAGGCAAGCAAGAAAGAGGAAAGAAATGGTAGTATTTCTGCTGACCGGCATGGGGCTTTTTATCATCAGTGCTGTAGTTAAGCTCTAAACGCCCTGACAGATCTGAAAAGCTAGGAACTATATGCAAGGAGTTGCAGATTTGTTCTTCTTACCATTTCTTACCTTATACACAAATTCTAAACCCAAAAAACTAACAACACTGAATTAGAAAATATTTGAAAAGTCTATTATTCTTCAGTGTCAATAAATAAAAAAAGTCTGCTCTCACAGATTCCCAGATTTAGAATGAGGCTGGTGTTTCAGTGAATAGTTCAATTTCAGTTTCAGATTAATTTCCCTGTTCTTTTCCTTTAGAAGTCTTTTCCAAAAGAGGGTTTTTAGTCTTCCCAGAAGTGGAGATAGAGAAAGTTAAGGACACAATCTTTTTTTCCTATGTCTTGAGAGATAGCTTCTCCCTGACATCTTGGAGTACCTAGTGTGGGGTACATATTTTCTTCAAAATATCTGCTGTCTTAGCCACCCATTAGGTCAAACAGAAGTTTTAAATTTTGATTTAGTTACTGTTCCACACTCTCAGTTGACATCACTTCATGCACATATAGATAATGATGTGAAATTTAGTGCTTTCTTTTCACAGTAGAAACTGTATTTACCCTTCTGTAGTGAGGACACACAGTCATAGAGTGTCACTGTTACATAGAAGGAATTTCCTAGAACTGGCACTCTAATGATTAAACAACATTCTCCCTGAATCATATTTCACTGCTCCAGTTTTCTTCAGCAGTTGAAACTTTTGGGTATATACTGAAACTATACCAACCTCATTCCAGCATCCAGTTTGGTAGCCTCCAAACCTAAATTAGGCATCTGCACACTTTCTATGATGGACTTGCCTGAAATAAACAGTGAAAGATTATAAGGAAAAAGTGTGCCTTGAGTACCCAAGTGCAACCTGGAGTGGGATGCTTCCTTTCCTTCAGTGTTGACAACCAGGATATTTTACCTTGGGTTACAGATCCCCTGCTGATTGAACAGCGTACATGGGACTCTCCTGCTGAAGGTCTTTGATCCTATGCAGATAGTTATGCATCCAGCAGAGAGAGGAAGAAAGTAACTCTCAGTTGAAGGTTAAGTACTGGTGTGGATGAATCAAATTTGTGTATTGATAAAACTTCAATTATTTGCTTCTGAAAAGAATAATGGTTTCATTGTTATTGAAATGTATGTTAGATAGCCTAGTGATTTGCAAAACTCCCTGAACTGAGAGCCCTTATGCCAAAGGAATTTTGAACTTGGGGGGTATGTCTTCAGTAAGTTCTGTCAGAGATGACACAAGAAGCTTTTCCTACCTCTGTGTGAGTGTGGGAGAGACTGAGAGCAATGGAGCACCAAAGGTGGAGAAGTAGTTCTAGCTTTTACAATTCTTCACCCAGGAGCTATAACTGAACTTGTATATCAACAGCTAATAAAACCAGGAGTCAGCAGGCTTAGTTCACAGAATTCAGGATTCAGTAAATCTAAAATACGATCCCAGAACAGCCAACAAGGCTGCAGAGCCCAATTTACTCATTCCATTTCTATCAGCAATGGAGTACTGACTTCTTTGGTGAGATAACCCCAAAACTCATTCCCTGAGGTCTGTGGGGCATTCTGTGATTCTTTGCTTTGCAAAATGTTAGCCTGAAAGTCAGGAGATCAAGAAAGCTAGTTACTCTGTGAGAGTCTGCATTCCAGCTCATGTTTGTAGATGTCCTTGATCTTTCTGACCTAATTGATGAATTCTGAATTCTGCTTGAGCTGGAAGAGTAGGACAGCTTGATGTGTTTGGAAGATTATATTCTTTGAGAGCAGTGAGTGCCTTGAGATATTACAAAATTTGTCTTTTAGGAAATATACCTAAATGTCTCCGGAACAATGCCTGAAATAGGCATGTTAAGGTTTAAATTTTGAATATTGGTATTCAATGGGAAAGTTAGTTATCACCTTTCTTTTTCCACCCATTTCAAAGAAACTTTGTAAATCAGGCTGGAGGTCTGATTTAAAGACTCAGGCTGATTGCTGTTTTGACCTACCTCAAGTGAGCCTTTACACTTTTAATATATCTCTCAAACATCCTCAGCTGTAAGTCCTCTCAGGCATATTATCTTTCTATTGAAAGAAATATTTCAGAATTTGTAAATCAATAAGAAATTTTTAACTATAATTCCATTGGTTTCTAAAAGAAATATTTGGATATCATCAAATATTTGGTCTTTCCCTGCTAGAAAAATTTGGAATTCAAAGCTTTTATTTCTGCGCCATTATCTCAAAAAAGCAGTTAAGAACATCTACTAAAACACTTTCCAGATAAAATTGAGATTTGAGACTTGTTACTCATCTAGAAAAATTATGCACTTGTGGGAGAATGTTTTAATTTTTTTATCTCCTCTCATTAAAGTGTATCTGTTGAGGGGAAAAGAAAACAAAATAGAAAGCCGTAATGGTTCAGTGAAACTGTGACAAAAGAGGCTATGATCATCAGCCAAATGATATACCAAGGCATGTCAATGCAGATCTTAAAGCTTGCACCTTTTAAATCTGGCTAGATTTTGTATTTGTCATACAAATATTACTCTTCCTTTTCAACCTTCATCTCCACAATACCAGTTGACTTCTGATTATGTCCCTGAAAGTAATATGCATGTAAATAGGAACTGCATGAGTAGTTCAGAGAGCAGAATTTTTTTACCTTAGTCACAGTTTTCTAGTGGTTGGACATAACAGCAACTCAGACTGATTTTTTGATGTTTAACAAATGTCTCAGTTTCTGTGTATGGCATGTGCCTAATTGCCTTACCATGCCTTTGCATATCTTCAGAAAAAAAACAAAACAAAGCAAAACCAAACCCAACACTTCAACATACAGAAAACAACCTCAGAGAATGAGATAGATTCCCAGTCTCATTCTTTTTTTACTCTTGAAATGCTATAGTTCTTGAATTACACAAAATATTTGGAATGGGTATCTCCATAAAAGGTTAGAATCAAGTGGAAACTCTGAACATAACTGCATGTAGTTTTGAACTGAAATATCTATCTGTGCACTTTGTTTCCTTCAAAGCATTTTTTTCTTTTCTAAATCTCCCTCTCCTTGTCTCCCACCATCACGAGATGAGAAGATGGAGATATGTTATATGCCAATGAACCATCTGCTTATTTTTCTTTCAAGAGCATCTTCTGCACTGACTGGTCTGTTCACCTAAATTGATCCATGATGTTTACAAAAAGTAGTTTGTCTGAAACTGTTATCTATAGTAAAATATGGTTTCTATTACACTACAGTCATCTTTTACAGTATTTCTATTCAATTTATGTAAAATGCTCCTACATTGCTTGAACATGCCTCATGTGGGATGCTAGAAGTATCAAAATCTCCATTTCAAATCACTCACTGATTTAGGGATAGTAGGATTGTTGTTTGTGTGTTTCCATTGCTTGTGAGAAACATGTAAGTCTTGTTTGCCTGTCATTATTGTATAATCTCAGGGGTGCTGCATATGAAAAAAGAATGTGTTTGACACAGGTATACAGGAATATGTGTTGTCATCATATCTCAAATTTTATTCTGAACTATTTCAGTAGAAAAAAGCCTGGATAAATAACATAGAATATTTGTCTTGAAACAAAAAACTGGCTACTTAAGATGCATAGATTTGAAAGGAATGTACCGAGAGTTGTTCTCTTAGAAGAACTTTAAAACAAACACAGTAAGAAAGTGTTGGCATCTGGGAGATAATTAAACTTTTATACTGGAATACAGTAAATAGAAATTATTTCATTGGTATGAAAGGTAATAGGAGGACTTTTTAAAAGATAGTAAATTATTTCTTATGGCTGCCTTCATTACAAATATGAAACCTGAACTTGTTCCTGGTGAAGCCAATGGCAAAGCTCCCACTGGAGCTGTGAGATTAGCTTTGGGACTGGAGAGGTTAAAAGAGTATGAAATTCCTTCACACTGCAAAATGTACTGTTTATGTAGTAAGTCAGATAGAAATTGCCTCAGAGTTTATATATATATATATATATATATATTTGCTTTATGTTGTACATCCTAAGATAATGAAAAGCGGAAATGAAGTTTTCATTTTTTGCAGCTAAATTATAGTTGAGCATGTATCTGTAGGAAATGTGCAGAGTTACAGAGAATTGAGGTCAGTTTTGGCTTATGAAATGTGAACTAAAATCTACCCTGTTGCCTGTTTAGATATGAGTGCAGTACTCTAGATATGAGTGTACATGTGATAAAAAATAAAAAGAGGCAGCAGGAAGATGAAGCTTGACAGGCTCTGACAGCACAAGGTTAAAATGACTAGCATATTTATGCTGATGATTCTGTCATACTCTTTTTTCTGTTAGAATTTGTATTTATTCTTATAACAACAAAAAATGTTGAGAGGAAAGGAAAGAGGAGCTTGGTATCATTCACCAAAACAAAAAAACATGTATGAGCATTTCTGTCACTCAAATAGCTCTACACTCTAGAAGAGATTGCTTTGTGCTGGGCCCCATATTTCCCAACTTTCAACCAGCTCCAGGCATAGCTGTACATTTTCAGTGCACAGCACCAGTGACAAAGGAGCATCTGTCTTCCATGGCGTATTATGAAAGGCAATACTTTCCTTGTAATATTGACACCTTGTAATATTGCTTGAAAAAAGGGGGTTTGATATTGCCAGCTTATGTGATAAGACCCTGTCATGGCTTTCCCAGAGATCCCTTGTACTGCAGTGAACAGTTCAGGCAACGCATGCCGGAAACATCAAGTTCTGGGTGGCATCACTGTTCCTCTGGTGTTATATAGGTAAGCACATGCATTGTTAAGTTCCTTCGCTGTAACTTATTTTTTCAGTTAGAACATCATCTGAATTGCCAAAAACAGACGGGAAAGAGATATGCAGTGTTTTCTCATTTGTGTGCTCTTCTTTATCAGCTTAAATAAATAAATAAATAAACCTCGTTTTGATCTCTGAAAGCAGGTGGCTTATTTACATTCAACAACCTGAATTACTCTGAGAAGGTTTTAAAATGTTGACAGAGCTATTGATAAAATAGGCAACTTTCACTGAGAAAATGGAATTGTAGCAGGAATAAGCAGGCTTATTCAGGCTGCTGCTTTCATAATTCGAGCTTTCTGCCTTGGCTCAATGATTTCATCAAAAATAAGTCATCAAGGGAGAGTCCTATGTTGTGCTTTGTTTGTTTAGGAACCAGGTGCAGCACATGTTTGTAATTTTGAAGTGCTGATACTCTGCAATTTCTGCAGTGTAGGTAAAATCTGCTGCAAAACAGACCTTACTGTGCAGCTCATTTTTCTTTCTGCTTTTCAGTAAGGAGCCTTTCTACTCAGCTAGGGTCCTCTGAAAGACCTGATTGTCTAAAGACACATCACACAGAGCAAATCATTAGATTAACATTAGAGTTTTGCTGATTGTAGATATTAATGGATCTTGTGTCTGTTTTCTCTTCCCTTATTCAATGTGGATGATGAATCATGTTGAGTCAATGAAAATGGCACTTTTTTTGGTAGAAAATTGAATGATTAGCCTATGACATTTTAGTGATAAATAATCAAATAGTCATCAATAATAATCAATAGAGATAAAGAGTTGAATATCCTCAGTTTATAATTTTCTGCACTTCACAATTAGTGTTGACATTCATCTGCAGCTGACATAAAATTAACATTGGTTCTTGAAGTCAAATAATTAATTTCTGGCAATTTGTCAATTAGGTGTCCCACCACAATAATGGATAGCACATATTTATGGAGTTATTGCCGAGAATAGTTCCATCTTTTTTATAGTATGCATCTTCATAATTAAAAAGCACACAGAGATGCTCAGTTATTAATTTCTTTATTCTAGACTAGAAATTACTAAACAAGTAAAATGAAGGCTTTGCAGCACCAAGTGGAACAGCTGTGGAGGTGTGGAGGCAGGAGGTTGCAAGTGAGACGGTCCTGTAGTAAAGCCAGTGTGCAGTGATTGATAGTCAGCACTGGGCTCTCAGCATCCTTTGGGAGCCATTGCTCCCTCTACACTCTGCAGCAGTGTGATGTCCTCAGGGGATGAACAAATGGGATTAGGAATGAGGAAAACAGAAAAATTGTATACCAAGGGCAGATACATACCACCTGCGATTAAGTTCCACAGCACATTTTGCTGCACCCACCTTCAGTTTTCCTGTCTCTTTAGTGTAGAAAAGTGTTACTTTTATATTAAAGGATGCCTTTATAAAAAAGGAGAAAACTTGAAACTTTACTTCTTGTATTGGTATTAGTTACTAAGTCTGATTTCTAAAGAACTCAAGTGCACAATACATTGTAAATTGTAAAAAAGGTAAGAATGCCTACTTTCACCTTGTGAATATTTATTTATACTGGTGTTTGAGATTCTCTGAATGGAACTAGCTTGTGAGAGAAGCACAGATAGGTGAGATTCCTTTTTAATATTTACAATCATCAGGATATAATAGAGATAGTATTGCTAAGGTTTTCTGCACCTTGCACTAGCTGTAGGTTTTAGAAAAATACTAGACAAGAAATATTGTAGAGACAATTCTGGGTCCTCAGCATTTTGCTGTTTTACTGTGGGGCATGACAGCTTAAGGCTTTAACACTTCTAGAAATGTACTGCAGGATTCTGCCTAATTCCATAGTAAATCACCTTTTGTCTGGAGTACTAGGTATTTTTGATTCTGTTCTTGTGATGATCTAGCTCTGTATCAGTCTGACATGCTACTGAAATAAACACTTTCACTGTGGCAAAATATCTCGTGGTTGTTTTATTTCTTTTTCTATTCTACTCACAAATGAAGAGGTACATGCTCAATATATGCCCCATTTTGAAAATAGTGTTACAACACACTAGGGAGCATTTAAAATTAATTAAAAGGTAAACATGTATTTTAAATGATCTAAGAAGAATCATTTTAAGTCCTATTATAAGTACTTCTATAACTATTTCTAAAAACATAATATGTTCATAAGGGCATTAATCACAGAGAGTTAAGCACAAATTCCATGAGGCTGCCAAAGGGTGTACAATTAGATTTGAAAGAAATTTTGCAAAATGCGGAACTAAAGGAGAAATTGTCTGAAGTTTGTATTTTTATGCCTGTTATGCCTGTTCAGTGTCTGTTGGGAAGGTTATCTGTTGCAGGTGCTCAGAGAGGCTGTATTCTTAATATCCACCTAGATATTGTGGATGTATAAATTTTTTAAATCCGAGACTCTAGAAAGCTTCCTGAAATATTTAGCTTGGCCAAAATACATGCTGATCTACTACCAACACATTATCTTAGCAATTAATATATCTAAGATTCAGTTAACATATCTAATTATTGAAATCTTTGAATAGTTTTATCACAGTTATGTCCATGGATAAAAAAAAATCCTTTTCATACCTCTTTATTAAGTGAACAAGCTGAAGTACAGAGACAAAAGGCCTAGTTTTTGAGACTGCTGAGATGTTGAATGTGTGTGAGAAGAGATGAGACTCAGGTCTTCCAAGCTTCAGGGAAGCCCTGGTTTCCTTCCCTATTCTTTAAGCAAATCTTAGAGTACTCCAATTATTTTCATCAAAACTTCTGCAGTACATAAAGAGGAAAATGCCATGAAGTGTTTATTGAGGTTTTTCATGTATATTTGTGAAAAATATTCCTTATTTCCTCAACATTTCAACCTATTGTATGTGTATCTGGACTACACAATTTTGTGGTCTGTAACTGATATGGACATAAATTACTTTAAGTAGAGCACAACATAGTGCCACAGGCTTTTGAGATTTCCATTACAAATGATGAGTATGACCATGCAGAATGCTTTGAATGCTATGTACTGAGGTAAACATCATATCAATAATGACTCATAGTCAGAATGTTCCCTTCAAAGTCTTTAGACTTTGAGAAAGGTGTTGGTTTTTAATCTAAATGTGAAAATGCTGTTATGTCATAAAAGAGTACATTGCAAATAAGCATGATGAGAAAGAATCTGACATAGACTTTGAAGTGACATATACTGTGTGGACATGTAGAATTTTATCAATTCCGTTATTCTGGTGGTTTAGATTCTTTTTTGCCCTCCTGGATGTTTCGGGGCAGACGCATGAAAGAGACAGAGGCTTCAGACTTCAGTTTCTCCAAGGTCTATCACTTTGTTTATTATTCCTTATCTCATAGTTCTCTCTGTGCCCAGCGAGGTCTGTCTTGAACACCCGCTATGGCACGATTGCCCGTCCCCCAAAGGGTGGATGCCTTTTATACAGATTATTATGAACATATTGTTTACCATTTCTTACCAATCTCCACAAGCCACATTGTACTAACGTCACATCAGAAAATGGAGGTGAAGAAGAAGAAGAAGAAAAGCCTAGGGAACCGCCCCAAAATCTCCATCTTGGCTCCATCTACTTCTATTATAGAAAACCTAAAACTACATATTTCTCACTCAGTGATAAGCTAAACTACTGTGTTTCACACTCTTGAGATTTGTAATTCATCCCTGCTTTGTGTCATGGTCTGTGACCCCCATGGACAGGGGTAAAAACCCCCCTGTTCACCCCCCTACACAGGGTTGTAAACACCCTGTACTGGGGTAAATCCTTCTTGTTCAGTTCCCAGATTGTCTGGTCAGGGTCTCCTGAGCTTCCAGGGCAGCCAAAGAGATGCCCTGGGTTGCCACATGGACAGAAGTTACCCTTCCTTGTAAGGTTGTTTTTGTGGGGGTTTTTTTGTTTGTTTTGGTTTGGGTTGGGTTGTTTGTTTGTTTGTTTGGTTTGGTTTTGGAGTTGTTTTTTGTTTTGTTTTTGAGTTTGTTTTTTGTTTTGTTTTGTTTTAATAAAAGGAGAATTTGAGATTCATATTTCCATCCATCTATACCTGCATTATTCAAAAACTATGATTTCTGTGCACAGGGAATTTTTTCCCCTTTCTTGATGCAATTCAGATGTCAGGAGTCCTCCCTGCCACTGTTGTATAGGAGTACTTAGCTCTTTGCTTTAACAAGGCAAGGTATTGTGGAGAAACTTAGAGAAAACATTTGACTCACAAAATCACAGAATTCCAGAAGATGTCAAGTAGGAAGAGACCCAAAGATCATCAACCCCCACCTTCTAGCCATGCACAGGACACCCCAAGAATCACAACATGTACTCAAGAGCATTGTCCAAATGTTTCTTGAACTCTGTCAGCTTTGGTGCTGTGACCACTTCCCTGGGGAGCTTGTTCCAGTGCCCAACAAACCCATGGGTGTAGAACCTTTTCCTAATATCCAACCTAAACCTCCCCTGACACAACTTTGTTCCCTTGGGTCCCGTCACTGGGAACCACAGAGCAGAGATCAGTATCTGCCCCTCCTCCTCACAAGGAAGTTGTAGACTCTGATGGGGTATCCCCTCAGCTTCCTCTTCTCCAAGCTGAACAGACCAAGTGATCTCAGCTGCTCCTCACACGGCTTCCCCCCAAAACCCTTCACCATCTTCACTGCCCTCCTTTGGGCAGTCCCTAATGTCTTTATATCTTTGTTATATTGCTGTGACCAAAACTGCACATAGGACTCAAGGTGAGGCTGCCCCAGTGCAGAGTAGAGCGGGACAATCCCCTCCCTTGCCTGGCTGGCCATGCTGTGCCTGATGCCCCCAGACAGGGATGGCCCTCCTGGCTGCCAGGGCACTGCTGGCTCACATTCAACTTTCTGTCAATCAAGATCTCCAGATCCCTTTCTGTGGTGCTTCCCTCCAGCATCTCATTCCCCACACGTTTGTTCCAGGGTTGTTCCATTCTAGGTGCAGAATCCATGACTTTCCCTTGTCATATGGTTGGTGATTGCCCATCTCTCTGATTTTCCAAGGTCTCTCTGCAGGGCCTCCTTGCCTTGGAGGGAGTCAACAGCTCTGCCCAGTTTTGTTATCATCAGTGAACTTGCTCCATAACCCTTCCAGTCCTGCATCCAAATAATTTATGAACATGTTAAAGAGAATGAGGCCTAATATGTAGCCCTGCGGAATCCTACTAGTGACAGGACACCGGTCTGATGCTGTAATCTTTTGTGCCCAGCCCATGAGGCAGTGGCTCATGCATACCATGATGTGGGCTAGCGATTTTTGTCCCAGAGGATAGTGTGAGAGACAGCATGGAAATCTTTACTGAAGATTGCATCAACTGCCTTCCCATGATTAATTAGGTGGGTTACCTTGTCATAAAAGGAAATAAGGCTTGACAACCAGGATTTTCCTCTCAAGAAGCTGTGCTGGCTGTAACCAGTGACTGCATTGTCTTTCAGGTTTATTTTAATACCTCCAGAAATCTTCTCCATAACTTTACTAGGCACTGAAGACAGACCAACAGGTCTGTAGTTCCTGGAGTCCTCCTTCTTGCCCTTGTTGAAAATCAGGACAATATTCACCAGTTTCCAGTCAGCTGGAATCTCTCCATATTCCCAAGATCACTCAAAAATCATTCAGAGAGGTTTTGCAATGACATCAGGTAGCTTTTTGAAAACTCTTGGATGAATATAATCAGGCACCATAGATTTGTAGGGATCCAGCTCAAGCGGCAGATCCCACAAAATTTCGGGATCAGCTGGGAGTTGATCATTCTTGTAGTCATGGTTATCCAGCTCAGGGCACTGAACCCCTTGATCCACCATCTATGTTAAAGACAGAGGCAGAAAATGCGTTAAGCACTTCTGCTTATCTCTGTCACTGTTTGTGAGGTGACCATATTTTACTTTATGTATAAAATTAAATTTGTTTAAAAACCAAGTAGATGCTCAGAAACTATGTTTTTCCCTTCCTAGTGAAATATGGTAGTGGGGTCTTTTCCATGACTGTTAGAAACGTCTGGCATAAAATGAAAGCCTTATCTTGCTCTGTTGCACTGTTAAATCACTGGCACACAAACATGCATCCAGAAATCATCCTGTCAGTACTATTGCATTTGTTAAAATTGAGGGGTTTGGCTGAAGCATAGGTTAGTACACAAGCTGATGGAGGCAAAAGTGAAATATGTATTTGTTTTTCTAGGATGAGCTGAAGAATATTTCCACCTTGTCTTCTAAAATGCTAATTAATGCATTAGTCTTTATAATGGTAATTACTATAGTTAGAGTCAAGTGAGTTAACCAAGTTCTGTATGGCTTTATCCCAAACCCTTGATCTGGCTCTGCTTCTTGTCCCTGAACAAATATGAATTGAGGACAAGAAAAACCAAGCCAGAAAACCATTCAGACATTGTATTGAGTCATAGACAGAGCATGGTCACGCGCCACACTGAGAATAAATCTGTCCTCAAAGATCTCAAATCTACTTTGACTGTTTTAATCAAACTGGCAGAACTGTCACCCAGCCCCCAGTGATGTGCACTGAAACCATGCCATGCACTGTAGGTAGCATAGTGGTGGTGAAACACTAATTGCCCAGTGCTATTTTAACTACAAAAAAGGGATGCAGGGCACTGCTTATTCCCATATGACCACCCTCGCTGGTCTTAGGCCCCTGTTCCACATCCTTTGAGTGGTCAGAGTTACAACTCAGGCATTTCCTTCAAAATTATTTTGTCCTTTGTCTAGAGAACATCCCATTTTTACCTTCTTACCTTTTAGATTTTTTCTCCTCCAAGAATGACTAAAACAGCTTTTCTAGTTAGAAAGAAAATAAGCTAAAAATTAAAGTATTTCTGACTTTATTAATATTTATTTTCTTTCTATTTAGGACTTTATGAATAATGATGGGTTCACAGTTGTGACTCCCAATTTCTCTGCTGTGTCTGAGGTGTACTCTGATGCTGGGCCAGACAAGTATTTCTCTGATCACTTCAACATGCGGTCAAGCAAACAGCAGAGCTGGTGTCAGGAGCAGGAGCATCCTAGAAAAACAGATGAGGACAGAGGTGGAGTGTCACCCTGATCTTTTCAGCCTTCTGATGTTCGCATTTTTTGCAATGGAGACTCTCAGATTTTTTTGTAAACAAGTAATGTTATTGTAACCGTTCCTTTTTGTTTACATTCCTCTCTCTAAGGAGGAGACAAATGAAAGGCTTCTAATTTGACCAGTGTGGTTGGAGAGGTGGCAACCTCATCCTCCAATCCATGGTCATTGTCAGAAATCTATATAAGTAGAAGTAAGAAAATAAACTTATCTGGTTTTGCCCCGATAACTTGGCTGTGTGCATGTCGCTCATTTTGTGTCCTACAGTGACATTGGAGCAGGCAATTGTGTGTGCTGTCGGGCTTTTCAGCAATATATGTAAACACTTTCAAGTCATAATCAACAGAACAACTTTTTGAGACAGGAAAACACTGTGATCCTTTCCTAAACTGAGAGCTTCAGGCTCAGAAGTAAGACTACACTCTGAGTTTCATTGAATGCTGTCTTCTATCTCAGAACACCAGCAGAATATTTCACCTTTCAAGTGCTTCCATCTTAATATCTTTCTGTATAGCTCCATAACTCTAGAAATTATTTAACTGGTTTTGCCCATTTGTGAACAGAATTGAACTGTGCAAAATGAATGTTGCTTTTCTTATTAATTGAACTTACACAGTCATAAAACTAAAATCATAATTTTGTTTCCTTCCTAACTACAGAGTTAGTTCTCTTTAAGCTGAAGTCCCACATAAAATATTGCTATTGCTTTACTGATATTGACCCAAAATTCTCTTAAACATTTTAAAAGTGTGAGTTATGGTTAGAGTTACTGAAAAATAACTGTCTTTCTCAGTGTCATGCTGGCAGCCTCCTCTCAGCTGATATTTAGTTTTTTTGGAGGTCAGAGTAGGGATAAGTTGGCATGTTTGTACATCTTAAAGATCTGTAGCTGGTGCAATGGGAAACTTGATTTCCCACATCTTGATTTTCTTGAAGAGGTTATAGCACAGAGTGCATGTGGTTGAACTTCCACATGTAGAAATCTCCTGTACCCTTCTGATTTTAATGTTTGGGTCTTGACTGGTTTTGGTTGGTTGACTTTTAATTTTCTCTTTCTTTTTTTTTTTTTTCTTTTTTTCTTTTTCTCTTCAGGAAATATATTTCCTGTAAACTCTTAGAACTTTTAGAAAGAATGAAGTGGGAAATTGTTTCATGTATTAGAGGGAAATAATAATTTAAAATTTCCTAGCTGCTAAATCAAATCCTTCTCTAGTTTTACTCTGATGTGCCCATATGGGCAACAGAGACATCCTGTAATCGTTTTTATAATATGTTAATCAACATGAATTTAGCTACTGTAAAGATTAGATGACTTTTAATGTATTCACTCTTGTTTAAGTTTCATTATAAATCATAAACAGAGTGGAAACAAAACAGCATGGGGAAATATCTGGATACAGAAACTTTTTTTGTCTATTAAAATTTCTTGGTTTCTTTAGTGTGTTTTTTTGTTTGTGTGTGTGCTGTTTTTCCCATAAAGTTCACTGCAAAGCATGTAGATCTGAGCATAATATATGTCTAAGATTTTAATGACAGATGAGTTAATCCAGATTTTATAGACTGCCTGTTAAATATGATCAACTGATACGTGCTTGAATGCATTTCCTATCAGTCACCATTCCAGCCTCTAGTAAATGGAGATGAGCTAAAATGAATTGCACATACAGACAGACACACATGGTCTGTTGTGTACAGTGAAAGCAGGAAGTTATATTTCAATATTATAGTAGGATGTGAATTGTTCTTGATTTATGTTTGCAGAATGTGGATTGATGCCTTGTATACATGGTATTGGATTAAAGATGATCACATTTGGAATATAAATTAAGATCCACCAGAAAACAGGTATATTACACTTTGCGTGAGGGATTTATGGAGTAAGGTGATATTTTTAGGTTGCAGTCACATGGTATGAACTGTTATTTTGGCAAATGAGCCCCAGCAGTTTTAAGGGCCTTGTTGCTTGTTCTGGTATTGGGTCCTAAGACCCTTTACAGTTACTTTGCTGTGGATTATGTTGTTCACCACAGGTAATGGTTACCTGTAGCTATAAAACCTGCAGTATATCAGAAGGCTCTAAGTAGCTTTCTGCAATGAACACCTGATAGAGCTATAAGTGATGAAGAGAAAATTTTAGTCTGATTAATCTTCAAAAATGCTAAAGCCTTTCAAAGAGACACATGGGAAAAATGTACCCCAGTGACATTCTGTATCTTATTCCTTCCACCTATTTGTAGCTGCTATTTTTTTAAAGTCTGTGTTTTGGTAATGTCTGTGTACACATCCTGAAGCTTAGAACTGGGGGAATTTTAATAAAACAAAAATAACCTGCATTTTTTTCCGTTCTCAGGAACTCTTATTGAATTTTATTTGTGTATGAACCTGCTGGAAGTTCTAATTTGTTTATGAGGCCAAGGCTTTAAGAAGAACAGATGTTGGATATTTATGCACAGTCATTTCAAACCAGCTCTTGTAGGTCCTACAAGCAAGCACTTAACATTTAGAAATCAGACAGGCAAATATAAATACAGCAAACCTCAACTTTGTGCACCTGGTTATATGAAGATACTAGTTACTAGATATTTGAGGATTCCAAGAATTATATCTTTCTTTCTTCCCTATTTTGTGCAATGATGGCAATCAAAATTGTGCCTTCTTAGTACCCAAACATTTTAGGGAAAAACAAAATCTTACTCTGCATTCTGAGTATAAAACACAATAGAAGTTCAAAAAAAAGAACCAACTGAGCAAGGTAAGAATACTGTTATGATGCCTGTCACCAGTATGCCTGCTGTCTGGGCAAGACAAAAATTCCACTCAACAAACATGGCCTGAACTCAAAGATCAGTTCAGCTGTGTCAAGTCTGGTGAAAGAAAGGCAGTAGAGTTTCAAGATGAAGTCTTAGATCTAACCCAACCTGTCTTTGGGAATAAAGGCTTTCAGAGGGCAATGGGCAGTTATAGCAGCCAGTAAAGACTGAAGAGAACAAGGCAAAGGCAGAGACTGTATTTAGCCACCTGCCACTCAATCCTGAATGCATATAGTCATACTAATATGTGTTGCTGTGCAGAAAAGGTTGTGACAGACTCTTCAGTAAAGTAAAATGCTTTGGGGGGAGAGAGGGAGAAAGCAAGCCATCTTTCTGCCTGTCAGTATTCAATGTATCTTGCATGACTGCCCTCATATGCTGGAAGAAACAGAAAGAAATCAGACTTCCAAATGTATTTGCAATTGCAATGTTCCTAAAAAAGCCTCAGCTCTGCTGTGTGCCAGTCAGGAAATACTCTGTTATTTTTGTATAGCTCACAGATGCAGTTTGACAGACTTCATGATCTAGAGGAGCATTGATTTTCATTTTCCTTTTGTCAATTTGATTAGTTTTTGATTTTAAATAATGTTTTAGAAATGTTTTTGGGGTTTTTTTTGGGGGGGGGGATCTTATACCTTTCTAAACTACAACAGAGACATTGTTTTAAATTATTATTTGCAGAAAAGAAGCTAATTTTTCAAGTCCATGCATTTCAAGTGGTCACATTCAGCATCACAGTTGTGTTACTTTCTCTGTAAACTTGCAGGGACTTTTATACACAACTCTTATTCAAGTTCACAAGTTTTCACCACAGATGGTATCAGACTACAAAAGAAAATTATCGTATGTTTAACTATGCAGAACAAGTCTCTTAATTTTTCTTAGGACAATGCAAACCATACACAAGTAACTCTTGAAAACATACTCAACTAGCATTTTTGCTCCTTCCACAAATGTAAACTTAGACTTTACTGATAGCAAGAGATGATAGAAATAACCCAGATTTGCACTCTGGTTGTCCGGCTGAAATCTCATAAATTCTATTTTGTTGCCTACCTCCATACTAATTCTAAAATAATCTCCTCTTCATCTGCTCCTAGTGCCACCTTATTAACCCTACTCTGAGTCAGCTTCAGTTCTGTGGGATAATTTAGCAGCTGGGACAGGATTGACAAATACATAGAAGTGTAAAAATGATGTCACAAAGTGTGTATGCCAAATTTGGTCAATTAACTCAGATGCTGGTAGCTGGAAAATGTCAACCAAGGTTCTGATAAATTGTCAGCAATTAAGTAATAATCACTTAACATATTGGAAGCATTGTGAAATGAAAAATTTATTGGAATGTATAACCATAGAATATCATGTTGTTCACAGTTTCAAAAGAAAAATTTGACAAGTTAAAATAGTTAAAATAATAGTTAAAATAATATATTGTTGTCTTCTTTGAATTTTAAATTTCATTTTGCCTTTTAATATTTTGCTTTAAAATTTTTGGATATTAAGCATGTTAAAAGGGCTTAACTGTCAGGTATGAAAATTCATCTTTAGAAAATCACTAAGAGTCAAAAATAACCACAAGGCAAGGGAGTAACTTAAAAATGCTTCTGCTATCATAAAACAGACTGGACTAGAAAGTCATGATAGCCCTTTGTTAATCCCCCACACACATAGCTATTTCTGGTATTGAGAAAACTATGAATTCTCTTTATTGGAATTAAACTAAATATTGGAGAAGTATCTCAGCAGACATCTCTAAGAGATAGAAATATAGTGATTAGGATATGTAATCATACAGCACTTCAATTAAAATATGTTTGATGGTGAATATCCAGAGTGTATTTCCCTCCATGAGGATTATTTGACCCAAAAAGTTCAATGTTAAAAGTCTCTCAGGGCTGTAATTAGTATAAAAAAGGAGTCTTGTTTCATTAGTTACAAAATCCAAACCCAGTAATGCCGAAGGTGTCCAAAGTACCTCTGTGTAAGTATTTTAGCTTTATTTGGATATTTGCTCTTCAAACAAACATCCTAATCATCCTCGTCTATCATGCCTTCTTTCATATTACCAAGGAGTCTCAGGGTCTATGCACTGGCTTTCTTTGGGGTTGTCCTGTTTTTGGTTGGGATAGATGTAGGATTAATTTTTTTCATAGTAGCTGGCATGCAGCTGTGTTTTGGATTTGTGCTGAAAACAGCATTGATAACATAGTCCTATTTTCATTATTGCTGGGCAGGGCTTACAAAGAGCAAAGACCTTTTCTGCCTCTCACCCCAGCAAAGCATCTGGGTGTGCACAAGAAGTTGGGAGGGCACACAGCTGGGATCGCTGACCCCAACTGACCATAGAGTTATTCCAGACCATATGACATCATGCCCAGCATATAGAGATGGGGGAAGAAGGAGGAAGGAGGGGACCTTTGAAGTGACAGCGTTTGTCTTCCTAAGCAATCATGACACACAATGGAGACCTGCTTTTCTGGGAATGGCTGAACACCTACCTGCCTGCCCATGGGAAGTGGTGAATCAATCCCTTGTTTTACTTTGCTTGTTTGTATGGATTTTGCTTTACCTACTGAACAGTCTTTACCTCAACTCATGAGCTTTCTGATTTTTACTTTTCCAATCCGCTCTGCCATTCTTCCATGGAGGTCGTGCATGAGCAGCTGTGTGGGGCTGAGTTGCTGGCTGGGGTTAAACCATGACAGAGATAAAACCTAACACCCTCCAAGCACCAACATCTGTTCAGTGAATTCAACTAGAACACATAAGAGCTAAATAACTCTTCCCTCTCTGCACTCAAAGAATGTGTCTGCCTTAGCATTGCTCTGAGAAGGATGGTTAGACCTGGAATAAGATCCAGGGCTACACTGCATCACTGGTGAAAATAACTGTAATACTACAATGATAATGATGTAATACTATAATGATACAATAATTATTATAATAGTTCCTCAGTCATCTCCAGGGATTTTACATTTATCTTATTTTTCCCCATGCATAATAATTGCAAGGTTTTTTTATTCTTCTGTAGTACATTCAGAATGACAGAAAGTGCTCTCTTTCTCCTCACAGAATTCCCACATATTCAAGAATCTTGTATTGCTTTTCTATAATTTTCATTAGCTTGTATCTGAGTATCAAGTAAGTGAACTGTCATTTTCCTGTACCTCGTTTAAGCATCAAAGCACTAAAATTTTCAGATGATGGAAGGAGCCACTGAGAAGCATTCACTCTAAAGCTGTAAGGGATTCAGTGTGGGATTGCTCATTGGGAGGTGATAAGTAGCAAGAAGTTTTGAGGGAACCCAATAAGTATTTTGTTAAAACAGACAGTCTGACACTTGAGATTTTTAGCAGAGTTCTTGGAAGGTTTTATCTGACCTGCACAAAAATAATCTCTGCCCTTGCAGTTGTGTTCTGCTGAAAAAGGTTTTCCTGCTTCAGATCCTCCCAAATGCTTTTCTGTTGCAGTGAGACCTGAACAGAGGTCTGAGGAGAACCAGTAAATGGTATTCACTCAGTTTCTTAAAATAATTGAAATTCTGGAAGCTCAAATGCAGGTATTGTATGCTTGCCTTTTGCTATGGCTTACTGCTAGAAAAAATACATAGTAATACTTACTAGGCTTTCAAGGTATAATACAAATCTTGAAAACAGAATTTCCCTAGCTGCTGTAGGTAACTCAGTGTGGCTACCCTTTAAATCAAAACTAGCCAGCTCTTTAACAGTCCATTTATTGGAACAGGGGAGAAAAATATTGGTATTGGGTAAGAGAATATACAAACTGGTATGAAGTTCATGTCATATTAGAGTGAAGTACTTTAGGACTGTAATGGTAAAGTATTAGTGGCTTATGTGGAATCATTTAAAACCAAGCATAATTATTCCAGCTGGTTTTGATACAAGGTTTATAGGAGTTGAGGGAGGAAAAAAATTCACACATTTACAAATACAGGTATTTTTTTCAGTGGAATGATAGTTTTAAATTTCAAATCTTTTCAGATAGCTATTTTGGGAAGTGCCTTTTAAGCAGTAGAACTACACTTATTTACACGTGTGGTTGTGCAATTTGGTCTTCCCCATCTTCTTACACAGATATTTTCCTCCTTCTTCTGCATTTATCCTGACAGATTGTCTATATCTTTAAAGCAGCATTTCTTTACTTGCCTTTCGTCACAATTCCTTACTTGTAGCCTGCTCTTGTGGCTTATAACTACCGCGGTTTTCTCACAAAATTCATAAATTTATTCTCTTTTTTACTTAAATAGAAGTTCTCAGGGAGAGGGGTTTTTTTCTCAGAGGTGTTGTGACACAGCATCAGAGTTTAATTATATTACTCTTTGTTTTCAATTGCCCTGGGTAGTTACCACTTGATAACAAAGCACTTTAAAAGTTACCCTGAATCAATACTTTTGTGAGCTGCAACTGCAGCTCACCAATGGAGACGTAGGCGAGTGATGAAGGCTGAATTATCTCCTTCATTAGTTAAGTCACTCATTTCCTCAAAGGCTTTGAGCTCTGAGCTGTGTTTAGGCACATGTGTACTGCTCTGTTTGCAAAAAATTGCTCTACCTCTCCAGCCACCTCTCACTGTTGCACAGGTAGCTATTTGGGTGATTAAAATCACATTTCCCATAAGAAGTGTTGCTAATGTATCTTGCAAGCAACTTTGACATAGCGTAAATCTTTTGAAGCACATCAAAAAAAGGTTTGATTTAGTGCTTTTGAAACATAAACATGAGTAATTTTTACTTTTGAACAAAATTCAGCATGAGACAGAAGAACTGTTCTGTTAAATTTCAGTTTGTAGCAAGCCAAAATGTTGAGAGTCCTTATTGCATGCCAACATAGCCTTTCAACCCCCTGTGGAGTAGAAGATTGCTGAGTAATAAAGAACTAAAAATTTTATTCCAAAGTAGATTGAAATGCTTCTGTATAACACAATCTGGATTAAAAATCAAACAATATTTCTAGATATGAGTGAGCAAACAGGAAAATACATTAAAAAAAAAAAAAAGTTGTTACCAAGGTTATGGATCTCCATAGAGCAAACAACTTGTTCTTGCCATCTAGTCCTATTGTTGGGCTTGACCTATACTGAGATAAGTTTAACATAAATGTTAGGGGTGTTTTTGATCTTTTTACATATATCTAAGGGCTGTAAGAGGTTGTGTACTGGAATCCCTGACCACAGCAACCAGAGCTTAACTTGTCTTGAGTCAACTGGTGTCCATTTCCTTTCAACAGACAATTCAATAGACTATCCCAATAGACAGCTATCTGAGAACTGTTTATACACACATACATATGCATATATATTTATAAAAAACAAATAAATTTTGTTCTCATTATTCTTTGACTTGAGTAGGATGAGAACTACCATATTTGCTAGGATAGGGCCATGTGACCAAGACAGAAGGACTGGAACAAGGGGAGGAATAGAGAAGAGATAAATGTTTATCTAATTCAATCCCTAGATAAGAGTAGTTCTTTGTGCTCCAGTCTACTCAGAAATCAAAATAGACTCAACTTTTTTGAATAGGCAATTCATCTTAGAACTTCTGTTGTTTAAAATTATTTCATCTGCAGTAAGATACATAATCTCATGATGAACTAGTTCAACTCACTGACCAATCAGAAAATTATCTGCAGGTTTTGAGCAGAGCAAATTGTATTTCTTTCTATACAACAGCAGAAAAGTAGAAATAGATATCATATTATCTAATGTTCTTATACAGGTACATTTTTTTCTTCATTGCTTCCATCCAATAGATATTTGATAACTCTGCTTTTTAAAATTTATGTAAGGGTTACAAAGGATGTAAGGAATGCAATGCTGTAATAGAATCTCAGATAGAATAACCCTGTAGGGCCTGCTTTTTGTCCAGGCGCAAACCTAAGCAAGATGTTACACCAATTCTTTTCTAATTCTAATTGATATTATTCTATAGTATGCAGTGGTCTAATGCTAAAGTAAACCCCTGAACAACTATGAAGCATGAAACCAATAAAGTATGTAATTATTTGAACAATACGACTACTGACACCATGGTTAATTTTATTCAGATCATGTTTCTGATCATACGTATATATATTTTTTTTAATTTTTAATTCATTCATTCATTAAACAGAGTAGTGAGGATATAAATTCTCTCCATACAAAAGAGAATCACACCGAAAATGAGGGAAAGAGAGGGAAGAACAGCTAATGCCAGGCTGCTCACATGGAAGGGTCTTAATGAAGACAGAACAAACTTTTTAGCATGTTTTAGCAAAGTTCAGAAGAGAAAGGAAAGCTGTGTGAGAGGGAAAGACAGGCCTCAGGCTCAGTGTAACACTGTCTCACTATCCAAACAGCAACAAAAAAGAAACCTGAGCACAGTGCATGGTGTTTCTAGAACATGCTGTACGTGCTCTGTTTCTCACAATATGAGACATCTGCTCATCTGAGTAAGCTGAGTCTTTATAGTTGAAATGGTGAGAAATCAAGAGAGAGAGACAAAGGTTGTAGCACATATTGTTCCATTTGTTAAACTTCATAACTGATTTAATTGGACAAAATGGTTGTCTTAGGATTTGTGTTTTTCTTTAGTGTGAAGGAGGATTTATAAAAATTCCTTGAAGATTATTTGCAAATAATATTGTCTTGACAACACCATATAAAGGTAAACACATAATATCACTTCTCAGTGGACTCTTTGTATTTAATTTCTTGGTGGTTTTTGGTTTTCCTCTTTCTGCACCAAATGTGAAGAGGGCAAGCTTATTTAGCAATCATAGGGCCATTTGTTTGACTTTGTACAGTTTCTCTTCAATAAGTGAAGCTTTTTATATAGACAAAGACATTTTTACTTTCAGTAATTTTGTTTTTCCCGAATCACATCAGGGAAAGGAAAGAAATGGGAGAATGGAGGACCTCCTGCTGGAGAAGATCAGGCCTGAGACCATTTAAGGAATTTGAAGAAGCACAAGTCCATGGGACCTGATGAGATACATCCACAGGTCCTGAGGGAATGGGCCATGGAAGTGGTTAAGCTGCTACCCACCATATCAGAGAAGTTTTGGGATTGATCACACCTTCGGCAAGCTTGTCAACAACACCAAGCTGTGTGGTGCAGTCAGTTCCCCATCCAGGGGTCTTTGATAGGCTTGAGAGGTGGGTTTGTGTGAACCTTACGAAGTTTAACAAGGTATCCTGGTTTCAGTCGAGGACAGAGCCATCTTTCACAGTAGCCATCAGGGTGCAGACCCTGGGGCTGTGTGGGCCCATCTCTGTAGTTATTCTATGCCACTTTGATCATTGCCAAGGCATTGAGTTAAGGGATTCTCACTTCCAAGAAGGTGGGCCTGGCCTCAGATGGAGAAAGCAGATACCATGTGCAGAGTCCTCTGTCATCCTGTTGGTTTTCCAGGGAAGCAAGCAGCAAATGAAGTAGTGGGGTAACACTGATCCTAACTGGAGGGAATTTCCATCATTGTTTTTCATTATCTTGGGCTTGGGGAAAAAAAATGTGTGTGCAGAGGGTACAGGGGCCATTTTATTCTTTGTCTTGGGGAACCATGTGGAGCAGGTTGGGTTGATCAGTCAGTGAGTATTTTTTGTATGTAAATCACCCTCTTTTTATACCTTTGTTATTAATATTGTTGCTGTTACTATTAATTTTCTAATGTCACTGCTGTTTCCTGTAAATAGTTCTTATCTCAGCCTGGGATCTCTGACTTTTTCCTCTCTCAGAAGAGCAGCTGAGAGGAGGGGAGCAGCTGGGTGGGGCTTCACTTCCAGCTGGGCTTAAACCATGACACAAACCCAAGTGCAAAGGGCTGCACCTGGCTCAGGACAATCCTTGATGTCAATACAATCCCTAGGCTAGGCAGAAACAGGAGCCCAGAGGAGAAGCACTTGAAGATGTTGATTGACAGGAAGTTCAACATGTGAGCTCACAGCACAGAAGGACAAACGTATTCTGGGCTGCATCAAAAGCAGTGTGGCCAGCAGGTGGATGGGAGTGGTCATCCCACTTCATTCTCATGAGACCCCACCTGGACTACTGGACCTGGCTCCAGCACAGGAAGGACACAGATCTGTCAGACTGAGTCCAGAGGAGGACCACAAAAAATATTATAGAGATAGAACACTTCTGTGGAAAGGCTGAAAGAATCAAGATTTTTCATCCTGGAGAAGAGAAGGCTCTAAGGAGGCCTTATAGCAGCCTGTCAGTACCTCAAGAAGCCTACAAGATTGCTGGAGAGGGACTTTTTACAAACGCATGTAGTGACAGGATAAGGGGTAATGGCTTTAAATGGAAAGAGGGTAGAGGGTAGAGGGTAGGTTTAGATTAGATATTAGGAAGACATTCTTTACAATGAGGATTGTGAGGCACTGGAACAGGTTGCCCAGAGAATTTGTGGATGCCCCACCTCTGGAAGTGTTCAAGACCAGGCTGGATTGGCCTTTGATCAAACTGATCTGGTGGAAGGTGGCCCTGTCCAAAGCAGAGGAACTGGGACCAAGTAATCTTTAAGGTCCCTTCTAACTCAACTCTCTTATGATTGTAGATATGTGTAGCTGTGTCACTAATATGCCCAAGATAAACGGTGCTATGGAACTCCTTACTAGTTGCCTCATGTGTACCTCTTTTCCTATAATAATGATTTAGAAGACCAATTAAATAATTTCATCATATATATATTTTACTGAGGATGACTGACATAATGCAAAATATTTGAAGCGTGTAATGCTGATAAGTCCAGAAAAGAAACAAAGTGATAGCTCCTCTGTCTCCAAACTCTCTTCTGTCCTGCCAGTTGCAGGGAATGATGCAGCAAGAAACAGCTAAATAATGCAGATGAATATCTGGCTTTGAGACTGGTGTTACCAGCAGAATTTGGAGGGGTTTGGCCATTGGTCAGTTTATACTTGAGCCTGCTAACAACAAATGGGGCCCACCTGTCCCAAAGGAGGAAAAGGAGCATAGCTCCCAAGTTAGCAGGGCTCATTGAGAGAGCTTCAAACCACATTTGAAGGAGGCTAGGACATAGCCAGGCTTGACAGACCCTGGTATGGGGAGGACTATAGTGACCACCCAAGAAGGAAAAGGAGGCTTAAGAGGGAACATCTTGATCAAGCACAAGCAGCCAAAGACATGACCACAAGACAAGGGCATCCCTGTGCATCTCTACTGGGATATTGACATAATCAAATACTTCTGTGAAGTACCTCTGCACCAGCACATGGAATATGGGGAACCACAATGAACTAGAGATTTGTGGGCAGTCACAGGACTTTGACCTTATTACAGTGATTCTAAGCAGATGATCAGAGGGGAACATGTCTGTCTTTCTGTCTCTCCTTTTTCTTTTCTCAAGCTTTCATGAAATCTTGCACAAGTTCCAGTAGAAGAGTAGGAAGCTCATATGGATCAGAATTTTCCAGGAAATCACAAAATCTTCATATCTCAGCACATATAGAAAGCAATGTGTGCTTATGAGGTGCTACTGTGTAATTTCATTATCTCTCTCAGACTGATGCCCACATCTTCTCACCCCTTCCAGTACAGTTCTAGGCAAGAGTAAAAATGTCCTTATTGAAGTGTTGTGTTTATAACCCCAATAAAAGCAAAAGAACAATTGCATTTCCTTCTATATATCTCAATTAAATAATGCTCTTGTAGTTTGCACTTCATTTATTTTGATGCTTATTTTCTTTGAAAGTTCATGGTTCATGTTTTCTGTAACAATTTTCTCTAGCTTTTGGTAGTTAGGTCATGAAAAATGTCTCTTCAGATAGAAATAGGTCTTAGGCCTTCCATATATGTATTAGATGTAAAAAATATGCTTAAAAGTAAGCCTCCCATCTATTCAAGAATAGGATTTGGAGTATCTAAATGTTTTAGATACTAAATGATCACATGCATTTTTCTATCTGGCATCCTCTATAATTTTTTTATATAATCAAGAAGTTGAGTGAAACATATATATATATATAGAGAGAGAGACTAATACAAGAGGGCTGTTGTTAGGAATCAGAACTGGTTCTAGTGCAAGACGATATGGACATTGTAAACTTACAAGACAGGATGCAAATAGGCTGGAGATCAAGAGAACTGTGTATTTGCAGCCAGGAAGCTACTATTAAAATAAACATCTTTAGTTACAATTATGTAAAAAAAGGAAGTATGCTATCATATTGTTTAGACCAGGGCTATGTCTATAATTCTTAGTCAAGTTGTTCTTTCTTCAGTGGGTAGTTCTAGTAATTTAAATAGGACAGCTAATATGAGTAGTATTTGCAGTACAAAAATTTCAAAGAATTTGACATAACATAATTAAACAGCTATAGGTGGAAAATTTTTCTCTGTGTCTTTAACTTTCACTGTAATACTTGGGCTTAGGTTTTTCAGTGAATAAACAGGTGAGTTAAGAGATTTTTTTTATTGCTGCATACACAGTTGAAAATCCATTGACTGAAATAATATTGGGGTTACCTGTAAAACACCTATGCCAGCATTTGAGAAAAATTTACTGAAATGTTGCAGCAAACAATGAAAAAATATTAATATGATTTGAGGTTTGAAAAAATGCTGTCTTAAGAAGAAAGACTTGAAAAATATAATCTGGATGAGATACAGTGAGAAGATTAAATTCCTGCATTCAAGGGTACAGTCAAGCTAATAATAACTGAAGTACAGAGTTAAAATGAGGGATAATTTCTGGACACTTCCAGATAAAGTTTGGGTGAGTGGAAGAAGGAAGAACTAAAGTCTTTCCTGTAAAATAACACTCCTCACACAAGAAGCAAGAATATTGGGAAATGATTTTGTTGAAGAAAGGTTTTTCAGGAGACCACTGTGTAACTAGGCCACCTTGTCTCCAAAAAACCAGTTCTGTTTCCATGGGGAGATGTCATTACCAAAGGCCTCTTGGATCTTTCAGAAAAAGGAACCTGAAGGTTTACAAATTCAAAAGGAAAGATAACTTTTTTTTTTTTTTTTTTAGCAATGGTAGTCTTTAGTCAGAAGAAAAAATGTTGAAAGAGTTTATGGATTGTCTGTCATTTGATATACTCAGATAGAGACTGCTGCCTTTTTTTATCAGCACAAAACTCCTGGGTTTACTGTAGTGGCAACAGGTTGAAAATGGCCTGAGATTAATTTACCAGATGGGGTGAACTGTGTAAAAAATTATCAGATGTGGACAAACAACTCAAACTTTCATTACTGGTTATTTCAGCTGGAAGAGCTAGTGTGTCACTATTTCACAGAACTACTGTAAAATTTAATTCAATTATTTTTATAAGGTACTTGGACTCTTTCGCATGGAAAGTACCCCAGAAACAGAAGAGATTATTAGCTGCAGATGACTGCACAAATTGGTGCTTGAGAACATTTCTTAGTGTTTCCCCATAAGAAAAATGCTGTACAAGCATAATTTGGATGATGACCAAATCATATAGAAGAATTCTTGTTCATGTCTTCAACAAGACATAGTTGTTTATGGAGATTGAAAGCTGCTCAGTGACTTTCATTTTACCTTTTCATCCAATTTTTATGTCCATGCCAAGGGAATGAGGCACATTTGGAATCTCATGCTTAAGAAAAAGTGTGTGATTTACACAGCACCTATTCTGACATCATCTGTGCATTCATTCTCACTATATTCTGCTTAGGGAAAATGAATCTTGACTTGCATGATTTAAAAATTACATTTTGCATAAAGTTATAAAGGACATGCTGGGTTTCCTACAGGATTACTGCCTTTCCCTCTTTTAATGAAGAATTTTTCCTCTCATCACTAACCACAGAAGTGTATGACCTCTGACTTGATATCATACTACCTTTTGCCCTTATTTTTGGTGGGTACAATATACCTCTGTGCTCATTCCTTCTAACACACAGGAAAGTAGATTATTTGGTTGATGTGGATGTCTGAGATCCACCTCCTCTCTATCCAAGATGAAAGAAATACATTCGCACATTATTTTCCATACCCATTCAGTCATTATTCTTTTTAAAATTCTGTTCCTTCCTTTCTATACATATATTGGAGGATATATTTCTGGAGGCTCTAAGAGAGAAATTATAGTCAAGGAGAGTGTAAAAGTTAAGGAAAAAAAAAAAAAAAGAGGAACGATCTGGCTTTCACACAGCCTACCTCTACATCAGACCCCTTTCAAAAAGAAAGCAGTGATCCACGTTGCAGCATTAGTGCAGACATCAAAACAGCAGAAAAGGAGAAGCTGAGGGAGTTGCACATTAAAGGCATCAAAATAAATTGATGTTTTCCCATATTATTTTAGGAGCATTTTAAAAATGCTTCAAAAAACTTATCCACTCAACTACTAGGACAGATATAATGTATGAGTTCAGGAAGACAGTTTGTGTGTAGGTCTCATGTATCTATAATGCTTTCTCTGAACACTCAGGCCTCTCCATCCAAACTGCTGCAGCCTTGAGTGTAGAGGGAGGATTGGACTTCTTATGTAGGGTGCCTGTCAAAGTCCTTTGGCAAGAATATAGGACTTCTTGCTGCCTTTACTTATTTTGTACTTGTCTCTAGTCCTCCACTCTCCACTGCAGCCTGGATGACAGAAGAGGCAGCTGTGAAGCAGCCTTTCATTGCATTGCCAATGGCCACTGTGGTATGGCCTTTTTCAGGGGTGTTTGGACAGAAGGTATCATTCCTCTAGGCATCTCTTTCTGGGAAAAATTTATGCTACCCATTCCAAATCCATTTTTTGTTTATCCATGCTGCACTTGCCTGTAAGGAGGAGGCTCAGTCTTCTCTTTTAATAATTTAGGGCAAAGAGCTAGCAGAGAGCTCCACAACTGCAGGAGAATTGTCCTTGAACTTATATGCCTGGATAAAAATAGGCCTTTAATACAGTAAGGCAGTAATCTGAAATGTACTTTCTTGACGACGATTGATAGAAGAGATGTGGACCTCATGGGTTGCACACATGAAGCCATTTATTAATACACCTAGCTGAGTTTATATACTTTTTCGTTATATAACAAGTAACATTGCCAAGTAATACTGCTTAAGTCATACATCATACTAACTAATACAGGTACTTTCTGTCTTATCTCAGTTCTGCTTGCAAAGCACATATTGTACCAGGTATATCCTTGCCTTCTGCATTCCTTTCTCAAAATCCCGCTTTCTGTTGCCAAGGCTTGCGGCCTACTAATGCTAACATATCCACTTCTGTCATGAGCTGAGCAGTGCTCCCAGCTTGGCTCTCAAGCTGTATTCCCACACTTTCTGGCTGCCACTTCATCAAACAACCTTTAAAACTGCTGCCACTGCCTCCCAGTCTCCTGCAAGCAGGAGATGAGGAATCTCTTCTATGTCTTCCTGCCAGTGGCAGCACCAAAGCCAGCAGCACCCAGTGCAGAGGTGCCATGCCTGTCTTCATTTGGTGGTGAATGGTGTCATTTCCTTCTACCTCAAACTGTGCTTCCATGATTTTTAATCTCCAGGTTAAATCACCTCTGGGTAACCCAGGTTAAGATGCAGAAGAAGCAGAAGGCTAACCTAGCTTGTTCAAAGCCGTGAAGACACACACAGGGCAGAAACTGTGAATAGATTCCAGGCCTTCTTACTCATACTCGCATGTCTGCTGCACCAGAGCTTGTTGCTTATGTTCCAAAAATAAAAGACTTTCTTTTGGAAGATTCCTCACTCCACCCTTCTTTCTCCTCCTCTTCTCCCTCTTTCCCTATCTTCTCCAGATGTTGGATGAACAAAACTCCTGTACAAACTGCCTCTGCCTGTATGAAATGGGGCAGAGCATGGTCCTACATGAGGGGGATGCTATCTGATGTGGTGGCAGTGTAGACATCCTTTTCTGTCTTCTGCCAAAGCTCAAACAGATTACCTTGGCCAATGCAAAAGGTCTTCTGTTACCCAATTCCCCCTCCTAAGGAATATAATAGGATTTTTTTTGTGTTTGATTCAGTGACATTTGTGTGAGAGCATGTTTTTACTGCAAGTTAAGGTATGAAAAGAAATTAATCAGTTCTAACGCAGCTGTCTTGCTGGTATAATATTAAAGTAGCTGATTATGGGTACTTAAATGAAGGAAATGAGAATTATGATCAGTTAGCACAGAAGCAAATATGTGATCCACAGCCTGATGAGAATGTACCTCAACAATCGTCTCTTATGGAAACAATACTGAACGATAACAGGGACTTTTAATGTGATATGAAGATGCTTGTGAGGTTCTGCAATGCATGTTCTGCCCTGCAGAAAGAACGTGAGCTGCAAGTACAGGTGCTGGGCTCACCAGAGGGTGATGAGAGACAGGCAGGATGAAACTGCTCATGTTTGAACAAGAATAATTGCTCTTTCCTTCATGCCTTGATATGCCCCTCACAACCTGATCCCAATCAGTGATCTTTGCAGGTAGTGAAATGGTCTATTCCACATTTTGTTTTAAAGAATTTGATCTAAAACCTCCTTTCCTTTAGTGTCTTCTAACCCACTGCTTGTTTTCTCTGTGCCTAACAGACTAAAAGAAAAATCTCTAGCAGAGAAAGAAGTCAGTGCGTTAGTCTTGTTTCTAGATGTACCTGGAAAGTGTTCCAGAGCAACATTTGCCACTATATAAACATTGTACTTTTCACTGTTGCTTACTGGGGTCTTAACTTGACTTTGTCTAGTATGAAAAAGATGTAACCAAAGTGTGGCAAGAAGTCTGGGAGCTGAAAGACACCGTTCCACAGCTGCAACTTGCAGACTGGGAGTTTGATATCCCTCCCCTAAATGAACACCTGGGAATAATTAAGAAAGCACTTTGTTTTTTCCTTAAACTGCTAGTGAAGTGCAAGCATCTTTAAAGAGCATAAGAAATTGTCTTTGAGGATGAAAGGAGGAGATAAAAAGTCATAGATCGGGGTTTTTTCACATCACTTCTGTCTAGGTATGAGCAGTGATGGCTTCCAGATTGGCTCTGCTAACCTATACAGAGAGCATGAAAGCACTGCTCTAGCATTTTTCGTCTTGTTTGTAGATCCTCCCACCCCTGTGTCTGTTGCTGTCCTTCCTACTCTCCTTCATCCCTTTTGCTGCACAAGGCTGTTTCATTGCCTTCTCTTCCTCATGCTTCTCTTAACATTAAGCAATATTTTAATAGACTCCATGCTATATGTTTGCTGGTAACTAGTTTCATGCCAGAAAACATCTTCCATTCCACTTGTGTGGAATTCCAAAGGCTTTTATCAAAAAGGCTTGTATGATACCCAGGGGAAGGCTTCCAGACACTTGCTGTTATTTTATAAAAAATTATAAGGAGAGGAAGTAGGTAAAGGACACTGTCAAGATCTTACAATGATGTTAGTGACTTTTTATCATGGTAAAATTTGAATTATTTTCAGTCTTGAATCATCACAGCAAATATTGTATCTGATAGGTAAAAAATCCTGGGATCTTACTTCCATAATATGTCACTCTGCTCACATTCATTACCTTCAAATAAGACCTGCAAGCATCCCTCAATGTAATTTCGTGATCACCTCACCTGCCTTGCATTATAATTCTATTTAACATTGAAATAAGTGAGTGCTATGGGTAACCCAAAATATTATTGTATTCCATATCTATCTGTCTCCCCCGCCCACACTGATACTGTCTCTTTAAGACCTGGTGACATGGCTGGAACTGGAATTTTGGGGTAGGATGCTGGCAGACTGGTTCTTCCCCCACCCCAACACATCCATGGCTCAGAAAGAGCAGCACCAGCTCCATCAGAGTCCAGAGGGTGGCAGGAAGAAGGGAAGGTGATGGCACTGATGCCACGCATGCTAGCAATTCTCATCTGCAACTAGAACTACTGTGTAAGCTCCTGCTTTCCCAGGAACTTTGCCTCCATCCTTTCCCTTTGTCTCACAGACCTCATGATTGCATGCAGGGCACTGCCCTGGTGGGAGGATCAGATGCCACTTTCTCTGTCTCCCTACTGAGGTCGCCTGTGGTAGGCACCATTTAGGAAAGGGTATTTGTGGCATTTTGGGCATCTCTTTGTTCTCAGGGAGCTTGTGAGATTTAGCAAATTTGTATCTAGTGATTGTTTACTGTTGTTTTGTTTTTGTTTGTTTGTTTTTCCTGTTGCTCTTTTGCTGGTTAGAAAACTTTTTTTTTTTCACTCATATCTACTTGTATTTAATTTCTCCTTATTGGTGGAAAGGGATTGGTTAAAACTAAGGGGAGGTAACTCATTTTAGAGCATCTACTTTTTAAAATTGTCTTAAACCCAAACAGAGAGAAAAGACCTCTCTTACATTCCATAATATTTTTTCTCAGGTATACATACCAACAGGGATACATACTCAAAAACAATGAAAGCAAGGCAGTGAGGCACTGGTAAATCAGAGGCCTGACAGTTTTCCTTTAGAGTGTGATAATCTTTGCTTTTGTGCTTGAAGTTATAACCCTAATTCCAAGGAGATGCAGAAGAGCAGAGGCTTTGATATTGTGGTCACAGAGATGTGCATTAGGTGACACAAACAGTTCTGAATCCCTTCCATTTAATTAGTATGTATGACTGTAAAAGATGGAGATGGATTAAATTCCCAGTCTGGAAACAGCAACTATTTAGAGGGAAGCTTCTGAAGGTCAATATTTCTTGGGCCGTGTTCCAGTTAAATCCATCTTCTTGGTGTTCTCTGATTTAAGCTCTACAAGGACAGCTTAGTAGTAACAAAATAATTATACTTTGACTTGCTTACAGGTGTTTTGTGGGCAAAATACATTTCAAAATAACTCAGACCCAGCCTTATCTCTTGAATATCTTGATTTGTTATATCAGTTGGATTTTCACTTAAATTTGAGAACTTTTTTGATGAGTACCTACTGGAACATAAATGCACACAGAGATGCATCCTAATTTTGTTAATTTGTTCAGGCTGCTGAGTACAGAGCAGTACTAGAAACAAATAAAGCTTCCTGAACGTGATCAAATGCTACACCTTGGCACAGGAGTAGGTAGAAACCTGCTCCCCTCACTGCAACTGTCCAGGTTTGAAGTTGATTCTGTACTTCATAAAAGCCTGGTGAGATACCAGAAAGATTTTGCTCAGATTCAGATGAGCAAGCTGGGCTAATTCCAACTCTAATAATTTCTTTTCTTCAGAAAACTGTGTTTCCTTTAGAAAGCTGTGGGGGTTGATTCATCATTCACAGGAGATTTTTGGCCTTTTGTTCCTCAAGTCTAGTCAGAAATGCTGATAAAACAGAGGTTCCAAATCGAACTATCAAACAGAAAACATGATCACAGGTTGACAAATCTAATAATTTTCATTGTCTCTCTAAAAACTTACTTGTGAAGTTGATGTATGTGCATAAATCTTGCTAGGAAAAACAGCTTGAAAAAAAGCTGTCTTATAACTGTTACTGAAGAAAGATCTTTTTTCATTTGTCTTGTAAGTAAACCTCATGTACTGCTATTTACATTTTAGTGCCAGAATGTCCCTGTGTTGTGATTACCATTTGGGACAGCTCAAATTTGAAAGCAGCGTTCTGCTGAAATGCCTGAATATCCAATGACAGATATCCAGCCCAGCATCTGAACTTTCTACACAAGGGTTCATTTTGGGTTGTTGGGTTTGCAGAAAATCAAGAGAACAGACAGAGTCTAATTTCCAGTGTCATTTACCAGTTGTTCAAAAGGAAATGAAAGAAAATAAGGAAGAGAGTAATTATACTGTAGTTGATACATTTTTAGCAGTACAGTGTGTGAGAAGCGGGACAAATCAGGACTGTAGAACCACTGAGGCCAAAGAATCTTCTCTGTCTGGGGGAAGGGCAGGGCAGGCTTTTTAGTTAGGCAATGAACTGGCCTACGCAACGCAGACCTAAAGCCCCTAAAGCAGTGGTGTCTACCAATCATGAAACACTGGAGATGGTGCTCTACTCTCCTCTTACTCCACTTCTGAGTGGCCAAATGACGGGAAGTCCCACCTGGGGAAGGGCCCAGGAAGGCCAAGGAGTCAAACACAAGGACATCATGTTTCTCTAGCCCTACCTTCCTCTTGGAGTTTGTATCCGGACACCGCTGGAACCCAGGAGTTGGTAGCTATAGGTCTCCTTTTCTATATCTTTTCTCTCTTTCCCTCTTTCTCCTTCTTCTAATTCCTTCTACTTGGAATACTTTCAACAACTTAACATCAAATGGGTTTAAAGTTTTCTAACTTGAATGGGTCACGCTAATGGTGTGAGAAATGCTTTTTGTTGATTGGATGTCATACTAAACCTTTTGCCAAACTTCTCTGATTCTCCTAGTTTCCTACTAAACTTTAGTATTATTTTGACCTCTTGAGAATATCTTGTCAGTATTTCTCCTCTGTGTCCATCTTAGATTACATAAACCTTACGTTGTAAGCCCTTTTAAAGTCTCATTGAACAAGTTGATGGGGGACTTACATACGACTGCATTTTGCAAAAAGGAAATTTGGATCTCTCTCTGACCACTCTGAAAATTAGTTGCTCCTTTAGTGGCAGAGTTGGTGCTATGTATACTTTTGTATAGTGAAAACATGTTGACTAGGTTTGTTGAAAATAGCTTGAGCATTCAAGTACATTACACATGCATAACTTTATCTCCTAACCCATATCCCTCCTGTGAGACTATAACTAGAAGTGAGCTATGTAGAATAGAAATTGTCATTTTGTATAGTTCCTAACTGTGGATCGGTGTCTATTCTTGGTTTAATGCTGCTAGTCCTTGAATACTATTAAAATATATTGATTAAGGTCTGTCATTTCCTGGCCCATTGTCATGAATTTGAGTGAGGCTTACTCCCTTCCCCCTCTGAAGCACTCAAAGAGACTGTGATTTTTCTTCTTTTGTCTTCATATCCTTTGTTTTGTTTTGTTTTGTGTATGTGTCAGTTCATCAGGCCTTTGAGTTTCCTCATCTGGATTTCTTCACTTCTCATACATCTTCCTTAAAAATGTGTTTTCACAAAGTAGATGCTATTTTAGCTGAAATAGGCCAGAAATATCTCAGTTGTAAAACTGTGGTTTATAATCTCAGTCTTCAGGAGGAAACCTGTTGAAAATCTAAGAATGTTAATTCATATTGAATTTCCGTTTCGCTGTAAACCCTGTCTGCTCTTTTGGCAAAACTACTCCCTAGCCTCATCCTCAGTATTTATATAGCTGGAGATTCACAGTAACCATAATTTCCAATAATACTGAGAAAGTAAACAGCTTAAATATTACATAATTTCAATAAAAAGACTAATGAACTGTTACAAACTTGGATCTAAACAAGGATATCCACTCTGTAGATACATTCTGCATTGCAAATGTATCATTTGTCAGTGGTAGAGTAGAATGTAGTAGGAAATAAATTTTAACAATTCTCTGTGAGCAGTAAGCAGTACAGTGTACAAGCAAGGAGGATGGGGGGAAAATGGATTCAGTAGCTCTTTCAGCCACTCTTAGCTTGTTATAAGCAAAAATTTAAGGTGTCTTTTATTAAGCTTCCAGCGTGACCTAAAATTTATATCCCCATTCTGAAGAACTAAATAATGATTAAGCCACAATGTCCATGAGTTACTTTGAATTAAAGCCTAGACTGTCTTTCAAGGTCCTAGGCTCAAAACTAACCTGGAATTTTGTAGTCTGAGCTGTTCTATTTTTCTGTGGGTTTTTTAATGCAGATAGAGGATAAAAGAAAAAATATTTCCTTCAATAACATTGGTCAGAAAGAAAGGGATGATGAAAGATCAATATATTCATTGTGCTCTTAAGCCATATATAATTTTGGTTGGTTGGCTGGTTGGTTGGTTTAATCACAAAGTTTTCTGGTTGTATCAGGTTATGCTCAATGGAGGAAGATGGCTCACTGGCTGTGCTGAACAAAGGTACTGGTGTACTGATAAATGCTTTACTTTACCCAGCTGAATGTAACTAATGGCATGCAGGTGAAGCATTGATCAATAGGACCCAGAAAATTAAGCTCACTCATTAGGCAACTAATACATGTCAAGGCATCCAGTACTAAAGAAATAAAAAAACCTTGCATACCTCCAAACAATGTCTTGGACTGCACATTCACTGGATATTCCAAGATAAAACAGTACTTATGGCTGGGCAATACTTACAGTACTTACTTACAAACATGTCCTGGTTTGTCTGTCATCACTGAAAGGCTGTCTGCAGCATAATATTGTACTAACTCTGATCTTTTCCTTTGTACCTTCACAACACATTGTTTGGGAGGAGGAGGAAAACAAGAGAGGAGGGAAACAAGATATATTCTTCTGGAAACTCACTGGACTGGAGTTGTAATGATTGAGTATATGTCTGTGACAGCTTCTGAAGCAACAGCACAAGCATTTTCTCCACTGCAATTTAGCACAAAATACAAAACAAAACAAAAATCTTCCCCCCACAGTGTTACCAACAAAGTTAAGAGATGGAATCCCAGTATGACCTTTCTACCTTTGTGGGCTGTGACATGATGTATTTGTAGGGAAAGAAAAAGCCAAAAAGGTATTCTGAGGTTGAATTTGTCAGTTGTGTGACATTTCAGCAGTATGCATGATCTGCTGCAATGAAAAAGAAGTAAGATGACATACTTCCTCTTTGTTTGGAGATCCATTACAGTGTAGTTCATTTGGTTTATATTTTCTGTTTGTTTTGATTATTTTTCTTTCTCTTTTTATTTCTCATATTCTAGTTAAAGAACCAGCTGAGACATAAGTATTATTCTAAGAGATAGTTTCCGATGTCTTAACGGTATAGTGGAGCTAATTCTGTGGTAGGATATATAGGGAGACTTTTCCTTCAAGATCTTGACTGAAGCTTGCTAGTATATTTTTGTGGCTTGCTGGTAAATTGTCTCTGGGAACAGAGCTGATAAAAGGCTTTCACAGAGGAGATGCAGACAATGTCCAGCCGATGGATTGCTTTGACCCTTAGTGACAGTGGTGAGAGTGCTGGCCATTTGTCATGACTAATGTCCCTCTTCAGAAACCTTGCAAAATCCATCTAGTCATACAAATTGCTATGGAACACTCCAGCTCACCAAGCAGTCAAGGAAATAAGGTGAACAAGAAAAAGTGCAGGCCCAGATCTTTGCCTAAAACTGGAATTTTCCAAGTTCAGCTGTTCTTGAGTAATGGGATTAAAATTTCTAGATCATGTCTTTACACTTACATTTTTAGTGCCCATATTTCAGAAATAGCTTGTGAGACTGCTCATATTCATAATTTGTATGCTTTTTTTTGACTAAAAAACATGCATGAGTATTCTGAGGTCTGAACGAGAATTAGAAGAGGTTAAGAATACTGGAAGGAATTAGTTATTCAATTCAGAATAACAAGAAAAATATTTGCAACAAATGCAAGACTTTTTTTAATCAAGCTACTCTTTGAGTAAATTTTCATTTTTATTAATTTGTATACTATATCTCTTATATCAGAACCTTTATATTCCACAAAACCTTTTTAGACTGTAAGAGATGAAAGTATGCAGTAGACACAAACTGAAGCAGACAAACTGTGAACAAAGTCCCATGTTCCCATAACTTTACTGACTATTTTTCGTTTCCAATAAGATCAATGATTCAGAAGACCAATCTCCAAAATGTAATGCTAACTTAAATTAATTTTTGATGCTTAATGTGAACACAAAGATTTTTGCTTCTATGAAGATAATTCCATCGTTTTATTAATATATGTAATTATACTTAAGTATCAGAATCTGGATATTCCTTTTCTATTCCTTTCCCGACTTCTGTTGTCTCCACAGCTTCTTCATTTCCTGCACTGAGAAAAGGATATGTCTCACTGTAGAACTGCTAGTAAAACATTGCTTCATTGTATGCAAATCTGCAGTGATTCTTGGATGCTCACAGGAAAGAAGAAGACTCCTAAACTGCACTTCTGCTGTTTCAGCACCTAAGTGTACTTTCAAGAAAAGCCTGTAGTCATCCAAAGAGAGTTAGGTAAGTCCTTTTTTGTGTAGGAAACTGCTTGAAAATGGGTATTTTTCTCTGCCCTTTACTTAGATTGTTGAGGGCTCTGCCAGCACTAAATACATTCACTGGTTTCTGTCATTCTTTTAAATTGGTGTTCTGCAGGCCCTTAGGCAGTAGTAGGAGCTCTGCTGGTATTTCTGGTGACTGTCTGTTTCCTGATATGGAGCACTCATTTTGTGTACATGTCTCTATTAAGAACTAAGTAGTTGATCCCCATGATGAACTAAAGAAAGAAAACCTGAGTGGAAGGATAGGCTGTGTTGGGGGTTAGGGGTTTTTTCTTTTTCTTTTTTTTTTTTTTTTTTTTTTTTTTTTTTTTTAAAAAAATTTTTTTTCTTCTTATTTGCG
>VWYP01012005.1:83095-112161 GCA_013400435.1 Pycnonotus jocosus
TTTTTTTTCTTAAAGAATTTGTTTTCTGCATGATTACTGGGAGACAAAGTGCTTGGTACTTAAGGGTGCCTGACAAAAACTAAGAGTTGCTCTGGGAGGGGGAGATAACGTGAGTATCAGGGGCAGGTAAAAAACAGAGCTGGAGGAAGATTTGCTCTCTTGCTCTCTGGGCACTCATCGGAGAGGACACGGCCAGGCTGTTTGCTTGATCTGGGAGAAGTTCCACTGTCACCAGAAAGGCCCAGTCCTGAGAATATCTACCATCTCTGCTGGGATGTCCAGGAGTTCTGAGCTCACCTCCTCCTGCCCTGCTGGAGCAGAGCTGGCCCTGTCCCACCACTGTGGCTTTTCTTCAGCACTGCTCTTTTTGCTACAGTGTGACTCTGTATTTTTCCTCTGCCCAGCCACGACACCCAGCCCCTGCCCTGCCAGGGACATCCTGCCGTTCCCAGCTGCCAGCCTGTGACTTTGCACTGTTTCCAGCTCCATGCAGGAGCCACCGAGACCACCAAGCCACTGAGACCAAATTGTCCTGGGTTTTGGGAAGCAAGGCCCTCAATGTTCGGGGTACTGTCTTGTTATTAATGCTGTAGTTGTTGTTTCTGTTTGCTTTGATATACATGCTAGTAAAGAACTGTTATTTCCTATTCCCATAACTCTGCCTGAAAAAAAAAGCCCCCTTTAAATTTTTTTTTTTTTTCTAAATATTGATAATTTGGAAGGAAAGGATTTGAATTATCCAGATATCTGTCTTTCAAACCAAGACAGCTGAGATTCTTGGGAGAGGATGACAGCCAGCAGAAGAGAGACTGAAGTCTCTCACTAACACGAGCCATCATGGCATTTGGTCCATGAAGGTGGGATAGATGGGGAGCTGCAAAGTCCACAGCAGAGCCTGCGGCTACATCTCTCTCACCATCAGAGGAAGCAGGATTGGAAGGAGGCAAAGAACTGCTTGTCATGTGCTTGCATATAAGAAAGCTGAAAGAGGCATTTACAGGTATTGCCAGCCTGGAGAATTTCAATAATAAAAATGTACTCAAATCAACGATTATTGTTTTTTCTGTTGTTGTTGTTTATTTGATTGCCATTTCCATATTTCAATTTGCAGAGAATTTAGGACAGCTTTGCAAACTTCCTTTGGCTCTACAAAGACTAGATTTTTTTTTTTTTTAATAAACCCTAATGTAAAGATTTTTATGAAGTCACTGAACTCCAGGAACTGTAGTTTAAGAAAGATTTATAGCATATTGGCTATAAAAACTTAAAAGGGGGAATAAGCAAATTTTTTGCCTTTGTGTTTTCTCATTTTTCATAGCAAGTAGTCCAAACCGAAAGGCAAATCCTTACAGCTCTGGAATTAGTAATATACAGATAACACTATAATCCTGTCAACAGTTTTATCTTTCGCACAACTTCCTGGATCAGCCAGCAAGTACTGTTTTAAGTTTTCTCCACAACATCTTTTATTATTAGCTGGAACACAGAAAATGATGCAGAGGAATAAGCAAGGAACTTTGCCTTCCATAAATCTGTTCCGTTCAACATCCACATAGCATAGTGTAAGCAATGTTATAGAAATTATGTGCTTTTGAAGAAAATCTTTTTCTTCCATCTTTAATTTCTGGGGTCAATTGTGGGTTGAGGTAGAACATTCATGTTACAAATAAAAAATCAGAGTTGAATTTAGAGTATTTGGTCTAGATCTCAATTTTATCACACCTGGACACCAAAAAAGAGAACACACAGGGAAAAAAATTTCTTGTTTCTTTTTTTCTGGCATGTTTTCAAAGACTATACAGTAAGTATGCTGGGATATGCAATAAAGTAGGTGATACCCTTATTCTGTTGTTTTGTTCAAATTCAGTAGGTAACCAGTGTCATAGTGTCTCATACTGTAAGAGAATCCTTAAACAGAAAGGTTGCTGCAAGCAACAGATAGTTGTGACCAAGCTCCTATTTCTTTCTGTTACAGACAATATCACAGACTTTTCTTTCTATAAAAAACCCAGGAACTGGATTTTCAACAAGGCAACCAGAAAACACCATGAACTTTTCTATGTATGATATTTTCTTTTAATTCTGTACTATCAGTAGTTGAGTAAATTCCAACAAAATTTTAAAAATAAGGAACAGCTGCCTTCAGAGAACTCACTGTACTCTTAAACATATGGTAGCAGCATGCTCATAAAGTGCAAGAAAACACAAGGAGCATGTTTACAGATTGATGCAGTGAACTTAGCACTATGAAAAACTTTTGTGGTGTGCTGCAACCTATTGCACTTTAGTCAGTGTTAACAAAAGTGTTTTTGTTGAGCTCAGCCCCCTCTTGTCAAAGGTTGACTGAGCAGGATGGAGAGTTTGTGCTAGTTGTGTCAGTGCAACCCCTTCAGAATACTGCATCAGGAAATGCAGCATTTGAGTTTGGATAAGAGGCAGACTATGAATAACTTATCAAGAATACAAAGCAAGTGGGGAGCAGATTGGAGGCAGCGGGGAAGAATTTATAATTGGCAGCATTTATTGTACTGGCATGAACAGCTCACAATTGTTTAGGGGGTAGGTATTTGATGTATTATCAACAATGGACATTTCTTTAGCATCTTTGGTCCAGTGATGAAGAAAACACAGACATCTCTTTGAAATGAGCAAGATTAGGTATTTTTGGCCCATAAGGATGACATACATTTTTTAATGATTTTGTAATTCTGGGAGATACAAAATATCTGTCCAAGATGGGCATTTGGGAATGATGTGTAACTTAATCCCTGAGATATTCACACAAGCCTCTTAAGAAATACTTCAAGATTTTCATAAATCTTAAATTAATTGGTAAATTTTGGAAGACTGGAAAAACACTACTGCTGTGATTATGCTAAAAAAGAGCAGAAAGAAAGATACAATTAATTAAAGCCCGTCAACAGTTCAGGCAAAATTTGAAAAGCAGATATGGGAATAATTTGTTGAAGAATTAGGGCATCAGACTGTAGCTGAAACCAGCCACATAATTCTATGGAACACAGGTCTCCCTAAAGAAACCTTATTTCATTCTTACAACAGTTTGGTTAGTGAAGGTGTCTACAGGCAGACTTTAATAAACATTTGAATAATAAATTCAGAACACAGTGCTACTCTGAGTAGTTCTAGAAGTACTAGTGAAGCTTGTGCATCTAAGAAGATGTACATGCTGCCTGACTTTCTTCTGTCTTTTGTGTATTTTTTGGTATCTAATAAAATGTGGGCTCATATTGAGGCATTTTTCTCTCAAACAGACATTTTAAACAAACTGTCTTTTTGGTTTTTTACATCAGGGAGCCTTTCTCCCCCAGAGCTACAGAGTTAATAGAGCTGGAGCCTTTTATCCCAAAGAACGTTAAAAATGGCTGAATGTTCCAAAATTATGGCAGGTTGTGCACATACAGGCAGATGAAAAGCAGAAGCTTTGTTCCCAAAGCCATATCAGAAAAATTAAAAATAATACTAAATAAACACACTGACAAATGAAAAAAGCAGGACAAATGAAAAACAGGTACCTGCACCTGAATGAGATGCAGGATAGCAAACAGAATAGTTATAGTGGTAGCCAGGTATAATCTTTACATGCCAGCGATAATTTTTGTCCTCTTTGGCTACCATTTTCAGGTCTATTTCTTTGCCTTACATGGTGGACTATCTCTGGTACTACTAATAAGTGCAACTGAAGATCCAACAGGCACATGCATGCATTCATGTGTGTGTTACTGCTACTCAAGTTGTGTCTATGGCTTGACTGACAAAACTTTCGTTACCAATCAGGTAGAGGTTGCAAATTCACATGAGGTTTGTCACGATCTAATATTTGAAAGTGCTGATATCATGATTGCATATGCACACTGCCTACAAGAATCACAGAATCACAGAATTTCTAGATTGGAAGAGACCTTCAAGATCATCAAGTCCAACCCAAAATAGGAGAGATTTTTGGTTCTTCCACCTTCAGCTTTAAGTCTGATTGATTATTGTATAACAGAGGAACATCTTCATACCACTGTAGTTCTTCCAGAAGTTCACACTATCAGATTCACCAAAATAATAATAATTAAAAAAAAGGCACTGACCTAGTAATATGGTTTGGTACTGAATAAAATAATGCAAAAAAAGAAAAAGATTTAAAAAATAATCATGTCACTGAAACTACTTCAGACCCCTGTGAAACAAAGGTTTTGATGCATATACATATGTGTATATCTTTATTGTTTGTCAATCCTTTTTTCAGGTCTATGCCATCATTCTACATTATGCTGTCAAACAAGAGCAGCTGTGACATGCTTTATGCATGTGACAAAAGCTCAGTGTAGGTTTGTGTACAGTAACGAGAGGATCACATCTGACTCTGAAGGCTCCTGTTTTCTTTTTTGAATTCTTAGTCTTTTCTATAAATCGAAAGAAATACAGGGTTCTAATTTACATAATAAGTTCAAACTTACTCTGTTATCCATAAATAGCTGGGATTCAAAGTTTATGCCGTCTTTACCTGCTAAACTGTCCAGGCTGCATGGCACAGAGTGCAGCACTGAACAGGGTTTATTCCTGCTGTTCAGGGAACTTTCTTCTGTTAATCAAATGTAGTTAAGAAAACCAAGTTTATGCTCATTTTTTGTTATTTCAGCTTTAAAGTAGATGAATCATAGAGAAACAGGCAGCATTTGGTCCACTGTTTCCTGGAATTCTCCATAACCTGTGTTTTCATATGGCTCCTAGGTATATTTTATTAGCAGAACCATACTGCTCTGTAGAACCCAAATGCAGCCAGCCTGTGAAATGCTGCTGCTGATCAGTGGTTAATGTATTAGTGTTGGCAGGGTCCCAGTAGAATTCCTCATGTGAGTCACTGGTGACAGTCATCCCTGCACCGAACAGACATGCCGGAATGCATTATGCAGGTGCCAGTCACTGGAAAGATACTTTGCATATAATGAACCCAGTTTTCCAGGCCAGAAGCTGAGAGAAAGGTATTTATTATTCAAAAGAAAACACATTTTAGTCATATGTTAACTCTTTTGACTGTGCTATGCAAAAAAGGAGGAGAAGTACTTAATACTATGTTAGACAGAATTTCCTTTCTTAAATTCTCTTCCTCTCTCCATAACCTTTTCTCTCAGTGTTTTCTGAGTGACTAGATATTGCCAATGTCTGCTTGGCTTGTGCTGTCACAGTAGATTAGTGATGTCAATGAACTAGACTTGTTGTTTTTTTCCTTCTACTGAAATATACGCTGAATACAAGGATGTAGGAATTGTCTCCTGAGGGAATGGTTGGGATGTGGAGAAGCTGAATTTTGCTTGATGATTTTGTGTGTTGGCCTGTGCCATGTTGAACTCCAAGTTACTCCAACTGAGTAAAATTGTACGTAGTTACCCCAAATTTAGAGCACTAAAGAAGGAATTAGAATACTGGGGAGTCAGCTGGGGTGCAGTGGAGAGTCTGTTTTTAAAGATGAGGGAACTGATGGAAAGGGAAACTTTGCCAATAAGTGACAGTTCTTAAGAAAATTTTCAGCAACACAGAAGCTATCTAGGTTTTTACTCTGGCCAATATCTACAGCTTCTGTGCAGCTTCTACATGACTAGCAAAACATCTCACTATTTTTACAGCCTTCTTAAAAGGAAGTCTAAGGGCTAAACTTCCTCAGACGTTCCCTTCTACTTCTCTCGCTCCCTTTCCCAAACTGAGAGATGGGCTTTCAGTGTTTTGACACTTTGTCCTAACCCCACTTTCACTCTAAATCATCCTTATCCTTGGGTTTTAGTTGGTTGTTTTGGGGTGTTCTTTTCATCACTGTTAATCTGTAAGTGAAATGCTCTGCTTACTTCTTAATTTTTCAATTTTTTTTCTTAATTCTCCGAAGGCAGTAACGAGAAAGATTGGCATTTCCTATTCTGTCGCATGTATCACTTTTCACTGGGTCTCACTGAGGAATATTGCTGTCTTCATGGCTCTTGTCATAAGACAAAACATTCTTCCTACTTGGAAACATTGCTCCACATTTTCTCCATGACAGATTGTTATGTTAAGTAGCATGTATCTAAAGAAATAAAGATGATATGGTATCTTGACTAGGAAATTAGATTAAAACCTTTCCTAGTGCTATGATTTATTTTCAAAGTCAATTTTTTTTCAAAGGAAAAATGCCACCCTTGCTGTAAGGATCATACATCTACTAAACTCATTCCAAGCATGTCAAGTGTGAACAGAGTGTTCCTGATGCTTAAACAGAGTGTAACCAAGCTGAGCTCTTCCAGGAAAAAAGATCTCTGGCTGCTGACAAATCTACTTCCTTAGTGTTTCCAGTATTCTCAAATGTATACTCTTATGAGAATTATGTACTCCTGACAATGAGATGCAGCCCAGAGTTGATGAGATGAAGCCCAGACTCCTGGAAGGAATTGGCTAGTGCAATTGCCAAGCCGCTCTCCATGATATTTGAAAAGTCATGGCAATTGGGTGAAGTCCCCTAGGTGACTGGAAAAAAGGGATACATTGTACCCATCTTTAAAAAGGGAAGAAAGGACAACCCTGGGAACTACTGGCCTGTCAGCCTCACTTCTGCTCCTGGAAATATGATGGAAGAGATCCTCCTACCAGCCATGCTAAGGCACATGGAAAATGGTGAGGCGGTGTAAGACAGACAGCACAACTTCACCATGGGCAAGTACTGCCTGACCAAACTTGTGGCTGTCTATGATGGAGTGACTACATCAGTAGACAAGGGAAGACTGTGATGGTTTTACAGTGAGCAAAAAGTCAAGGTGGCGTGAATTCCTCCCTCCTTCCCTCCCTCACAACAGTGGAAGGGAAAAAGAAAAGAACATAAGCAAAACTATGAAAGATTTTTAAAAAATTTGGAACCACAAATTTACTAACAAATAAAAATAAATTAGCAATAAACACAGCAATCAAAAGAAAAATGTAAGAAAGAAAGAATGATAAAAAGCAAGTTATCATGTTGTCTCCTTGGAACAAAAGACAAAACAGCTGCCACTCCTGGACAGCCCATTTGGGCCCCCCCCAGAGAAAAATGGGATGGCAGGGGTTTATGGGATGATTCCAATGGCAGATGAGGGGTCCTGGCATTGCCTGGAGCAGCTGCTTGCCTATGGTGGTAATTTTCCTGATCCCTCTCTGTGGCAGCAATGGTGATGGTGGTGATGGGTGTGTCTCTACCTGTGGAATTCAGTGTTACCCTACTGGACTGTTTTTTGGCTCAGCTGGTTAGTGCTGGCCCTGTTGCTCCATGTCCTTGTCTCACTGAGATGTGGGGAAATGGTCCAACTGGAAACTGTAAAACTGTGCCCCCAGCCCCATTGATCTTGGCTGCCTCTTGGAGCTTGAGCATCACACAACAGCAACAGTCCCACTGCCTCTTCTTAGCCCCTTGTCCCGCAAAAAAATCTTAGAGAGATGGGAAGTGGGGAAAAAACGATGGCTAGACATAGGATGCCATGTCCACAGATTCTTTCACTGAAGTGAGCCAGACAAAATGGCCCCACTTCCATTTCTGGATATGTCATTCCCCTTGCTGAAACCACTCCCATGGCTGTGATGTAAAATGGAATTATATAAACATCACTAAACACTCCACATCCATTTCTCTGTACCCAGGACAAAAGGTTACAGGCATCATTTATCTGGACTTCTGTAAAGCTTTTGACGCAGTCCTCCCACAACATTCTTCTCTCTGAATTGGAGAGAGATGGATTTGATGAGTAGACTGTTAGATGGATGAGAAAGTTTTTGCATGGACACATCCAGAGGTTAGTGGTCAGAGTCTTGATGGATATCAATGACAAGTAGTATCCCTCTGTGGCCTTGTGTTGGTTTTGCACAGCCTAGTTTTTGCTAGTGGGGGGCCACAGAGGTGGCTTCTGTGAGAAGCTGCTGGAAGCTTCCACCATGTCCAGCAGAGCCAATTTCTGATGGCTCTGAAGATGGACATGCTGCTGGCCAAAGCTGGGCCAATTAGAGAGGTTGCTAATGCTTCTGTCATAACATTTTTAAGAAGAAAATCAAAACAAAGAGAGGCACAGTTTCTCTTCTAGTCAGAGAAGAGGACCAGGTGAGAACATGTGAAGGGAACCACATGCAGACATCAAGGTCAGTAGAGAAGGAGTGGGGGGAGGTGCTCCAGGCGCTGGAGCCAAGATTCCTCTGCGGGCTGTGGTGAAGACCATGGTGAAGCAGCTGTGCCACTGCAGCCTGTGGGGATCCACGGGGGATGCAGAGATCCACCTGCAGCCTGTGGGGGAAGTGCTCATGGCTGGAGCGGGTGGGTGCCTGGAGGAGGCTGTGATCCAGCGGGAGACCCGGTGGAGAGAGGGGGTCCCTGCTTCCAGGCTGGAGCAGCCTGTCCTTGGAGGACTGCACCCTGTGGAACAGTACCCTATGCCGCAGCAGTTTTGGGATGAGAGTCTGCCCGTGGGAGGGACTCACATTGCAGCAGGTGTGGTTTGGTTGCTGCTCATGAGAGTGGACCCATGCTGGAGAAGTTCATGGAGAACTGCCTCCCATGGGAGGGACCTCACAGTCCCACAGGGGAAGGACTCCTCTCCCAGAGCAGCAGAAAAAAATCTCAGGTGATGAACTAACCAAAACCCCCATGCCCTATCTCCCTGCACTGTTGGAGGGAAGGAGTTGGATGATAAAAAGGTGTTTTTAAGAGCTTATTTTCTATCTCAATATCCTCCTTTGATTTTGTTAGTAATAAACTCATTTTGTACCTTTAATTTGAGCCTGTTTTGCACCTGGAGTGTTTTCTCCTGGTCCTTATCTCAACTCATGAACCCTTTGTTAATTTTTTTCTCTCCTCTGCCCAGGTGAGGGGAGGGTGAGTGAGTGACTTTAGTAGGTGCTTGGTGTTTGGCCAGTGTCAAACCACGACAGGCCTGTATTTCGACCAGTGTTATTTAGTATCTTCATTGGTGATATAGACAAAGTAATCTAGTGTACCTTCAGCAAGTTAGAGGATGACACCAAGCTGAGTAGTGCCATTATCACACATGAAAGATGCAATGCCATCCAGAGAGACCTGGACAAGTTTGAGAAGTGGGCCCAAGGGAATCTCAGGGGGTTTAAGACCAAGTGCAAGGTTTTGCACCTGAGTTGGGGCAACTCCTGCTATCAACACAGGCTAGGGGATGAGCAGATCAAAAGCAGCCCTGCTGAGATGGACTGGTGGGTGCTGGTGAATGAAATATTGAATATGAGCTGGCAACATACACTTGGAGCCCAGAAAGCCACGTGTCCTGGGCTGCATCAAAAGCAGCATGGGCGCAGGGCAAGGGAGGTGATTCACCCACTCTGCTCTGGTGACATGCCACCTGCAGTGCTGCATCCAGGCCTGGGGCCCCCAGCACAGGAAGGACATCAACCTGTTGGAGCAAGTTCAGAAGAGGACCATCAGGATGATTAGAGGGAGGAAGCATCTCTTCTGAGGAAAGGCTGAGAGAATTGAGATTGTTCAGTCTGTAGAAGAGAAGGCTTTGGATTGACCTAATTAGGACCTTTAGGTATTATTGTAATTTTCTTATTAAATTGCACTTCTGACTTGGAATCTCTCACTGGTTGCAAACTAGTAGGCTGCCCAAAGCAGGGGGTTTGGAACTAGATGATCTTTAAGGTCTCTTCCATCTCAAGCCATTTCTATGACTCCTGATTGTGTCTGTGGTTGAGTTAAATAAAGTTACTGTAGCTTTCACTCTGATACTTCTGACCATATAGACATTGGACCAAATTCTTCTTATGTTGATTTCTGTTGTCTCCTATTGAAATGGTTGATAGCAGCACTCTATTTGTTACAGATACCATTTCAGTCTAGGTTCATCTTTCCACTATGTCAGTGAAGAATTGTAGCCTTGATGTTGCAAGCCATCATGTTGTACTCATCAGAAAACATGAAATTTTAATGCTCCAGAGCAAATCAAAATCAGATACCTACAACCTCTTCTTCCCGGGGAAACAACCCCAACACAAACCCCCCTAAACTGCACCTGTGCAATGAAGAATAAAACCTGCTAATCAATGTTTGGGAAAATGACATCTGTTCAATTAGCCAACAAGAGGCAAGTTTTTTTTTCTTGTCCTTACAAATAAAGCAAGCATGTAGCCTTACGTCCAGAACAAAATAAAATTGCAAACAAATGGGGACATTTACAAAATACCTTCTATAATATTGATGAGAAGTATTCTAAGAGATTTCTGTCCTTGGATCATAGCAGACAGCACACAGCAATATAAATGGAAGTATTAGAGACAAAAAGATATCAAAGGAGTTTGAGAGAAGTTAAAGAAATGCTTTTAGTCAAGACATCTTGGAGCAAGTAGGAAAGCTCTGGAAATCTAGAAGTAAGTAAGATAAGGAAGAAAGTGATTGGGAACTTCACCTCCATGATCAGAAAACTTTCTCACCTTTGGTTACTCAGCCTGGTTCCAACATGTGAATGCCTGAGCTTGAATTGCCTTGTAGTAATTCTTTCCCAGAATTTACAGTAGCAACCCAGTAACCTCAGCAAACTTTTTCCTTACTTGTCTACAGACACCCCCAGCTAGCCTGTCCACACACCCCTTGTATTTACAGCTGTGTGTACACAAGAAGAGAACAGCATAGAGAACAGATGAGGCTTTAGGTACAGCCCACCTGAGGCTGTACCTAAAGGCTGATAATTATCCATACACTGAACACAGAAGGATTTTAACCTCATAAGGATAAAGAGAAGCTCAGTAGTGCAATTGCAACTGCCACTCTTTTTTTATTTATGCAAACTGTACTGTCTCTCAAAGTCATGATATTTCCCAAAGGAACTTCATATGTCTCACCACTTCAAGGCACAGGAAATTAAATGCTCTTCAGCTTGAATGAGGCTGAAAGAAAAGGAAGCACTGTGAATCTGCTGTGGAAGGAAAACATCAGTTGCCATTAGAAAACTCAACTTTGACCTTGTTACCTTTTGATTTTCTGATCATCCTTTTCAGAGATGAGCTGTAGGGTATTTTATTTGTCTCTTCCAACCTGGTGTTCAACTCTGCATCATCAGATGAGTTGCTGTAGCTCTATCTCATTAGGAACACCATCAACACTTGTAACTATGTCAGTAGTCAATTAATTGAATCCTTTGCTGAGTTTTATGTTGTTGCTTCAGTCTGATATGGAACTCAGATGGATGTCTATCACCCTGCTTTTGCATGTCTTAAACTTGCATTCTGATATTTTAGACTAGCCTTCTGATGTTTTAGAACTCTAAGCTGAGTTCCCATACTTTTTCATGTAAATAAGAAAATGTTTGCATTCTTTTGCTGTGAGAGAAGCATTTGAGTGATTGGAATGGTTACCAATCCGAGTGATGGGATGACCTGCCTTTGGCCAATAATTGGCCACTTATGTACAGTGTATATAAATGGAGTCAGAAATTTGAATAAAGAGAATTCTTGCATGCTAACCCTGGACTGTCTGCCTCGTTCTTTTCAAACTCCAGCAACAAATGCTGCACCAATAGTGCAACAGATGTCTGTCTTTGCTCCAATAAGACTGGTCTGGAACAATGGAAACTTTTTAAGATTTAAGAATTTACAGTTTTCATTAATGAAAATTAAGAGATAAACAAAGATTGCAGTTTTGACATCCAAATTTGGTCTATGCTAATTCAGCTCTTTCCTGATGACACAGACTTACTTTAAAAGTCCATTTTCAAGATAAACTATTAAAATTAGAGATCATATAATTCTGAATGAGATTCCCTTTTATTGATTCACTTTAGAATTATGTGCCAGATTTTTAATGTGGATATGTGCCAGCCAGTGCAAATATAGTAATGTTAGTGAGTCAAAATGGCCACTGACTAGTAGTTTTTTCTGTATGCACTTTAACCCAGTGAAATGCAGCTTAGGAAGTTACTTTCAGTAATATGGGCAAGTTAGTGTATTGATTTTCTTCTGGCAACAAAGCTTGCTTCTGATTGTAATGTTACTTCTTTGTAAGACAGACTTAGATTTAAGACATTTGATATTCAGGTTTAATGGAGTCTCATTTGTCTGACTTACTACATGCTATCATATCAGCCAATCAAGCCCCTTTTTTCTGGTTTGGGCCTAGCATCTCAAGGGAAGTTTCTAAGAAGATTGTGGGTTGATGTGAGTAATCCAAAATGTTCTTGTATTCCATATCTATATATGCCCCAAATTGTTACTGTGTCTTTAGGATGCATGTAGCTGGAAAACAGAACTGGGATCTTGGGGCAGGTGAGGGGTTAACACGGTCCCTTTAAAAGATGGAAGCAGTGGAACTAAACTCTCTGTCTTGCCTGGTGGTCTTTGCTCAAGGGAGAGACTTCACCTTGGGGGTTTTTTCCCTTCTCTTTTGTTCCTTCCTTGTGTTTTGGATGGCTTTGGGATGAATTCTGCAATGCCTGCCCTCAAGGACTGCTGCATCAGGGAGGATGGGGTGGCCCTGCTCCAGTCTAGGTTGCTCCAATCCACAAGCAAGTCCTGGACAGAATGCGAACAGCACTGAGCCTGAGATCCTCCAGCCAACTTCTTCCATTGTCTTCTGCCATAACTTCTATCCCCTTGATCTGGACAATACCAGTCAGAGCTCCAGCTGCCAGAGAGATAAGTGCAGGGGGGAAGAAGGCAGACTCCATCTTTCCCTTGGTCTTTTGAGCCCTGCTGTAGGCTGCGTAGCATCATCTTGTGTGGGGAAGGCATTATCCCACCATTCCAGGTCTCTTTCTTCCTGCCAAGTTTGCCTGTTTCTCTTTCACTTGTCAGTAAACTTATTTCTTCACTTTTATCTACTCATATTCATTCCTTATTTGTGGAAAGGAATTTGTTAATACCATAGTGGCAGGCAAAACATTACAGGGTGTCTACCTTTTAAATTGTCTCAAAGCAAGGCATGGGTGCAAAATGTCATCTTGAGAAGGGGCCAAAGTCTCCTTGTCTTCAGCAAGACCAGCACAAAAGTCGAATTGTTGTACTCTGAGCAGACAAACTTTCAAAGCATCACCAAAAGCAAATAGATGTGAGTAGAGGAAAGAAGGCTCCATTGTACAATGTACCAACCAATCAATGTAGTAGGGGAATGAAAGGAACATGGGAAAAAAGATTGCTGATTGCTGAACGATGCTGATCTTAAAAAGCATTATAAATAGAGGAGAGAAGAAATTTTAGAGAGGAATAGATGTGGATCTCTTTCTTGTCTTTTTAATTCACATATATGTGAAAACTGTCATTATTTTATATTCTGATAAATTCATAAAAACCAATACAACCAATATGTCAGGTCTTAATAATACAATACATCTAATAATAGATAAAATAATGGCATAATGAGATCTCTGCCAAAGGAAAAAGAAATTGCTATTTTAAAGAGAGGCTGCTTTGTTTTCTTGAGTTTTTTAATGTGAGCTTAATAGGCATAGGCACAACTCTCTGATAGTTTTCATGTAATATATGCACATACAGAAATGAAGCAAAACAATTTCTTTATTGTTGCTGGTAATAAATGTTAGTGAGTGCATTTTAAGAATTGTCATTATATCAAACAAGTGTCCAAAGATTAATGAATTCTAATTTTTCCTTCCTTTCATTGAATAACTTGTAGTACTTTTATGAAAGCACACAGTAAAAGTGGCATAAATAATGTTGCACATTATTCTTCTTGTCTGTGATCCACCCCAGCATAGTTCTATGCCCCTGTCTCTTTATTGTCCTACTACAAAACAGAGTTCCTAGATCATTGTTCGTTAAGGTATAGTTTCATATGAATTAATAGAAACGGGAAGCATTTTTGGAAACCAGGAAAATGATATTGAACTAGATATGCAAGCTGAGATAATGGGCTGTAGTTGTTGGGGCAGTCTCAAAACGCACAGTTTTTATGTTGAGGGAATGTGGAGAAAGATCAAGCAGTGGCCCACCACTACCTGTGAAATCACAGATGAATTTTAAAAATCATTTCCCTATATCCAAAACTTAAATTGAAGTAAATTATTTTCTTGGTATAAATTAAATAAAGGTTTTCCCTGTGTAAGATAACTTGATAGAAAGAATTCTAAGATTTCTTTTATTCACAAGTTTTCCAGCACTTAAGAGGTGCTATTGGGAAAGCCATTGGTCTTCCCAGTGTTTTAGTTTACCCATATTAGGAGATGATTTGTTTACCTTTCAGAACACTGGATTCTTATAAGTATGTTAGATATGTTTAAGTTTGTTCTTGTTTTCTTAAGCTGAGTTTCTAAGGAATAAAGTGCAAAATCATTGCAATTATAAGAATATACCATCAGAAATTCTTCAATCAGAAGAACAGAGAGCAAAGTAATGGTATTGACAGTGTTTTAAAAAACTGATGTGTTGGTTTTAGTTCCCTGTAGTTCTGCTTTTTCAGTACATGAAAAAGACCATATCCTCTAAGTCTTTCCTCATTCACATAGCAATTGACCACAATGAGACCAGACTTGAGTGGATGATTTAATTCAGAGTGTTTATGGCAAACCTCACACTTATTTAGTAATTCTAGCCCATGGTTTTCATTAATTTTACCATTAGTACTTGACCCTAAACAGCATAGACATGGAAAAAAGGAAGGCAGATTACTTGAAATCCCTTTTTCTTCCTTGTTGTTTGGTTTTGGTTTGGTTTTTTTCCCCAAAATTAATGGTTTAACAGAATATTCCTTTAGAGACTTGTTAGCTGTTGCAAACTGATAAGGAGCAACTTAAGGAGGAGAGAGTGTTGGAACACTTCCAACCCCAACTCTTTTATAATTCTATGGTATTAATTTTGGTATTATTAAAGTCCAAGTAATTAATTCCAAAGAGCAATATCTGCAATAATGCCATAGTTAAATTCTAACATTTTTGTATGCATAAACAACATTCTATGTGATTTTTCCCAAGATTAAAAAAGAATATTATTGCGGCATTTCAGACTTCACATAATTCTTAGGAAGCTATGACATTTTGTTATCCTTTACATTTCATTAGTTCTGGATGTAGATGCTAAGGACTAAAGGAATTCCACCTTTTCACCACTTTGAACGAGTTGCTTATTGTTGTGAGTCCTTTGTGTATTTTATGTGGGTGACAGGTGCAGTGTCTTAAGGTGGATTGTGGAAAGGAATATATGCTTTTACTTCCCTTTAAAAATCTACAAATGAACCTACAAATAGATTAGTGTAAGCAGCAAAATAGCCAGGTGGGCCATTAAAATAACTCTTTTGGTCCCAAACCCAGCTACAAGAAACAGATGCAAGCTCCACTGATTCACAAACGATAAGTGCAATACCATTTAGGAACCACATTAAATATACGTAAGATTGTTCCTCTGGCAAAAGCTCCCAACAGACTATTCTAGTTCCTTATGGGAGACAGCAATGATATCAAAGGAGAAGGCTGAAAAAGTGCACTTATTTTATATTACATCTTTGTGAATAAAATGCATTTTTCATGTTCCTGTCCAAGGCTACGGAGTTAAGTGAGCAATAAATGGAGACACCTAAAAAGGCAATCAAAAGCCTCCTCAGCTTCTTTTTCTTGACTCAGGAAAAAATTAAATTTTATGATTAATCTAGCCACATGAACTTTGTAAACACAAGAAAACTGGAAGAGCAAAGGAAAATAGAAAAGGAAATGCTTTTGGAGCAATCTACTAGTTTCTAAATATGCTTTACATTTCCCTCCACACAATTCTGCTGTGGTTCAGAATCCCAATTATGCCTGTTCTCACCTTTGGATACAGAAGAACAAGTTTGATGTTGTCTGTATTTATTAGAATCATCAGCTGGAACACACCGTCAAGAAATAAAATAGTGTTGGTTGGAAGGGACTTTTAAAGATAGTCTACCCCCCTGCCATGGGCAGGGACATACTCAACTAGATGAGGTTGATCAAAGCCATGTCCAAGACTGCATCTGGATTGCAGCTTCCTGGGACATGTAGTATGTATGAATCCACACATAAATTGTGTCTACACTGTATCAGAAGGAATTTGTTCCAAACTGCAAATGACTAAGCTGATCTAGTTAAATTATGTTTAAAAGGCAGAGAAGAAAAAAGTAGCAAGCTTTTTACTCTAATGATCTTTAAACCTGAGTTTAACTTGCTAACTAAAAATAAAGCCCAAGCGTCTCATATCCACTTCTATTTTAATGAAGTTTATTTAGATGAAAGTCACATAGATTTTCCCTTTTCAGTGACTCTACTATAATACTTCTAGCTTACACTGTAGGTGTGCTAGCTTTTAAATATTTATGAAAATAATACCAGCTGATCTGCTTTGTATTATGACAAGCATAATAGCTTGTTATTATAAATATATGTATAAAACTCCTCAGGTTAAAAAAGTTCTGCTTGATGATAAATAGGTTTTCCAAATTTGTTCAAAAGCCACATTGATCCATCTCAAAACCTGAAATTTTAGAAAGGCGTTTCATCTATTGTGTATAACTGAAATACTATAAAAGGTGAAAAGAAGCATTAAATATAAAGGAGTCTCTGAAAAATTTCACTGAAATCATAGGAACACAGTAATATGAGGTAAAAACAAGGGTGCTACTGAACCAAAACAAATGTTGTTCAAACATGGTGAGGGAATATATCTAATGTTTTTCACATTTCATTTCATTTAATTGTTTTGTTAGTTTAATCATAGGGATGAATAAAAATGTGGGGAGAAGGAATATTGAAAATCTACAAGTGCCATACATCACAATATTTTTAAAAGAGAAATAATACTCACTTGTCTGTAAAGTGCAAAGGCTACAAAATCAGATCATTACACATTAAAACTTTTGAAAGCTAAGCTATGGAATAATTTCCAGGCAGGATATTTTAGAATTTGCAAAGGTTAGCTTGGCAGTGCTCAGTTGGATTATTTCCCTGCTCATGAACGCAAATATTTACACTCTAGGTCAGATCCCATGAGTGATTTGACAACCAAGTTAACATAAACACAAGTTACAGTCCTTAAATCTTCCATTCAACTGACGTGTGAACTTGGAGTGCTAAAATATTTCCATATCTCTTTTCTTCTGACATATTTTCAAGGGACCAGGGGTTTTCACCTGTTTTCTCGGAACTACCAGTTCTGAGAAAACCAGTTATGACAGAGTTGAGGATTTTTCTTCACTGAAGCTATGAATATTAATGGCTAGCACCTTTAGAGTAATTGGTCCTTTAATTGTTGTTTAATCTCATGAGAAGCTTGTAAAACAGATAACCCTTCAGGATCAGGGGTATTAGAAAATGCATCCATCCTTCCATGTTTTGCAAGTATTAGTTATGGGGTTTTTAGGGCACATTGTGCATTGTCTGCTTTTTCTTTGAGAGACTCATTTTAGTTTTTCTTTTTAACACAGTGTAGAAAATGTGGAAGACACTTCTTGCACGTACTACTAGCCTACCACTTGGAATGGGCCTGCACCAGAGTGATTAACAGTCCCTTCCTCAAATATGTCACAGAATTGAAGCATCACAGAAGGTTGAGACTGGAAGGGAATTGTGCAGGTCGTATAGTCCAACCTGCTTGTCAAGCAGGGCCACCTAGAGACAGTTATCCAGGACTATGTCCACGTGGCTTTTGAATATCTCCAAGGACAGAGATGTCACCATCTCCCTGGGCAATATGTGTCAGTGGTCAGTCACACACAGTAAAAAAAGTGTTTCCTGATATTCAGAGGAAACCTGATGTGTTTCACTTTCTGTCCATTGACTCTAGTCCTGTCAGTGGGCACTACTGCAAAGAGCCTGGCTCCCTCTTCTTTGCACCTCCCTTCAGGTATACCTTCAGGTATTTATAGACATTGGTAAGATAGGCCTGGAGCCTTCTCTTCTCAAGACTGAACAGTCCCAGATCTCTCAGTCTTTCCTCACAGTCCCTTAATCATCTGTGTGGCCCTCCACTGGACCCTCTTCAGTACATCCATGTTTCTCTTGTACTGTGGAGCCCAGAACTGGGCACAGGTGTCCAGATGAGACCTCATCAGTGCTGAGAAGAGGGAAGAAATCACCATTCTTGAACTGCTGACAGAGTTTTTCCAGTACATCCCAGGATACTGTTAGTCACCTTTACCATAAAGCTGTATCACTGGCTTATGCAAAACTTGGTGTCCAATGGGATTCCCAGGTCCATTTCTGCCAAGCTCCTTTTCAGCAGGGGAGTCCCCAGTACACACTGTTTGTGAGATGGTGCATGAAATCTCTGTACCATCAGGGATGGTACTTGAGTTGTCTATATCCTCAGAAAGTGCTATAATCACTTTTTGGATTATTGCTGCTACTTCTCCCCATGAGGTCCTTGGAAAAATTCCCCTGGTGCTCTTGCAGGAAAAAATCTGCAGGTGAGAATTTTGCTTAGCCAATACTGCATTTCTCTTCAAGGTTTTCTTGTTGGGTAAACTTGTTAGTTTTGCTTGCTTCCTTTTGCAGTGCAGACATGCCTGTAGATCAACCAAAACCCAAACCAAAAGATGTTTGGGTTGCTTTAGCCAAGTTAGCAGGGCACAGACATCATATCCTTGACCAATCTGAGCCCAGACAAACCATTTGCAACCCATTTAGTCGGTGTGTCAGTGCCAGCCAAGGAGTGGCCAATGCCCAACAGTGACAATTATTGGAGTGAGGCTGCCAATGAGACAAATCCCGTAATCGATTGGCATCACTGGGCCCTGATCTTAAAGCACCTTCAGAATCTCAAGAATTGGAAATTCTTGGTTCTTTGACAATGGAATTTTGTGCTGAGTTTCAGTATCAGGGAGATCTGCAATTAAATGTTATTCCCCATCATCCCCATCATCTGCAATTAAATGTTATTCCCCATCCTCCTGTGTACAGAAAGTCAAGTTTGTGGTGCAATTGTACTACCCCTGTGCCCCCAAAGGGTAAAACTGCTGATCTTGATAAGTTTCCATGGCAATTGCCAAAAGAATATTGGCTCATTTGTGGAGATAGAGCCTGGCAGCGCATTCCCTCAAAAATTAAAGGTAACCCATGTAGCATCAGACAGCTGACTGTGATAGCACCTAGTGTTAAAAAAGCCATCAAGAGAAAACATAGAAGAAAAAGATTTGCCCATCATTATGAAGAAAACTGTAATAGCAATTTTAAACCCTTGGGCCCTGCAAAATGAATTACATCAGGTTTATTTGTACCTCAACTTGTCCCAGCGATGGCGTTGAAACAAATAGCCCAACTGGGGTGTTGGTTGAGCAAAGAAGTCAATGCTACCTCCATTGTAATTAGTGGTATGATGACAGATGTTAATGCTGTTAGACATGCAGCTTTACAGAACAGAGCCGCCATCAATTTTCTCTTACTGGCACATGGACATGGCTGTGAAGAATTTGAAGGATTGTGTTGTATGAATTTGTCTGACCATTCAGAGTCCATCCACAAATCGCTTCAAAAACTGAGACATTTGCCAAATCAAATTAAAACAGATGATGAATCATGGTTAGATGATTTGTTTGAAGGATGGAGCTTTGCACCTTGGCTAAAGGAGCTTTTCAAAATAGGTTTATATGTATTGATTGTTATAGTGACAATATTAGTAATAGTGCCTTGTGTATTTCACTGTGTACAGCAAACAATGAATAAGGCCATCAAAGAAGTTTCTTCTGTTCAAGAAAGAGGGAGAAATGTGCGAAATGGATTTGTAGAGAATTCTCAAAGTCTGACAGAAGGCTCATGTATGCATCTGTATGCAAACTCTGAGATAAAATATACTGACTTAGAAAGGCCATGGAATAGGACAGAGGTTGTTGAGAGAGATTGAACTGGAAACAAGTTTCAAATGATGACCTTGCAAATTGACTAGATATTTTGGAGAAATAGAACTATGAAAGATGTATTGCAGTAGGATCCACATGGGGTATTTTTAGACTCTTGGCTCAGACTCATTAGCAAGATTGTGTGGCAAAAGCTGATAGGCCAAAAAATTGCTTATAATGCATTGTAATTAGGAAATAATTTGACGTCTGAATTTGATGGCATGATTTGTAACATCTGTACCATATCACCCTTCTCATGAGATTGAAAATGGAATAAAAGTCTTTAAAACACCTCTCAGGAGCCCCATCTCTGGGTCAGAAAAAGGGGTTTTCTGACAGGTAAATCTGTCTTTGGACACACAGACCTCTGCAAGCACCTTGCTAACTGCAAATGCAAATTTCACTGAGGAGATCCGTCAGTCACAAACATATCTTGAATGCAAAAGCCCAAAACTTACAAGCTAGGCATAAAACCATGTAGAATTTTTTTCCACAGAGTTGATGGAAAATACCTAGTCAGCTTCCTTAACCTCTGGATTCAGCCTTTAAGGATAAGTGAAGAAAGGGAAATTTTTCTTAGGCAGTGCAATGAGCAGAGCTGGCCACCTTGAGGCCATTCATCACTGGGCACCGAGAAGCAGCAATTGGGGCTAAAGGAAGTTGAAATTTCCCATCAGCTTCCTGCTTCGCTGAGTTTGGTGTGAGGCCAAGAGAGTATGTGAGTGCTGGGAAAACCTGTAAAATGTACTTGCAAAAATAAACCCAAGTTTTACCATTGCAATGGTAGTTGGAAATTCTTAGAGTTTTTTTTTAATTTTAACGTTACTATTGACTTGCCTTCCCTAAAATCCTTTGGAAACCCTTTAAGAAATCCTTTGGAAAACTGCATTTACCTTTTAGAATCCCCTGACACCTTTTAAGTAATCTTGCACTGACCTTTCTCCCACTTAACTGGAATACTTAAACTGTCCAGACTACCTATTAACTTGCTAAACAGGATTAGGGGAAGAAAAATAGCATTTAACCTTGTTTAGAGAAGTGAGATGTATTTCATACAATAGGAAAAGACTCAACCTATAATGAATGTAGTCAGGTTTGTACAACTCAGTCTAGAGTTAAAAACACTGGTAAGCTCTCCTTAGAGTAATTCCTCTCTCTGCTTTAAAGTGCTATCAGAGCTGAGCAGAGGAAGCTTTCTCAGGGATTAACTGCTAAGGTTAATTTAGCTTCATTAAATATAAAATTAATTTTTTTAGGCAATCAGATCTATATTTAAACTGCTGTATGTTTTTACAATTTTTTGTGAACAAAAGTTGTTGGAAAAATGTCTACTTTTAACTAAAATATAAATATTGTTTTTATTTCCTTATGAGTCCTGTGCCACCAGAGATATTCCATAGTCAATGAGATTTTTAATTTCACCTCTAGGTTTTTAATTTGCAAATATAAACTTGAAAGCAAACAGATTGTTAAGCAAATAAATAATAACACAGAAAACCAAAAGAAAACTGTATGAAATGTATGAGATGGGTTATTAGTATCAGCACCTGACATGACTACATAACTCTCAACATGTGTCACAAGGAAAATGTAAAATATTTTTTGTCCTTTTTGTTGAAAAAAGGAAAAAATCCTGCTTCTCATTTACAAACACACATACTCACATGCACACACACAGGTATACACACATATACTGGAATCCCTGCAATATTTGGGATTGTTGTGGTTCCTATTTTTGCATCAGTTTAGAAAATTTTGTTTCCCCCAGTAATTGATAAGAATAATAACACTTAGCATTTAAAATTCCTTTTGAGTACATGATCTCTCTTTCACCTTAATGCACAGAAACACACTCACAATGTGTAGACAGGAAGAAAGAAGGAAACAAGAAAATAATTAAGTTGCTTTACCAAGCTGAATTTCCAGTTTATCTATATATAGTAGCAGTGAGACATAAGCTAAGTAGCATTATGCAGGCTTATGCAAATTGTTTAGGATGAAGGGGGAGCACAGATGATAAGAAAATATATATAGCTTTGAAGTCCACTGGAAATCTGTCTTAGTGTTGAGCAAGGCTTTGACTAAAGGAGTAGTAAACACACCATGACATAAAGTTGTCTTTTTACTCCTAATACGCAGCAGTTGTTACCTTAAAGAGAAGGGTAGCTCCATCTCGAGGATTTAAACTCAAAATAGGTCCAGTAACATATGTCCTGTTAATTTGACCTAATTAGTTGCTGCTAGTTGCAGGATTTATGTGAAGAATCCCATTACAGAGATTAGAAATAAAATAAAAGGAATCTTGGCTTTTGGTGGAGATCATCTGGAACAGCAGTTTAAGTCTGATACATGTTGTTTCTGGGTACTCTGTTCTTTGCAAGGGAGTGTTAGAGGAGGTGAATCTCTAATAAGTACCTTCTGTGACTTAGCCTTCTGTAACAAGCTTATCTTTCTATTTGAAAAATCATTAAGGGTTTTTTTTTTTAATTCCACTGGATTTGGGGATGGTTTCCTTGGGTTTATAAAAAAACATCAAAGGGCTATATCTGTATTCGATTCAGTGCTGAAGTACAAGTACTAACTGGTAGAGAACACTGGTTCTCTGTAGCATGCTATGTCTTGAAACTATTGTTAGCTTTATAGCTATCATCAGAAAACCATAAAATTAGTATAAGGAGCAATTCTTTTCTCCAGTAGGAAGTGACTACAAATATATTAATTTCTACTGTTATTGTAGAATTCATATTGTCAATGTACTTTTCACTCTTTGACAGGAGGCTCAACAAAGGATGAAAATATGCAAGCTTTCAGAACACTAGATCAAGAAAAACTCCCAAATGAAACTGGTGTGAAGTTCTGCCTAAATCAGAAGTTCAGAAGGGAGCCTCATGTCTGGCACTTGAGGCACTTGAGCAGCTATTACAGAATTTCTAATGAGTCAGCTGTGATGAAAAGTCATAGCAGAGCACATTCTGAATATTACCAATAGTGAAAACTTGACATAATGAAAATATACATGGGATTAAAAAAAATCTTGAGCAACTGATAGACTTAATTAAAAGAAAAGAAAGAAAAAGAAAGATTTGTTTACTGAAGTTTCAATATATAAATTATAATATCATGCTCAAGGGATTCAAGAATATGTGGGCCATATAACCTAGAGATATGTAGGAAGAAAACATCTTTGCTGAATATGAATTACTATTTAATATATATTTTTAAAAACAGATGTATTAGAAATATGGCTATGAGTGAACTGTGTATTATAAACTGCTATAATTTCTGTCTTTATTTTTGCGTACATCTTGTCTTTTTCTTTCAAGAGATTCAAGGGATTACACTAACCAAAATGTTTGTCCTTATACACATTCTAAAATACATCTAAACTACATTTCATTAGGCAAACAAGAACAATATAGGCTCTGAACCTTAGGCAACAGCAGTATTAGTACAGAGAGGAATAGGAAATAAGCACAGTTATAGTACCAGGGCTAATACAGCTGCAGTGAATATCAAAACTTTCTTTAATTTCATGGAACAGGATCAGATTAATGTAATGTTGTTAAACATTGTCAGCATCCTGATGCTAGACATTTGCAGAACTCCTACAATGAGAATGAAGTGTTTGACTTTGGTCTGAATTTTACTGAGTTTAGTTTACAGCTAAAAGACTTTTAAGAATGCTTTGGTTAATCAGATCATCTGCGTAACAGAAATTTCCACCAAATCTGCTAACTGGCTTGGGAAGTTTTCATTGTTCTACTGCAGGGACAAGTACTGAGATGTTGGGGAAGAAGAGTTCATCTTTGTTTTCTTTCCTTGGTTTTTCTGAAAGGATTTGCAAAAGAAAGTCTGTGGGAACTCAAAAACACTTGTATTTTGCCTGAGAGCTGATCCAGCTTTATGTAATTTTGGGGGTTTGGGTTTTGTTGTTTGGGGGTTTTTTTATATATTGACTGTGAAGTTGGCTCAGAAAAAGTCTGTTAACCAAGCTGACTGGGGCAGATAAAATAATAGCGTTGCTAGAGGAAACCCACACAACTGCTTGGGTGATTTCTTAGCCTGGGATGGAAATGTGATTCTGAAGATAACCAATGTATTGAAAGATCCACCTTTCTGAAAGGAAAGCAGGGAAAAGGATGTCAGCTGCTGAAGGCTAATATGATATTTCTAGTCTCCAGATGGCAATGCAAAGATCCTGTGGCAGCCCTGAACAAACTGTCTCCAGACCTGGTTACTGCACAAACATGTAAATATAGTATGAAGCCTGAGCTGGCAAGTTCTGATACAAGTGTAACGGGTTGGTGACATGGGTGTCAGTAACTGATCTGGTACCTGTCTGCATGGAATTCCACGGCACTATGAGGGTGTACCAGAATGTTCACGGCTGCACTATGGCACCTTGCACCATGGCATTCTCTGCTGAAAAAGAGTATGCTCTAATTTACACATCGAAAATGAAATAACAAAAGGAAGTGCTGCAAGTGCTGTGTAGGTTTTGCAGCTGGTTTGTGATTTCTTGTTTTGCTGATGTTTTTTAATCAATATATAGCATGATTGTATACTTCTTGACAAAGTGCACAACAAATTGTTTTAAAGAAGCTTTGAAACCTTTCCTGTGTCATTTCCACCCTCCTACCATTCCACAGGCTCATGAAGAAAAAATCCTGACATTTCTCTGAGGTAATAGGGAGGATAAAGTAGGACATGGTGAGACAGAAGTGTGGCCAGATGGGGTGGTATTTGGGAAAGCTTCTGAGAAATGAGGCTTACTAGAAAACATAACAGAAACAGTGAATGAATTCCTCATGAAAATGTATCGACCTTCTTTCCTGAAATTTTGCCTTTATAATAGACATTAGATGGCTCTAACGTTAGATGAAGAATAAATATATAAATCAGAGTTGATACAGTATTGATGGAGAAGATAAATGACTGGTCAAAAGCTTGAAGGATCTGGCTGACCTGCTTTGTGTCTATTCTGGCTGGCAAGCACACTGCTTGCTCACTGAAGAGATTCATTAGTATTAATATAGAAGTTCAGTAGGTCACACAAGTCTTATACTCTCCTGGAAGGCTTAAAATAGAAGAGAAAGGTAAAGGATTAAAATGCTCTTAATGTCAGTACTCTCTTCTCAGCAGAGGTCTGGAGAAAACCCATTCCCTTTTTCTGCTGGCAAATTAGCCACTTTAGCCATATTATTTTTCTGTCAAATGTCCTAATTACCTCAGCAGCAGTCTTTTCTGACAATTGACCTGAGGTCAAGGCCTTAATGTAATTTTTTTCTCATTTGATTTTTTTCTCCCCTCCAATAGATTACACAATTAGATAGATTTCTATACAGATAGAATAGTGATTAAAATAATCTGAGTGAAAAAACACTGCAATCCAATGGAAACTCAACAAAACTGCTATTTTTAGACCTGAGCAGAAGCTAAGGCACAGGTCTGTCACTGAGTGGTTCATATTACAGCCTAAATTTACCCTTGAAAGGCTCATCTCTGTTCTCTTAAAACTGGTTCTTGTATGAGGAAGCAGGAAGAAAATTATTAAACCAAAATTTTGGAGAACACTGCTGAGGCTAGAGCCAGTGTCTCCTAACGACTGAACTTGTAGGTGTTGTGAGGTTTTCACTTACTGTAGGTGGGCAAAGTTTATTTCAGCTCTGTAGCAGAAGGGCTCTAGTTAGGTGAATTCAAACTTGCAGATAAAGTTGTTTAACTGTGGAAGTGGTATGTATCAGAACAGCCTCTTTCATTTCTTCTCCATCAAAATACATATACCATAAGTCAAACTTTAAAATCACAAAGAATTTTAAGGAACAGTCATTATAATGTCTAAGAGACCTGTTTTGACAATTTTTCAGCAGCCTCACAGAAATAATTTCTTGAAATAAGACTGTGAATGGAGTCTCCAGATTGATTTCAAATTAAATCTGTGCATGATTTGGTAAAACATACTTTCACTTTTTCAAATCTTTCCTCAAAATCTAGAAGTTGGGAATCTATTTCAGAGATCCATGAGAGGAGGAAAACACTGTTCAACTTTTATATTTAAACCTGGCCATTCCTTCCATTTTTTGCTGGACCTTTTCTGTCCTGTCCATATCACTGTTTTTCTCTCACTAGATAGATTTCTGTGGTGGCACTAACAAGCTGTGCCTGCTAGAATGAGTCTGCAGAAATTTCTCAATAGCTTTATGCAGTCTTTAGTCTTACTGTCAGAGACAGTGAGAAGAAAAAGAGACTTCTATCCTTGTCTCAGATAATAGAGCATGGCATTCTGTTACAGATAAGCAATACTAAATATGGATGAAAGATGAAAATCCTTGCAATCCTTACTCAGATAAAATTACCACAAGAAAAAAAATCTGTCAATGCAAAACTTTCATTATGCTTAATTCTAAAGTTTTCCTGAATCTGATGAGCTCCAGTTTTATAAAAGGTATTGCTTTTAAAGATGATCTTCATCTAATGCACCAGGCAGTGAGTGCTTGAAACTGTTATAGAAGATGAGATACAAACAGCAAGTACTGAGTTCAGTAAAGTAAAACAAGATTAGTGAAAAATAATTCATTGAGTGGGTAATCTACAAGCATAAAGTAAGTAAAAATAGATTGGGGGAGCAGGAACTGAGTGGGAACTGAAACTCTTTAATTCAAGACTATAGTCCAGTAAAAGGCAGTGAGGCTTGTACTTAGTGTAACCTATATCCATATCCTGCCTGGCTCTCCATAAAAATTGCTTTTCACTTCCAGTGACTCAAAAAACCAAGACCATTTGCCTCTTAGGGAAAAAAAAAATTAAAAAAATTTAAAAAGTGGATAGGTTTGGTAGTTCTAAAGATGACAAATCACTCTTTCCTATCAATACTACATTAATTCCTAGAGTAGTCTCTGATTACAAATGCAAGAGAATTCAACAAAAAGAACTGACTTGGTTCTGGCCAACATCCAGAATTTTGGGGGCAATAACTATCAAAATCAACTTAGTATCTTTCTTAGAGATGAGCCAGAAGTGCACTACAGTCTACAAAGTGTTGTTTATAGTTCAAAAATCCTCAGGAAGACTAGTGTCATCTGCAGCAGACGTCAGAAAATGTGGGCCTGTGTCAGCTGCATTCCAGCAGTTTTGTAGCTGGTTATTTGCTTTAATAGGTCTGTCTCAGACAAAGGCTTTGAGATTTCCTCTTTGTATTCGTAACATCAAGTGCTTGAATTTGGGCTCCTCACTATGGAGGGTATGGTGAAGTATTTGCCCTGTGATGTGAAACAGTGTATAAAGGATGGCAGACTTTCATTAATCACTGTGTGGCATTTCCATACTCCTACAGAGTCTAAGGAAGATGAAGCTTCAACAGTTCACTGCTTACCCTTGACCTAGCAAGAATGAAGATATATATGTTTCATACACATAATCTTTCTCTGCTTTATGTATGCACTAACTAACCCAACCTGAGGCTGTAAGAAGCATAAAAATAATCTAAACCACAGGGTGCCCTGTAGGGAGTTACTCACCTTCCATTTCCTCAGCAGCAAGCTGAGAGCTAGAAGAAAGAAATTATTATTGCTAGCGTGACAACTCTTTCAGTGAATAGTTCCTAGGGCTGGGCAACTCAGGGCCACCTCTTATACTTTGTGAGAGATATTAGTTTATCCCCCAGGATATATGAGCTCAGGAAAATGCTGAGAACAGGTAAAAACATAACAGTGTGTGTTTGTCTGATATATGTGTGACTGAAGTGAATTTAGGCACCAAAGTCAAGAAGGAGATTAATTTATTAAGCATTTCAAACACGCAAAACAAAGGAAAACAAAGGAAGTATCTTTTTGTCAGATTTCATTTCATTTCAGCTAAACATCTCTTCTTGTTTCCAGTACTCAGGCCAGCAAATCCAGCCCCTTTACTTTCTTCTGGAAGGATGTTACAGAATTCTAAATATCAGCTGTATTTACGGTTCTGCAGTGTTTGAGGGTCTTAGTTTTAGTCACGATCTAACAAACCACCATGAATTGCATCCCATGAACACAAAGTAACCATCATTGTTTCAGTTGTGGAATATTTTGAATCTGTAATACACAAACTCCAGCAATGTTGATAAATTTTCTTTTCCTGATGAGGTCTGTTCAGATGCAAAAGGACTATGGCATACTGAGTCCGTAGGGCATGGACTAACATCAAATACTAAAATATTAATGTAAAAAATATGCTGCCTTAGAAAATGTATCAGAGAAATTTTTAATGCTACTTTACTACACAGAAGTGAAGTATGAACATCATTCACAGCCATAACAAATCTTGAAGAATCCCTGCCTACTGCTGGCACTTAACACTCTTCACCCCAAATCTGGAACCAGGAAACACTGACACAAAAATCAGCAATTAGATCTTCAACCTATGCATGACAGTAGGATTTTACTTCGATTCTGCAAAGTATCCCTCCCCTGCCTTTGGAAAGCCATGTGTTCATAACTTTAGTCTTCTATTTTGACATTTTCCCAGACCTGAATCTTACAAATGCTTGACCCAAACCTAAAAGAAACACTAGTGTCCTTTCCCTAGTCTTTGGTGAGTTTGAAATCAGTCTCAGGATCCCAAAATTAGATGCAATGTTTACAAAAAAGCATATTGCAGTGTATTCTTTTGTGGCAACTAGTATCTGATAGCAGCATTATAGGCAGAACTAGAGGATTTTGCTCTAAAACAACACACCCAAGTACTTGATGAGGCACAAAATACAATTTTGAGTGGAGTGATATTCAACTCCTGTCACAAGAGTAACCCTCCACAGCCACTGACTGATTTGTACTCCCAGACAGGCAGAAGTGCTCACAGAAATGTGTTTTCTTGAAAATTTTCTCATTCACTACACTTTCTCCCACTGCTTCAGAGCTAGGAGGCAAAACGACATCAGAATATTTATTCAGTCAGATACCACTTTATTTCTGAAAGGAACCAGGATTCATCTATATAAACACATATATATATTCACATTCTTACAAATGTATTCATATTTACATGTATTTCTATGTCCTTATATGTATACTTTGTATATTTTTATACACACACATGCACGCACATATGTATGTATGCATACATATTTGTGTATATCTCTCTATATATATGTACCTATGTATCTCTGTATCTATATATACGAATAGCTGTCAGGGCAGGCGGGCAGCATCGGAGGCTGCCAGCCATCGGCCGATGCCGAACGCTCCCGCAGGGCCGGCGAGCCTCGGACGCCGGGCAGAGGGAACGCGGGGAGCTT
>VWYP01012005.1:112174-171622 GCA_013400435.1 Pycnonotus jocosus
TGGCGGGTCCCCCCGCCGCTCCCGAGTCGCGGAGCCCCGGCGGGGACGTGTCCGGCTTCCCAAGCGATCAGCGCGCAGGCGCCTCTCAATCCTCAGCTCCGGTGAGATGCTCTCGGACCTGGGAAGGGGATCGCCCTGCGATTCCCTGCCTATCGCTTTCTTTCCGGCCCCTCTACAGCACTTTTCCTTCAGATCTCTGGCTCGGATTAATTTTTTTTTCCCCTAGTGGCTATTTTATTTTTTAATGTTGCCCACCTCAAGGGAGCCCGTTTGCTTTCCTCTGTAGCTCCTGCTCCTCCAAATAGCGTTATCTGAAGGGAGAGCCGCCTGTTGATTATCCCCGTTTCCCCTTTTCTGAGCTTCCACCCACCCTTTGCCCCCTCCTCTCCCTCTGTTTGATTCCAAACCTTTGGATGGTGTTTTGGTGTCATTAGGAGATTAACATCCCTGGAGCACCAGGGGAGGAGGAGTAGGAGGAGGAGGAGGAGGAGGAGGAGGAGGAGGGTGGAGGGGAAAGCNGGCGGGCGAGCGGCCGTGGCTCCTGGCCACAGCCCCCTCTCTTTTATGAGCAGCGAGGCGGCAAAGCGGCAAAGGGACACCTGGAGGAGCATTTCTTTCCCGGGTTTATGAATGGCACTGACATGGAGGAAATACCGTTTCAGAAAGTCAAGACCAAGAGGAAGAAGTGCTGCCACTGCTGCTGCTCCCCGCCGGCTCCCGCGGCGTCGGGAGCGGGAGCCGGGTTGGGGGACTCCCCTCCTTTGCTGCTGCTGGATGCCATCGCCTGCGAGGACGAGTTTGACTGCAAGGAACTGGAGGCTCTCTTCCAGAGCTACAACCTGAAGCTGGAGCAGACGTCCACCCTCAAGGCGCTGGCCGTCCTCATCGTGCTCACCGCCAGCCTAGCCCTGGTGGAGCTGCTCTCCGGCCCCAGCCTGACCATCTCCAAAGGTTCGCACCCGGTGCACTGCATCATCTTCCTCTCCCTTTTCATCGTCACCAATGTCAAGTACCTGCAGGTCACTCAGCTGCAGCAGATCGTCAAGCTCACCTTGCTCTTCAGCTTCACCTTCTCCTTCCTCTGCTGCCCCTTCTCTCTCGGCGCCTACGGCATGGAGCCGCCCAGCGCCCCCGAGCAGGGCATGTGGCAGCTCATGCTGGTAACCTTCGTCTCCTACTCGCTGCTTCCCGTCCGGACGCTGCTGGCCATCGTCTTCGGACTGGTGGTGTCCGTCTCCCACCTCATCGTCACCGCCACTTCCGTCAGTGCCAAGCGGCAGCGGCTCTGGAGGACGGTGAGAGAGGCCGGGCCGGGCTGGGCCGAGCACTGCACCACCGCAGAGCCGCGCGGTGCCAGCCCGCCGGGGGGAGGGAGAGCGGAGAGGTGCGGAGCGGCCCCGGGCGGCGGAGTGCCCGGGCTGTCTCCGGCGGGGAAGGGGCGAGAGCGCACCTGCGCCTCAGGCGTCTGTGGCTGTAGTTCCCGAAAGTTTCCGGGAGACAGGGAGGGATAGGGCGGCTCTGGGGAGACGAAACCTCTCGGCTTTGTCTCTCCTAGAAAAACCGCGGACAGAGCAGGGAAGCCAGCGATACCGCGCCCCACTCACGGGGCAAGTTCAGAGCACCGCATACACACTCAGTGCAATACACAGCGCATCAGTAGCATCACCTGGCTCTGTACAAACTTGGCACAGAAAATCAGATGCGTGTGCTACTGACACCTCCACCGGGCTGGTTCGTATCCTCGCTGTCTGTCTTAGTCGTGGGCCGTTCCTGCTTATACGCAGCCTATCTACGGGGATGCTTTAAGGAAACGATTTGAAATAGGTGGGACACTCAGAGAGGGAACCCTACCTCGCTGCTCTCCCAGCAAGTGACGCATTCCCCCTTCAGCTTCCCCAGGGCAGCTGCTGCCCCCTTTCCACAGACATTACCTGCTATGGCAGTGAACTTCCTAGCGATTCCCTTTCCCTTCTGAATTAATCCAGCAAAACCTCCCTCTGCAGCAAGCATCTTTAGAAACGTGCTGCTGCACTCTCCCCTCCTTCCCCGAGGAGCTATTTATATCCCTGCAGGGCTTTCTCCGGCTCTCGTGGCCTGATGGGCCGCACTGGCAGGGGGAGGAGGATGAGGAGATGCACATATAGGAAATGTGTTGGCTCGCAGTCGGGTTTTGCGACTGAAGGCTTTATTATGCGGTGCGTCTGAACCACTGGGAAAGAGGAATTGAAAGATTTTTGTGTCCTTCCTTGCACACATTGATTATGTCTGCCTTCAGGAGAAGCACACGGCTTCTGTCATTCAGATTGGTGTTAAACAACAATTTAATGCATAATTGAAGTACTTAGTACATTACTACTGCAAACCGCTGGTATTATTCTCCATGATTGTGTAAGGCTGTGTTGTGATGCTAGGACGTACACAGTTAACATGGCCATAAACACAGCAGGATTGTACACCTTTGCGCCCAGAACTGTGAATTCCTCGATCCTTTTTCCATGCTCACACAGACACACACACCCCAGTGTGACATAGATGCACAGGGACAATCACTGAGTGGGGTTACTGAGACAAACAGGATTATTGATGGCTTCATGCTGCTGAGCTGATGGACAAAATAAATTGTATATTTTGAAGGGGAAGAGAGAGATAAGCTGAGCTTTATGATTTACCCAGATAATCTGATGGTCTATTTTTAAATATGTGATTTAGAGCTTCCATGAGAGGGAGAGCTGATGAAATGCAGGAGCACCGAGAGGAGCCTTCCTAAAAAGCATCTGGAAGGATGCTAAAACCACTAGAATATTCTTTTTGAGTAGAGGTGAAGATAGCTCTTTTTACTGGAGCACCAATTAGTCTTTATGGGAGTCCAGGCTATCCTGACTACCCTGACACACAGGCAGACTTTCCTTGATGCCAAGCTGCAGCTCAGTGTGGCATCTGCTCTTCTAGATGAGTAACAAAAAGAAGCTGGCAATAATGTGTGCTCACTAAATTATCTAACCAAGGTCATGAATGTGAAACATTTTGAAGAGAAAAAATCTGCTAGCTCTCCCCCTTCACACTAGTTTAACTCAGTTACTTAACTGGCAAGAAACTGGCTTGAAATTGCATGGAAATAGTTGAGTAACATCTGATGTAACATATCTTTGGTTTTTTCTTCATCACCATATCCCCCCACCAGAGTAATTTCAGTGGTTTGTATGCAATCCCTAAAGCAGTATGCTTCGCTGATAACAGGAGGCAGAAACCAGCTCAGAGTCAAGCAAAATAACTGATCTGTGAACTTGTGTCACGCAGAAATGCACACTGATTTGTGGCTTATTGGCAAGGAATAAGTCTTCTGATTTGAAGACAATCTCCATGTATGGAAGGGACTTTTCCCTTACAAAGAAGCTTTTTTTCCTTTTCCAAAGAACAACTTAGCAAGGTTGGAAGTTTAAAGATATGTAAAGGCCACATCATCTGAATTTTGTTTGCTTGGCCTGAGAATAGCTGAGCTTTTTTTGTAATGGCTAGGATGGACCTTTCCTCCTGACTGGAATCAGCTTCCTAGACACTGGATATTACCATGATGGCCACAGTGCTTGTAGACACAACATACAGTTGGTGTGTCAGGGAAGCAGGACTTCTCTATGCAGAGCTCCAAAAGCATGAAAGTCTCTGTTCTGTCTCCCAACCCCTTGCTCCCTAGCTCCAAGCAAGTGGATGAATTTAGATTTTTAAACAGACATCTGAAGTATCCAAAATTGCAGAAACTCCTGCACAAATGACCGAGACTGGTACTCTGTTAAAGAACTCTTTGATGGTTTTTCGTGATTCAGGGAGGGAACTAACTTGGGAATCAATTTTATTTTTGTTTAGCCTGAGTTTTAAGAAAGTGCAGATCTAGTAACTTCCATTGAAGTTCAACTGGAAATTTGTCAGCAAGACCAAATAGTTCATGTTTTTTCAAGTTCAACCCATTAAAAAACAGGCATAGGTAAGTTAAGGGATTTTTTCTTGAAGTGAGCTTTTAGATGCACATCTTCTATTTCATGAAGTCTGAGGAATCCCCATTTGCAAATCTTTGAATGCCAAAAGCCTCACTAACTTTGATAGTCTCAGATCAGAACCTGAGTGTGCCCCATGGCATGCTTAAGACTTGCATTCTTATAAATGTACAAATTCTCTACATAGTAAAACCAATGCTCTCTTTGGCAGAAGTTTGTTACGACTTCTACTGAGTAAAGCATGTTTAATTTGCAATTGATAGTTTTCTGACAGCACAGTATTGTGTGTGGAGATCATGCCATGCCATGCCATGCCATGCCATGCCATGCCATGCCATGTCACAGGTGAGACATAGGTATGTATAAAGGGAAGATGAGAGCAGGAAAGCAAGTACAGGGAGGTAATGAGAGTTGGGGGAGTAATGTGACAGAACTTGAGCTTCATCCTTCCACTCAATACGTGTTTTGTTCATCAAGTGAAAGATTCCAATCTACAAATACATCCTGCTCATTTCTAAATACAAATAAAATAATAGATTATTTTATATGTACATATATATATATATACAGGTGCAGTCTAAAAAATATGCAAAGTGCTTGGGGGCAACCAACATGATCCCATTTAGGGTCATGTCAAAGACATGCTGACTTCACAGCTGATACTGCATATCAGTAGGATAAGGACATAAATGGTGTATGTAACCAATACAAATGAAGTTTTAAAAGCTTGGATTCTTGTCTCTTTTCTTCTTTCTATTTTTTCTTTCACTTTACAGATTCCAGATATATGTTAGGTGCTCCAGAGCCCTTACAGAAATGCAGAATCCTGCCCAAAGGATCTTGATATAATTTTTATTGTAATGTAGTGAGTGGGTGTTAGAGACATGAGGACCAGATGGGGTAAGGAAGGCAAAGGCTGCTCATAGAAATTACTCAGTGGTGTCATTTGCACCATTTCATGTCTTACTGTTAAATAACCTTTTTTGTCCCTCTAAATATTTTTGTCCTCTTTTTAGAAAAAGTATGCTTTTTTCCAGAACATTAAAAAACAAATCTTACATCACCAATGTACCCTCACACATCACACAAGTCTTTGTGGAAGAGCAAATCTTTCACAAAAAAAAAGAATTACAGCATGAGTAACAAAGAGCAGAAGAAAGAATGGTGCTACCCTAAATGAGTGCAAATCTTTTTTTCAGACGTGTGATGAAAAAACAGTAGGTTTTGGTTTGTTTGTGTGGGTTTGTGCTGTTTTTTTGTTAATTTTTATTTTTTTTTGTAGAAGTTGTTGCTTGTTTGTTTGTTGCCTGCATTTAAAACTGATTTTATGCGTGCATTTATTTATCTGTATGATAGCACTTATATTGATTCAGCAAGTACCAAAAATTGTAGTTAGGATTAGATTAGTGTAAAGGATAATGGGGGGGAAATTGGTGTAATTTAGTAAAAAAAAAAAATTATTACGTAAAAGTTTATTTTGTAATCTTAACTATTTGCAGGTTGGTGTGGTATCATTATAGAATATCACAAGGAATTGTCATGCCAAAGTCAATCTTATTTCTGCTAGTGTTTAAAAGGTAATTAATGAACATATCACTGACAGAACCGTTAATCTCCACACCTTTGTCTCTCACATAGAAGGCAGAGTCTAGTAGCCTAATAAAAGGGCTTGTAAATGAAAGACAGCTCAGCTCCATTGTCATTATCATTCAGTGCAAAATTTCAGTTTTCTCCTTCATGCCTATAAAATACTGCTGAGGGACTGTACTAGTTCATTCTTTGCGATGCTTTTCAAATACTAGTATCAGAATATCTCTAGAATTGCAGACATATTTGTGCCTTAATAATCTGCTTGAATGCGCTATTTTCCTCTCTTTCCAAAGATGGGGAGCACTTTAGAGTTTCTCAATGTCTGTGTGTAACTCTTAAGTTTCACTTCATATGTAGTCCGTATTGAAAGATTCTTAAAATTTGGGGAGTTTTAGGGTTTCTATTCCTCCCTAGTTGAAGTGGCACAGGCTTTGCCAGGTATTGTCTATAGCAGTTTTATCTAGGTGCTGAAATGTAGGATTTTCTATGGAATGTAGAGTTCAGGACCTTTTTCCACACAGGGATTAGTATGCTCTTGGCTCTCTAAGTGTGCAGACTGCTGACACTGCTACTTTTTGTGGGTTTCCAAAAATTAACAGCATGCTGATGGTTCTGCATGGTTGAGAAACAAGAAGCCTTTGACAAATTGTCAAGAATCATATGACTTGGAGACATAGTCAATAACAGTTTACCTGAGAAGTTTAGTTGTTATTAATAGGCAAGATCGCATTATTACTGAAGAAAAAGAGGGTTTCTATTAAAAAAAAAATCAAAAATCATAATAAAAAACCAAGATAATACAGTTACACACTCAGTTGCTACCCACTTTCTTTGACATTAGGCTCTCCCTTTTCCTGCTTCTCCAGGTTCTGAGGGTGGTGGCTTTCTTTCTGCTGGTGGTGTTGCCTATATTGGCAGCATCTGGAATCTTTCATAGGAAGGAAGGAAGTGGGTGTTCATGTTAATGCTGACAATATGCATTTCTCTTCCTTTGTTGTTCTACAGTTCCATGTTTCATCCAAAATTTTTTTTTTTTTTATGTATGTTAAATACTTGTTCTTTGGTCTCTTTGTTACAACTAATACTAGATATGTCTATCTTCATGTTCACTTTTCTTTAACTTACTGTTGGGGTGTCTTTTTTATAGCTATGAGTGTTATCTTCAATACTAAGTCTATGCTGCACCTTTTGTAATCCCGTGATTGTAGTCTAGACCATCTCCTGTGTCTCCTCTTCTCAAGGTCTGCATTGTGTTTCTACAGCCTGACATTTCTGCATAGTACAGCAATATGTTTTAGTCATGAAACTGTTGTGCTAACATACAAAGATAAGCAAAAGTAACAAATGAACTAGTGAGATCTGGTCAGTTGGGGAAAAATGTTTAAACCAGGTAAAACAATGTGTGCAGAAGTAAAATAAAAATTCAGCCTGAGAAGCTAAACTTTTAGCCCAGAACAAGCCTGACATGACTCAGTCTGGAGACCTTGCAAAATTAATGCACAACTTACAACTCTTTATATAACAGTGGCAATACAGTAAGAGCAATGGCAATACAGTATTACAGGTCTACATGGTTGCATTCCTTTTTAGCATGTGTGCTTTAGACTGTCTCCACGTCTTCTTACTGCTTCTATTTTAATGAAATTAAAGTGAGCCAAAGGGTGTTTTCATTACAAAATGTTAAAATGTTATTGCCTATACCCTAGTTTACAGCAAAACACTGCATGTAACATTAGCGATTATAAGCTGTATATCATTTACATGATTACTGTGTGGAAAAGTAGTTTTCGCATGTGTTTGTGCAGCTCTGAGCTCAGGAGCTGCCAGTTTGGGTGTAAAGATTTTTGGTGGTTCTATGGGATAGGTTATCAAGGGTTTCTATTCCTTTCTTCCTTAATTTTGTATTTTTTCTGAACATGTAATTTTGGATATATTCAGAGCTAAACTTCTATGAGAAAATGTTTATTATAGGGAGTAGTTGTTCTTGATATGTTCTGCCATTCAGGTTTCTAAATATTTTCCCCATCTTGTTTTCCCCAGTTATTAGAACAGTGCAGTGCTTTGCTAGACAGAACCAGTGTAATACAACAACTAGTAGTGCAGATTTCAATTTCTTTTCATCTGCTTTATGCACAGCCCTGGATGTGTGCTTGTCTGTACACAGGCCTTACTAACTAGAAAAAAAGTGTTCTTTCTGACATCTTATCTCATTCTATATATATGCAGTGCATTCCTTCTCTTGCCATTCCAGAAAACATTAGCTAGCATAAAATAATGTTTTCTGTCTATCATGGTTAGTTATTTTCTTTAACTTTCTCAGATGCAAAAGGCCATATACTCCTGTCTTTACATCTCTTTTCTGTGTCACCCTAAAGTGGTACAAACATAACTAAATGCAGGTGACATGTATGGGAAACCAGAGATGAGCCAGAAGAGCACTGTTTTTTGATCATTGTAAGCCTTTGGTGATGCCAAGAGGGAATAATTATTAGAAAGTCTATTATGAGTGTGGGAAAGGCATGGCTTCACACAGGCTTCATGTTCTGATTAATCCATAACGTTATAAGAAAAATTCACCTAGGACTTGAAATGTTTATGATAGGAAGAACTGAGGCAGTATTAATTCCTGTAAGACCCTTGCTGTTTGGAAGGTGAGGAAAGAGTGCAAACAGAAGAGACTGATTCAAGTTTTAGAGCTGAACTTTATCTTTGGCTGGCTATGATAGATGGGTCTGAGGGACTATCAATGAGTAAAATTTAATCCTTTTTTTTTTTTCTTCAGAATTTCCAAGTTATGTGATTTTATTTCTTATTTTGTTCCTCTAGGAAACTTTTCATGGAAGAAATTGCTTTGCTTCAAATTTTTAAGATACATACCTAGAGAAATTTGAGGAAACAACATAGTTACTACTTTTTCCAGCTGTTTCTATTCTGCATATATTTACCACATGAGCTGATTCCTGAAATAAAATCACCAAGCACTTTATAAATACAGAAAAGCTGTTTTCTCCATCAGTATTTGAAATAGTGAAAAATCCCAGAAGTGTGTATCTAGTGTGTGGTTCTAAGATGAACAGTAAAGTGCAAAAAAAAACCACAAGAAAGAAGGTTACTTGTTTAGCTGTGGTTCAGGAACTACAGAAATCCTTTGTTATCCAGAGATATGTGTGGCAAGAAATGTGTGGCTGGTATGAAAAATGTTATAGAACAATATTTCACTTTAACATCACTTTTCAGATATTTGTTCTGGAGCAAGATGTTAATTATTGGATTCAGTAGCAAATGGTTATATGTCCTTCTGTGCAACTTCATAGAAGTAAACATAATTAACTTTTTACAGTGGTTAGCACATAAAATTAAGGAGTGCTTAACTTGGCAGTTGTGGGTTTTTTCATAGGTTATTCATTCATACACTACAATGTAGAAATGTTTGTCAATTGCCATAAATCTGCTTATGATTATCTCTTAGAAGATGAAAGCAATTATCCACCCACACAAAATTAGAAAATGAAACAACACTAATAAACACAGTCTTAAAAACACATCTACACAAAATATATCCTTAATTTGAGTATCATCAGGCTAAAAAAGAATATTGTGCTTGAGCAGCACGTATGAGACTTGTTCACAAGAAGTTGAAAAGAGGCCTATGCCTGTCTTTCTTTCTTTCTTTCTGTCTTTCTGTCTTTCTTTCTTTCTTTCTGTCTTTCTTCATCTGTACAAAATACAATGTAGCAAAATTAATTTGGGGGTAAATTGATCACTGTTCATTCAAAGGTGAAGGATGTTGGCTTGAATCTCATTTCACTTTTAAATGCCAAAAACCATCTCACAAGGCTTTGGGGAGATTTACTTATTGTGTCAAAAATTATTCTTGCCTGTAATAAGTTCTTCCCAGGATGTTTTAACTAAACAGGTGCATCATTTAATGTGAACTATATAGAAAGCCAATATCTTCTTGTTTGTGAAATGACATGGAAGTAGTAATGGCAGTGTAAAGTTATGGCCAAACAAGAAGTTGTACCAGGATCAAATTTCCACCATTACAGGTTGTCTCTGGTGTCTGCTCTGTGGACTCCTGGTCACTGCTGCTGTGGCTCTCAAAGATTTGAATGCTACTCTCATCTGGTATTATGGATTCCAAAGCTGTGATGCTATGCTCTGCAAAGTGAGGATTACCCCTCATGGATGTCCTGTGTGATTCCTGGTACTGCACACTGCAAGCTGTTGTGCTGATCTCTTTGCTGATCCATGCTGGTGTCATGTAAATCAGCTGTCACTGCAGGGGCTGTGGGAGTTGAAGAACCTTAGTTTTAAGTTTGTAGTTGGATTAGCTACGATGAATGCTTTGTCATTCCTATGTGATTTGAAATATAAAGAATAATGATGCTTTTCAAAACAGAGAGACAAACAGAGCACTGTCACCGTGTTCAGTATGTGAGTTTCCTCTTTCCTCCACCAGTTATGTAAATAACAGTGGTGAATGATAGCTGCTTGAGTTCTCCCAGATGGAAAGATTACAGCAGCTTATTTGGCCTTCTCCATGCAGCTCTCTCTATTTTAGGCGGTAGTGGATTGAGGAGATTGCAGCTGAGTTAATTTGCCTCATCTGTTAGTCAAAATAAACTGCTTTATCAATAGTCCATTTTTTCTTGCTTCCACTGTTAAAAAGATTAGTCTGGTTTTTGCCTTTGAAGAGACCACAGCCTGAAGAAGGGTTTCCTATTCTAAACTGCGCTTCACAATACCAAATAATGTTAGCTCAATGGCTGAAATGGCTTTGGTAGGAGAGCAGTGTGATTTTCTACCTGAGAGTGCACACTCATAATAGTTTCTGGAGTATCCATCACTGAAAAGGATAGTGATATTTAAGAGGAAAGACTGGGCATCATTTGCTGGATTTTCTTAGCATTTGCCTATTGGGGATGAAAAATGCACTTTTCTTACTCTTGAGTCTTAAAAGAATACTCTGAAAAAATTGACAGTTTGTATTTTACAGTTAGGAACAGAAGTACTGAAGTGGGCAATGTCCATTTGTAAGGCTAATGGATTATTCTCTATCCTTAACTGATATTTTTGTAGCAGTGCTAGTGTGTCATCAGAGGATGTGATAATTTATTTTTTTTTTCACTTGCTTGCTTTTTTTTCTTTTCTTGCTGATGCTTTTGTGCAACCAGTTTCTGTCAGATTTTTGCTGATTACTGCATTTCTTGGTGCAGTACCCTCTATTGGATTTTCCCCAAAAGAGAGAACATTCTTCTGTGATGTAGATTACTGTAGAAAGGATCTTTCCTAATTCCCCTAATATAAAATTCAGACCCAAGACCTTGTCTCTCTTGTCCATTAAAAAGTCTGCAGTCATGAGCCTTTGTTCCAAATCTTTTTGCCATCATTTGCTAAAGTCCCATTTCTTCACCACAATTGTATACTGAAAAACTGAGCTTAGTTACTAATCATAAAGATTTTTCAGTCTCTTGGGAAAAAGATGTACTGCCTAAAGTAGGAAGAAATTGTCTTTCCTACAAAATGTCTTACATGCTCCTCAAGATGTCTTTGAAGTTTACTGGAGAAGAGAGTTTCTGGTCCTCTTTAAATGTAAGGATATGACATATAGATAAACCATTACCTAACATTCTCAAAGAAATTCTCTTCACAGGGATATATCAGCTATCTCAGCTCCTTTCCCCTTGCATATGATCGTTGCTGCCATTCCACTCATAAAAATAGAAAAAACCTGAAAAATGAAAGACTTACAGCTACTTTGTATAGATGAAAACCTTTTTCTGAAGTTGTAATTTTAAAAAAAATGCATTTCTAAAGCTGATATACTGCTGAGTTACAGTGATCTTACTGGGCACAATCCTAAATGGAGATGGCTCTATTCAATAGTGCAGACCTTGGAAAAGAGATTTATTTTCTTCTTTATTACAACTAAGGGGTTCAAGAGTGGAGGTGTATGAGGGAAAAGTCTTTTCTTCTTTGGAGATGCATTTCAAATTTAGGTTTGTAAAGTTCATATTTCTTCAGTATCTAAAGATATTTTGATGATCAATTGGTGCCCTGAGAAGGCTGACCTGAAACAGACACTGGACAGAGCTAGAGAATAAAGTAGATATTTATTAAAAGACCTTTAGGGTACACATTGGGCAGTACAAGAGCCTGGCCAGGGCTACACCTGGGGTGGACTGAAAATGGTCACAAAATGGATCACCGGTCACAAGGTCTCACACTTTTATAAGTTTTGGTCCATTTACATATTGGGGTTTAATTGTCCAGTTACAGCTTCAGATTATGAAGTCCCATCCTTCTTGTTTTCTTTCTTCAGTCCACCGTTGTTAATGCTTTTGAGCCTGAAAGTTGAACTCATTGTCCTTGGTCTTCAGCAGGAAAAGGATTTGTTTTGTCTACCTACTCTGTGAAGAGAGCTTACTAACACTTAATATGAGGCTCAGAGCTACACCCCTAGGCAACACAGAATCTGAAAAACATGAAAGCTAAAACTTAAGGAATCACTATCAAAATGTGTAAGAAAAACTGATGCCACAAGTCCAGTTTCTGATGTGAGAATGTGATTTATTTATATACCATCACTGTTGGTAACACAGCAAGCCTGGCAAACTTCGAGTTGTTTCCTTGGTCTGTGGGCAAACATGAATGTTTTGCTAAGATTGCTTATGAGGTTATATGCATGTCTTATGTGGAATTGTGATGGAAGTTCACAGGGCCTCTGCACCTACGATTAGCATGTCTAAGAACATAAAGTGGGGCAATCCTACTTCCAGGGCATTACAGAGTCTGCTGCCATATTTGAATCTTAACATGTTGGGTAAATACCATTATTCTTACAGTAGCAAAAGCCACATTGATCCTGAATCAATCCTAAGGGAGAACCAAGGGCAGCAAATGCCAGCCGTGCAACATGCAAGAAGACACTGGGTACAGTATGAACTAATTCTGTGTAACATGGCAATACATGCATAGTATTTAGAGGGTGCGGGTTTTTTTCTTCAAGGAATGCTTAAGTTATCTGGAAACAAGCAAGTATAGTAGTTCAAAAGCTGGCATGAGGCAAGCTGTATGGGAGTAGACAAAGAAGGGAAAGCCATTAGGGGTCAGATTACTAATCCTCAACTATTTCTCTCTCTAGCATCTGAAAATCTCTCAGTTGTTTTCAGAGTGGTTAAACTATCTTCTGTTGAAAATGTTCCTAGGATTGGTGTAGATGTCAGAGGTCTGCTGGTGGCCTGGAGATAATGCTATATCACTGTATCACATAGCTATTGCAGTATTAACAATTGCAGATGCTGACTGGTATTATCAATCTGAGCAGTTTCTGGGTTAAACTTTGAGGAGTTTCATGTGACAAAGGAGTAACATAGGAAAAATAGGATATAGTTAGCTTTGTCAGTCTTTGTCCAGCAGATAGAATGCTTCATTTCTTATGCCTCTCCTCCCCTCTCTAGATGAGTGAATTTCTAGTCTGGTACACAATGAATGAAGGAAGTTCTTATCAAGACAAAATTACTGACATGTAAATGGCTAGCTAGTAGGGGTCCTTTTAATAATTAGCAAACAGCAGAGTCTTGGTTCCACTATCTATTTTGAGGATTAATTTAGTCCTTGGACACACTGAAATGTCAACGTGGTCAAACATAATGCCAAAGACAAGAAACAAACTGCATTTTGCACCAGCCTGTTGATCATGCTTTCAAAGTCTGAAACACATTGTTCCAGTGTTGGGTGCTCCATGTACAAACTGTGGCAGTTTTATAGTGTGTGCAAACAGAACAGGAACTCCAGGTAATACATTTTCTCCTCTGACTCTAGAAAATTTTGGCACAATTGTTTACATTCAGAAGAGGAAAGACATGGTGACAGGCCTTGGTCAACTCACTTTCTGCACTGTGGAGTTACGCCTATTCTAGATTAGTTGTGCCTGTGCAGTTTCTAAGGGTGAGTAGTACTCTGTAGTGTCACACCTAAGGCATGCTTTGGGAGTGTGTCAGTCAAGCTTAGTCCTGTGTGTTTAGAAACTCTGTAACACACCCAGGTGTGTTTTGTTAATATAGCCTTCTATGTTGTAAGCTCATCTCTGTGTGGATGGTAAAGTAGCATTAAAGTGCTAACAGACAGATCAGATAAAAGGAGAGGTCATGAAGCCTGGTGGTAACTGATTATGTCATCACATCTACTGTTTATGTCTTAAGTAGTAAACTTGGAAATCATTAGTAGGTGTGATGACATGTGATGTTCAAGTAGTGTCCTCTGAATAGGAATCAGAAATATCTTTACATTGAAAGACAGTGCCTAGATTTTGCCCAGACTCCAGGAATATCAGATATCTAGAGTCTAGTAGAAAGGAAGTCATATAGGTGAATGATTTGGGTTAAACAATAGTTAAAAGGCTAACTGTTTCTTTATGGGTTTCCAGAAACCAACTTTTAACAGCCTAATTTTACTTTGAATCAATATTTTAAATCATTACCACAAAAAAAAAAAAAAAAAAAAAAAGAAAAAGAAGCAAAAAAGCAGTCTCATGCATACGGGTACACCCCCTTATTCACCAGTTTTCACCACACAATAACAGTAAATCCCTGCATTGAGTGGAGTGCTAATGTAAAATAGAACCAATCAGTTAGGATGGGCTTCCAGATGGATGCGTTCCAAAGTTGTCATCCCACCTGCATGGGCTTCTGTGCTGGCATGAAGAGACTGGAAATAGGAATGAGAAACCAGTGAAAAAAAAATCCAGAATTTTTTTATTTTTACTGTTCCGTCAGTTTAGGTCCTCATGTAACAACAACCATGTTGTATTTACTGCTGCATGAACTTCAGCAGGAGTAGTGTTAGCCTGATTACATCTTTTGTAAATGCATCCTAACTTTTCAGTTTATACCTAATCATATGTGTCTTATTTTAGATATGGATTTTTGGAAAATACTTAAAACTGCTGTTATAGCTAAATGTTGGTTGATTTAGTATAGGTATTAAAACAATGGCTTTCGTTGATGGATCTTGGAACAGCTTTCAGCTTAGGTTCCAAACCTTATTAAGCAATTTGAAAATTTAAATTACTTTTAAAGACCAAAAATCCTGTTTTCTTATGTTTCAAAAACACTTGAAAAGTAATTCAAGGATCCCCCCTGAAACCATGTATACAGAGGAACTATTTTGCTAAATTATACTGAAAAAAAGTTACATTTAAAAATTGTTAGAAGCAAAGAAAGTTGTTTAAACAATTTGGATTCCTACTAGGTGCCATCTTTAAATAACTCTAACCTTCAAATATTGCATCAGTGTCTATAAAGAAGTGGATCATTTATAACCAGTATGTTGGACTCAGTGAATGAGTCATGGAATGCATTAGTTTTGGAGCAGGTAATGTACCTGGTATCAAGTACTGAAGACACTATATGGGATTTTGGTATGGGAAATCAATGCATGTTAGCTTGGAAATGTTATCTGAATATGTTGTTTCTTTCAGAATGGACAGAAACTATCTTCTCCCCATACAAAATAGGCAGATTCTATGTTATATTATTACTTTGGCTATGTTTTTTTTCTAAATACCTGAGTTCTAAGTAGACCCTCAAAGAAGGCCTTAATTTTGATAGCAAGATGATACCCTGTAATAATGTATAATTTACCATCTATTTAAATTTACAGTCTATTTAAATGTGTCTTGCAGTATGTTTCAGGAAGAGGTCTCACACAGTACTGTTGTTGAATGTATTTAAATAAAGATGTCTTGCAGCAAATTCATTGAAAGAATAAAACAGTGCTTGCTGAAAATTAGTGATGCAGTGCTATAAAATACACTAGTTCTATATCTTGAAACTAGTGTTACTTTGCAGCTGTGTTTCAGGAAAGATTTACTTGCTTAAGGCACTTCTTTCCCAATGGCTGTTTTTTCATTGTGGCTGAGAAAACACTAACACAAAGCAGACAAGTGATTGCTCACAAACCTTAAAGATCGAATTCTAGGCTGAAATTCACTATGTCTTATTACTATTTAATAATTGATGTTACAGTAATATCTACAAGTGTTAACTCTGATGTGTTTCCCAACTCACTACTTGCTGTCCAAGTGCACAAGTAACAGGCAATTCATATTGCTCTGCTAGACATAACAAAGAACAGGAAGACATCTAAGAGGAAGAGAAGCGAGATGATTTTCCAAAATTCAGAGGTCAGTCAGATTAGATTGTAAGTGTGCTAACTTCAGCTGCTGTTGACTGGGTTAAGACTTTAAGAAGTAACAATTTGATCTTAAGCATCAAAATGCCCCAAGGAATAGTTTGAAATATTTCCATTTCCTCTGGGCTAAGATATACTGTCATGTTTTCTTTTCAATTACTTTGAGATGAAGCTTTTCCTCTGGTCTGCATGACTTGGGGCAGGATGTTCATAAAAGAGTGAGGAGTTTCATGTTACGGTTAAATGGAGCATGTTTATGAGCCACTTAATCTTTTTTTTTTTTTTTTCCCAGTGTATTTGCTTCAGTGACTTTGTTATTAACTGCAAAAGATGTAAATGAAAGGTTGAATTTGTTTACCCAAAGCAATGACATGATTGTACACAAGAATAGGTATTCATCTATATATTTTCCAAAAACAATCAAATATTTTTAATTTCAAATTTTCTCTCTTGGAAACTACAAATATGTTTTTGAATTTAATTCCATCTTGATTTTAGAACAAAACATCCATAATTTGTACATTTTAATGGCTATCTATTATAATTCTGTACAAGATATACTGTGATAGATGAATGGCATTATGCCAGAGCATATTGTGGTTTAATTACCATAATGGTAAGAAATTTACACTAAACAATGGAAAATCTGAAAAATTCAAATGACCCTTAAATGCTTATTATTTTATTCTGTTTGCCATTTCTAAAGAATTATCATCAAGCTTTTTAAAGGGAGTACACTGGTTTGTCTGCAGAGGATTTAGGCTTCATTTTGTTCCACAACATAAAAGAAGTAGATGTAAGATGGGTGTACTTGAGAGGAAGCTTAAAGAAGTCACTGGTTAGTCAAACAAAAAAGAAGCAAACTGTTCTGTAGCCCATTGCTAACAGATTATAATTCCCAGGAGCAGCTTCACAAATCCTGTGAGGTAGAAGAACTTTGCTATGTGCATCATAGACGTTTACCTGTGTCAGTATGCTTGGCAGCACATAGTTAAAGCATACTTTAGCAGAAAAATCAAAATTATCAAAGAATAGATGAAAAGTTTATGATGCAAGGAATATAAGTGAATTTGTTTTATAAAATATTGTGAAAAAATACCATTTCCTCTCCTTATCTGATTTCATTTGTGAAAATTTCACTGTCCTTGCTTTTTACTCTTCGAATAATACATTCGAATATTGCAAATGGTCTATAGTGCACAATCATCTACACAAACAAAAAGCATATTTATTCTGAAAGTTATTGAAAGAAATATCCAGCCTGGTTTTTATTTTCTCTTTCCTCATTCAGTTATTCTCTCCCAAAGGAGATGAGTCACAAGACTCTCAATTTCTCATTCTGTCTGTCTCTTTTTCCTTGTAAGTGTTCTTGCACAGACTTCATAACCATTTTCCTTTAATTCATCTTTAAGCATCTCTATGACCATGGGAAGGTCTCTCTTTTTAATATATTTTTGGATTTATTACGCAAGTCATAAATATAAATGTCTGCATCTTATCCTCAACTCCTACTTGAGCAAGACCCTCAAAAGAGGATTCATCTTGGGGCAGCTTCCATTCCTTGCACTTTTCAAGAATAGAAATTGATGCAGAAATGAGAAAAATCAAACAGTATCCCTCTGACTGTTCTGCTTCATTCTGCAAAAAGCATTTCAACCAGTAACTTCAGTGGTGGGTTTGCTTAAGTATGAGCATCAAGACTCCCTTATAAACAGTCTTTAAGGTCAGAAAACAACAGGAAATGTGCTGGCACTTTCTGCAAGTTGTTTAGTACAAGGTAAGTTTGTGAAGCTCTGATAATAGCTGAAAGGCTGGGGTTTTTTCATGGTTCTTGGAAAATAAAAAGTTCTTCTGGGCCTAAAACAAAGATCATTTTGTCACTAAGTATTTGAAATAAAGTATTTAATTTTAGCTTTCTGCATCTTATTTTTTTTTCCTAAAGACATCTTCTTAAATCTATGATTACAGAGTATGTCCTAATCTGATGAAGGTTTCTGGATGCAACCTAAGGGTCATTACTGAACAGCAGTAAACAGAAAATGCTGAAAATATTTAAACTCTGGTTATTCATTTTATTAATTATATTTGCCTTCTATTTGGTTTGAAGTTCTCTGTGTAACCCTGGACAGAAAGTGTAATATCCTAAGTGTGTTGCTTGTGACTTTCTGCAAACATACCAAACTTGAGCTTTTTGCTTTGCTACTTGAAAGATCATTTATCATTTGCTGGGGAAAAAATACACCACTCAAGATTCTTAAAGTGAAGTTTGGTTTTTTTGTGAATAAATACTCTCTGACAGTTTTTGTCCTTTGAAGCTTTAATGGAAATGTTAAAAGGCTCGAGGACAATATAAATTACATCCCTTTACAAATATAGTTTCCAGGGCAACTAAAGGGCCTCCTGTTTCATAAACACTGTTCTCTGAAGCAGAAGCATTTGTCTGTCTGCTGGAAGATTATTTTACACTTAAGCATGTTAATTTCAAGGTCATATTCCCCCTGTGAAAACATACCAGTATCATCTTCATTCAGATCTGGACTATTTGAAAGTAAGGCAAGGAAATATATCATACCACTGCACTTGTAAGCGAGGTTTGGGCTGTAAATATGACTAGTGTGATATAAGAGACCTGGCAGAGTTCCTTGTGTGCTGCAGGAGTATCCTTCCTTTACACCCAGCCAGGGACTGACACACAGCTCCTTCTCAGTGCGATGTGCTTTGCCACTCCTGTCTGTTGGGAGATCACTGCTCAATCTCAGATCAGGCTTTCGTTGCTATTCAGTTATGGAAAGGGGGATTTCTTTGGTTAACAGAATGTATTTGGGCTTTGGCTATGAAAAAGTTCTATTGAATTCAACATTTATACTTTCTGTATGAAAAAGGTGATTGTGTTAATGATCTTTTTTTTCAATCTCCATGTGCACTCATACACCACTTGACTAACACCCCCTTTGAACAATTTAATTGTTTGCAATAACCAGTGGCATTTTCAGCCTTTGGGCTCTGAATTCTTTGTTGTTCTTCTGCCTTTTGTGACATACTACTTCATATGAGAACAGCATTACAAGCTTGGCTTTTGCATGGCCTGATATTAACACAGCACCAAAAGAAAGTGTGTAAATTCTACCATTCTTATATGGTGCAATCAATGTAGTGTATGAGCAGCATATTAATTGACTCAACTGGACTTTAATGATAGACTAAAAAATGATAGATTAAAAGTCAAGACCAAAAAAGAGATGAAAGACAGTATTTGAGTGACTTTCTAATTGTGCTTTGGGTAATGTATTTCCAGTACTTCCAGTGTGATTAGTCTTGGTAAGATTTAGATAATATGGTAAAAACTGTCGTAACTTTATTATCATTTTACTTGTGCAAACAAAGAGGTCTTTTATACACAGTAACTTTGGGAAATGAAGCAGATCTTGTCTGCAGTTACATTTGCTTAACTCTTCCTAATTTCTGCACCAAGTGCATTCATGCATATCCAAGTACTATACAAAAGAATGACCTAGATTAGAAGGTTGTTTTAATTATGCATACTCATTAGTACATTTAAAAGAGTTACTTCATCTTTTTGTTAATTTTAAGTGAGATGAGAACTTCTCCTTATTTGCTAAGACAACTGCCTCAAATGAAGTTAGTTCACACAAGTTTAGAGACTCCATTGTTTCCTCACTATTATCTGTCTATATGTCCATCCATTTCTTGCTTTCTTTAGGGTTTTTTTGGTTGGTTGGTTAGTTTTTGTTGTTTGCTATTTTTGTTTTTTTAAAAAATTTTTGTTCCTCCACACTTTTTCTTACTTTGATTCCCCCTTTCCATATTTATCTTTATTTATGCCATATTTACCCCTGCCTGGTGATAGGAAAAAGGAAAAAACCCATTAGCTATTGTCTTCATTTATTTTCTTCCCTCAGTTCAAATGTTGATTCCACTTTGCTCAAGCACACTCCTCAGATGATGATTAACAGAAGACTAACACATTGGAAAATCTGTAGAAAATTGTACAGGGCTAGACGCTGTGACCTTCTGTAGGAATGTTTTCTGTGTCATGAATTTTGGCTAGAAAAGCCTAAGGAAAAATAAAGTACAGATTTCAATAATTGCTCTTCTGGCTTGCTTGTAGTGTTTCACAGATTAAAGTACTTTAATTTCTGAGGCTTGAGACAAATTCTTTTGTTCTTTTCTCACAGAGAGGCAGACCCCTGCTCAGATTTTATCACTACTAGTCAGTAAATGTAAAATCATTTAAGCATAAATTTATAAAAGTATCTTCTACTCACTCTTATGAAGGCTAAATATCCCTTTAGAAAAAAATTAAGACATGAAAGAATCATTTATTGAATACCGCATTATCTGTATATTCAATGAGACTTAGACTGCAAGGCACAGGTTAAGACCCCTATGTGATTTTGAGACAATTAGGCACCCAACAGCATGTATGGTTTTGCACCAAGTCAGCACATGGCTGACTATGGTTCATAAAACTTCTCCATAATCAGGTCTTTACTAGCAGACAAGTGGAAAACCTTGGATAATGATGGAAACTGATTCACATGAAGCAAATGCCAAGAATAGGCAGGAAATCACTTTTTTATTGGAAAAGCTTAGTTTGATAAATGTCAACTCAGGAATCACTTGCTACTTCTCAGGCCCCACTTCAGGAGGGAAACTTAAAAGCTGTAAACTACAAATGGATGAAGATAGAAATGGTCCAGTGTCCCTATTACAGAGGGCATATAATAGGCACAGCAAAGCAAAGGTGGTTAAATTCTGACAAATGGATTTTATTGCCTTTCCACTGCATAAGGAGGTTCAGCTCTCCCTATTCCATGCCAAAAAGAAGCTGGACTTCCTACTTGAACCTAAGGTGGATACCCTTGTGCCACAGAAGCTATATTGCAATAATGCTCCAGCTGTGCCAGGAGCACCTTTCAGGACTGCACACTGAAGATACCTTAGCTGTCAACTTCAATTAGGCCAAAACATCCAAAAGATACCTCATCATGCAACTCCCCATGACCTTGGTAGAATTAAGCCTTTAACTCTAGGCATCAATTTTTGAAATTGGATAGAGATGTTCAAGAAAGAACATTAGGAGCCTGAGGTCTTGTTTGGCACAGGAAGTTTGTGGCAGGTTCATGGGACTAAGTTTCCATTTGGGCCACACTGCAGTCCCCACAGCATCATAGTGAGCATCATAGGCTGGTGGTTCCCTCAATGAGAACATGAACACTGGCTGTGCACTGTGAAAATACTGAGTTTGTGATTGGCCTTTGTTAATTATTAGACTATAGTAAGATGTTGTGTTTCAAAGGTCAAGACAGGAAACACCTGGTACCAAACAGACAGGTATACTAAAATGGTACCAGCATAATTGTGCAACTGTTTGCTCAGGCAGTGGCAGTAAAAACATAGTAATAGGTGCTTCATTAATTATAAGACCCTGTTGAAACAGGAGGGAAAGGTATATTTTTGCATTCCATAATGAAGCATTTACCTTTATTCTCTGATCCAGAGTGCACTTACCACCATTGTTCCAGCCACTGTAGCTCCGTCTTTGATTATATTTATCAAATACCTCCAGAATACATTGAATTAGGACACTGAAAATATTTTAAAAGATTTTTTTTCCCCCTGGATTTTTGCTAAGTAGCAATAATAATATATTTTTCTATGATGAGGTCATACAGAGAGGAAAGGAAGATTTTATCAAACAGAATCACACAGATAAGTATTATCTTTGCTACCAGGAGGGGTTGTGACTGGGCTATCATGTGATTGCAACTGCACAGCTTATGCTTTTGTTCTTAATCACACTGATGAGCACAAGCAATATAGTATCAGGGTCAGGGATTTCCAGAGCATTAGCAATGGACTGAAGACAGAGCATGAGAAGTACATGCTAAGTTTTTGTGCTAAAATGTCAGACACTATGATGGGAAGGATGACACTATGAAGGTCTGGATGAGTTAAGTTGGTGTGAAGAAGTTTTCCCTTTAGAAAAAGAGAAAAATTTATTGTAAAATTTTATTTGGCTTCAGTTGGAAGCAGCATTAGAGCCTGTATGCTCCTGAAAAGAGAGGGTTTCTCAAACTATGATAGAGGAAAGACATTATGGACTACAGATTATTTTAAAATAAATACAGGCTGTTTTCAGTTGCGTCCCATTTGACTGTTTATAGTACCACCCCTCCTTCAGTAACCCCTATGTAAATACATGCCAGGAAGACAAATAAAAGGGGAAGAGAAGGTCAGGCCTTAATCAGACAGAAAAAACAACCCCCACAAAAACTTTCTACTCTCCTTTTTTCAATACCTCTTCAGCACTGTTGCCCAAGAAACTAAATTTAATAGAAGAAATTTTAAAAATTCCCTAACAAATATGTAAAAATCAGAAAGATCATTGACTCTTCCTAGATACCTCCTCACAGATATATGTCTTATTCTTGTGCTTGGTGATAAACAGTAATCATTAAGGCACTGAAGTAAGACAACAAATGATCATGCTATTTGTATCATTAATGCATCCATGTTTCCTTAATGTACATATACGTGCACCTAGAATGGAACTGATTTCACAGAAGTAAGGGACTGATCTATCTTTTAAAAGCTTCCTGTGTCTTTTGGAAATAATTCTTCGTTAGTTTTATTATCAGTCACCATGACACCATGTCCCTCACCTTCCTCTGAAGGTATGCTTTTGGTAGTAAGCACTTCAGCAATGCACTGCTAGTTCTGCTGAAGGCTTTGCTGCATGTATACCTCTCTGGCACTGATTTATTCCAGGAAAAGAATTTCTCTTTGCAGCTCAAGGAATGATTACAGCTGCCTAACTACAAAGATTTATGCAGCAGAAAGTGAGGCCAAAGAGAGTGTAGAAGGACTGTAGCAGCAAGAAGGAAAGCTGATCTCAAACTGAGTGGTGTAAGGGAAGCATCCAATAAACCAGCTGATTTAGAGGATGACTGCAGTGCTCTGCTGTTTTTCTGTTTGAAATGAAGTGAGTCTCACCTCAGGTATTGAAACTATATGCAACAACGGAGGGAGATCTTTACTCATGTCTTAGAGAATAGGAAGTAGTACTTTGTCTGTGAGTCAGCATTCTTTGGATATGTGTTTGGATATATAGAATTTCATATCACAGTTACCTTCACGTAGATTATGGTCAAGAATATGGTACATTTAACTATCAAAGAAACTCTTATTTTATGGCCTATTACCCACTCACAATTTTGTGCTTGCTTCCTTGTGCCTAGTATTGGGTGAATTACAGATGCACATAATCACTAGAAGAGTGATCACTTGGAAGAGACCTTTAAGATCATAGAGTCCAAACCATGCTCTATCACATCAACTAAACCATAGCACTGAGTGCCACATCAAATCTTTTTTTAAACAGATGTTTTTAAACACAATGTTCAGTGTTGTTTTCTACAGAGCTTTTTCCTAGGTATTTTACTGACACCCATACTCTTGGTAGCAGGTTTTGGAAATTGCTTCTCACTCCCTTTCTATTTTTTTTCCTCTTGTCACGGTTTGAGCTATGTATCATCTCGATCTCCCCGTATGGGCTACTAATTTAATGTTATGGTTTTAAACTTCTACCAAAAATGAGATAGGATTTTGGAAGAAAAGGCAAAGACTACCTTAGCTTACTACTAACAATAGTTTATTAACATACACTAAAGGAAAAAGAATACACACTAAAGAAAAAGAAAAAAATCTGACCTCTTCCTCTCCCAACCAACCGTCCACCCCTCCAAAGAAACTACCACGATTTCAGTCAGCTGTACACACATATCTTACATCACTTGGGAGAGAAGTCTCTCCGGACTACTTCATAGCCTAGACTACCTTTTCAATGCTACAAACCTGCAACTACTCAGAATTTACAGATCTGTGCAAATCCCACCCTATCAACAGCATCTCAAGCTGCCTATGGGGCTCTAATGCACTTGGGGTATTATTTTAAGAATGCCTCTTCCAAAGGTTTTCATCTTCCCTAAAATCAACTGAAACCTCCTTATCTTTTTTTCATCCCAGGACCCAGGGATGCACACACCACCTTTAACTGGAACTTGCATTCCCCCAACAGCATCATGATAGTCAATATCTCTATGAATCATCCAGAGAAGTCCAGACAAAAAAATGTCCACTTCTTCTATCTTTCCTTCCAAGCAATCCTTCTTTCACTGACTTCAGTTCGTGCTGTTTTTCTTTCTATCTTCATTCGCTGCGTTCCACGGAGGAGGGAAAAGGTTAAATGTCTTTTTTTCCTCCAGCCTGCAGTGGTCATGTGATCCCTGCCGGGCAGCAGCCGGGATTTTTCAAAAGCCACGGGGATGCAGGGAAGAAACTCAGACCAACAAATCTCAGAGCAGCTCGGCTGGTAGAAGGGTCTCTCCTCCACCCCTTAGGTCTCAAGTCTCATCTAGGGCAAGTGCAGCCCGGAGCTGCTGCAGGCTGCAGGCTCCCCTCCCCCTCACAGGGCGTTTCACAACTACTAAAAAAACTGATCCAGGCCGAGCCGGGGGCACATCATCCTCTGCCCTAGCCTGAGAGTCCCCGGGCCAGGCGGGTCTCCCGTAAAAGCCCAGGCCCAGACCGCTGCTTGCAAGGCAGCCGCCTTCTACCCCAGAGGCCCAGCCTGGCCCGGCCCCAACCGCCCGGGGGAGGCGGCGGGGCCTGGGCCCGGCACGTCCAACTCACGGAGAGATGTAACTCGCTTGCTGGCCGGAAGGTAAAAGAGCGAAAAAAACTCGGACAGGAAACATTTAAGGAATGTCCTCCAAAGTCATTTTAAGTGGCCAAAACCCATGCCAATCAAAAAGCTAACTCTTGATTGGCCTCAAACCACGACACCTCTTTTCCTCCTCTCTACATCATAGTGCAGTGATCTGTCAATGAAATCCATTCAGGTCATTGGAATTATGTCAGGCACTTTGATCTTGCAGTTTGGTCTATCACGGCAACAAAAATTAGGTGCAATTATGGTTCTGCGTATTTAATGGCAAGAAATTATAGGTTTAGTGATAATCTTGCCCAGAATCCACCAAGTGACCATGTACTGTGTATGTATATATGACTGCATGTGCTGGCCATACAGTTCAGTAATTAAAATGAACTGTTATTCCCCTTGCAGGTGGCCACCCTGCTGGGCCAATGGTGGTGGCAGGGTGAGCAGGGTAGAGCGTGTCAATCCTCAGCTGCATCAAAGGCAGTGTGGCCAGTATGTCAAGGGAGGTGATTCTGCCTCTTTGCTCTGCTCTGGTGAAACTTCACCTACAGAACAGTATCCAGCTCTGGAGTCCCCTACACACGAAGGACACTGGCCTTCGAGGGAGTCCATAGGAGGCCACCAAGATGATTGAAGGGATAGAGCATGTCTCCTGTGTGCAAAGCCTGAGAAAGTTGGGATTGGAGAAGAAAAGGCTTCTGGGTAAAATAATTTCAGCCTTCCAGTTCCTGAACAGAGCCTACAAGAAAGATGGAGAGAAATTTTTTGTAAGAGCATATAGCAATAGACAAGGAGTAATTGCTTCAAATCGAAGAAAGGCAGGTTTAGATTAGATGTTGGGAAGAAATTCTTTACTGTGGGGGTAGTAAGACTGGAATAAGATTGCTAGAGAAGTTGTAGATGCCTGTCATGGTTTAGGAATGGTTCTCTCTCTGTAAATGCCTCTCATGGTTTAGGAATGGTACTCCCACTGAAAAGACCACAAGCTGCTCCCCTTCTCCCTCCCTCCAGTATGAGGCACACAAAGCAAAGATGACAATTTGAGATAATAACAACTTACTGGAAACAGCAATGAGGTAAGAAAACGAACAGCAGCAATATTAATGACAAAATGCATATGACAAAGAAAACTTTTAATGCAAAATAAAACATTACTGGACTGTTCCACTCACCCTGTCTTCTCCCACCAGAGGGAATGCCTTTCTCCTCTGAAGACAAAGAGTCCCTTTCCCCTGCCCCTGGTCACTGTATGAGGTGGTATCAAATAACATCTGGGTCCTGGCCATGCCCCCTCAGCCATGCCCCCTCAGCCATGCCCCTCTTCCAGCTACTGCAAAAAATTAATCCTGTCCTGAACAAAACTAGAACAATTCCCAGAAGTATTCAAAACCAGTCTTGATGGGGCTCTGAGGAACCTGGTCTAGTGAAAGTTCTTCTTGCCCAATGCAGAGATTGGAAAAAATGTTTAACTCACCTTCCAACACAAGCCATTCTGTGATTCTGTGATTCTGTGATTCTGTGATTCTGTGATTCTGTGATTCTGTGATCTGATCTGTTGTGCCACATTGCTCACCACAGTCATTACTGCCCCTGAAATGGGAGGTCAGTGGTGATGTAGATAGTGTCTGTGCCATGTAGCTGTTCAGCTTCAAGGACTACCAAACCAGCTCATCTTTTCAACATTCTGTGAACTTAGGTTTTTGCACTGTGAATTATATTCTGTTCCAATCCAGTTGTTCTTAGAAGGACCAACACCACGAGCAAAAAGCTCAGACTGGATAGTACACTGTAGACAATTCTGCAATTCTACTCTCTTCACCCTGACTAGACATCCTCTGGTTTCTTGTTAGAAACAAGGGTAGAACTTAAGAGCCATGATCCATTAGAGTGAATGGATGGATGCTGTATAAAAATTGGACTTTGTTTAATGGTGAGGGCATCATAAATCCCTTGGCAATGGGTATATTTTTGAGTAAGTGTTTAAAGCGGAATTGTACAAAAATTGTATTTACATTTCTTCTATTTTTAATTTGGCAAATACTGCCCTTATTTTGCCTATTCTTTAATTAATACTAAACAAAGAAGCATGTTGACAAAAATGTTAAATCCCTGTTGCAAACTTTTCAATCCTTTCTGATTAATACCATCTGCATTTAGGAGCATAGCATGTGCACTTCCAGGAAGGTGAGAATCATTTGCAGCAGTAGATAATCATGATGTACCCTCACATTAACGTGTTACATGTGTTCCTGCTGCATGGATTAGCTAAGCACTTAAATAGAAAACCAAATGAAGCATGTCAAGGTGTATTGTACATGAATGCGTTAACATCTCTCACTCACTTGCAAATCTGTAAAACATTGGGCAATATGGTAGAGTAGCATGAAAATTTGCGTTGAATTGTAGTTAAAAGTAATTACAAGTAATCAAGGACTAGTGCACTGGTGGTTTATATTTTTATGTTTTGATTTTATGATATTATTTGGAATGTCATGCTAAATTGGAGTTAAGAACATATAGGTATATAAATATGCGTATATAAAACATACATATATATAACATACACAGAACACAGAGTCAGACAGAGACATATCACTTTGCAATGGATGACTTTGGAAGTAAGTTTAAATTTAAACTCCTTTAAGTAGGTTAAGATATTTCAGTTATCTTATCAGTAAAATACAGTCACTGACCTACATTTGCGAGGAAATAATTTTTCTGAAAATGCTGTTCTCACTTTAAAAGGATCATTAGTGGAACATATCTGGCAGTCTAATTTCCATTTTAGATAACTCAGAATTATTAATTAACATATTATACCCAGGCAAACTTCTAATTTCTGCAGAGAAGTGTCTAGACCTTCACAGCTTGAAAGGCGATAGCCAAAACCAACTGTGTAACAAGGGATAACTGTACGGGATGAAAGGGATTTACTCTCCTATGGATTTTCTACTGTGCTATTTCAAATCTCTTGACAGAGTTACAGGGCTGACTTTATTTCTTTCTCCCTGATCTCTTTTAGTGTAGGTCTTGGTCCTTTCCCATGTAGTATAGCACAGTGGCATGTCAGGTTTCTAGCATATATTTGTATATATGATAACATCAGGCTGGCTGTACAAAACACTGTGAAGCTGCACTTGTTTTTTCAGAGGTAGTGCCCCACACCCCTCTGTGCAGTGACACACGGGCCTGATGTGTTCACCTAACAGTGTGCATCAGCCACTCCTTGCATCACCAAATCAGCCAACAGCCTGTGCAATAGCTTTAATGCCACAGTTGATGGAACTGAAATAAGCATTCTTAATAGTTCCAAGCCATGCTCTAGTTCACAACACATCTGAATTCCTCACCAGGTTCACCAGAGTGTCACTGCCTGGTAAAAATTTTCAGAGCAAACTGCTGTTTGACAAAAAAAAGCTGGAGATGTGGAACAAAGTGAGGGGGTTTTGTTTTCATAGAAGTTTTGCAGGAGTTGAATTAAATATTGCTGAATTGGAACTGTGTGACATATCTTTGTAAGAGACATTTGATTTTTGTACTCTTCTCCTGGGGTGCTTATTTAAATAGAAGAATGTCATCAAAATACTGCATGATACTCATAACCTTCAGCAACCACTAAAAACATTGATTTTGAGCTTTGATCTTTTGTGAAGGCTTAGTCCATCTGGGAACTGTGGATTTGACTGTTTCACTTCTTAACTCTTTGTGTGATCTCTGCCGTGATTAAGTGTCTGTCAAAATGTACTGCAGTTAGCTGGTCTTCTGTTCAGTTCTGTCAGTCCTAGAAAGGAGTGTCTGGCTTGCCCTGTTTCCTAGCTGGCTAATACTAATACTGTTTCCATCATCTACATTGGATGGCTGATTTACGGGTTTTGGATTTTAGTTACGTGATTGGGTTTTTTCAAATGAACGCTATCTAACTGGCAGTATCTCTCTTGTCTACCTGTCTTTAGGTCTTACGGGTGGGCAGGTTGTCTATTGCTTGTCTGTTTATCTATGCTTAGAGCATTGCAGTAACATTTTTTGTTTGTAATAATCTCTCTTACCTTTTTACTTGTAGCTTCATGACTGTAGACTTCTTGGTAGACTGTAGCTTTCAAATACTTTAGGCCCAATCGTATTCTCCACTGAAATCCAGTAATAAAATTCCCTTTGTTTTCAGCTAGGGATAAAAGGGCGGGGGTGGAACCCAAAGAAAAAAAACTCAAACCTGAACAAACAAACAGAAAACACCTCACAAACTGAAAATCTAACATTCTCCTCAGAGCTTCCTTCCCAGAAACATCTACATTTTTGTAAGGGAATCTAAGTTTTTCTCCCTTTTACCCTTAGTTCCATGTAATTTCCCAAAGCTTTCCACTGTAGCGTTTAGACTGCACCTCTGATACAAATTGTTAATTCTCTTTGTAGTTAACTATTTTCCATTCTTTGATTCTGTGATTCTTGCATATTATGATCTTTCTGGAGAGCTTTTAGAACTTTCCAGAATGTAGATCCAGTGCAGTGGATCTAAAACTTTCCCAGTCCATAGACAACATAGTAGCAGGAAACAGTTACTGTACTTAGCCCATAGTTGGTGTCTCTTTAGAGGATGGAAGTATTTACCTGCCTTACTTTTTTCTACATGAGCAGCACAGATGAGAGCTGTGCGGTCAGGGAACCAAATGTTTAAGAAATCAATGCCAGGTTAAGAATGTAGCTTTATTATTGATTCAAAACTCTGGACTATTCTCCTGAAGAGGACCTTCTTGATAGAGCTGAGGCTTAGCAAAGGCTATTCATTCCACCTTTCTGTTTTGCACCTGTGCTGTTAAATAAACCAGAAGTTTGAAGCTTTTTCTTAGGTTCTCTTATCATTGTAACTAACTTAAATAAACTAAGTATCTTTAAAGTCAGCATCTTCATAACTGTTACCCACCTTCCTGTGGAAATAACCATGGCCACCATTTTATGACTTAATAACAATATGGCATCTTGCCATAATAATAATATGTGGCATCTTGCTTAATTCATTTTGTTTAGCTGGAACATATTTTCATGAAGTAGTGATTCTCATGTTGCTAAGTGCTGAAAATAATGTGATCTCTCAAGGGGTACAACTTTGAAAAATAAGATTATTTGTACATAGTGGGTTGTTTTTAGTCAGGTGATTTCCTCAGGCCAGTTAAACTTGTGATTGCTGACTCAGGACAGGAACAAGAGTCAGCAGAAAGTAGCATCAGGGCAGAGTCTGCTTCAGCTGGCTCACATTGCCTTTGTACTTCCCCCCACCCACTCCCCATTTCATGTGTTCATAGCAGCGCTAATGAGGATGTAGCACACAGCTTCAAGAATCTGTTCGAACACTGAAACCAGAAGGAATATAAGCACAGCACAGCACTTGGAAGGATAAACTCTCGTAAGAGAGAGTTTCAAGTCTCTCAGGCAGAGAGACTGCATTTCCTTGGATAAACGGTTTTTCAGAGTTCGTCAGGTATTGTCTTTACAGCACTGTGCTGTCCTCAGGAGACATACAAGCAGCGTTCAACCTTTTGACATACGCTTTTGAAGAGAGTTGGCAACTGGCTCTCTTGACTGTGGAAAGAAGTCCTAAGTCCCTAAATAAACTGACTTATTTTTGCTAAAATGTTGCTTTGCTAGATCAAAGTGTTGTTCCACTTCTACTTGTATCCTACATCCTTGATCCTTGTATCAGTAGTCTTATCTTTATTACTCAAAACACTATGCCATATTTTGCATTCACTGCTTACTAAAAAACCCCTAGAGAATTGATGGTGTTCTCTTCCTCAAAGGATGGCAGTTGTGAGTTGGTGCTGCATAATGTATTACTGGAGGCAGCAAACACTAGGTTTCATTAATTGTGCAGTTATACAGATGATGAGTTACATATATTGGTCTATTTGATAGCATTGTGAGACTTTACAGGTTTAGAGGAATTATTTTGCCTAGTGCGTTGCTGAAAAGCTGCTACTTGAAGCGAAACACAGTAGCTGCTTAAGAGCTGGCAGATTCCTACAATCCACTGAACATACTGGGGTAATTTAGGCAGGCAAAAATGCAATTACTTGGTGTATTTTTTACACTGAACTCATTACACAGTGCCTTACAGTGGAAATAAATCTCATTCAATATCCCTATTAGTACAGGTCTTTAAGGGTGGAATTGTATATAATTTATGTAATCTGGACACAATTACAGACATATTAACATGAATGAAGTTTAGAGTTCTCTTTAAAACTTGGTTCTTAGTTCTTGTACTTAGTTAATTATATCAAAATAGACCCGTTATTACTCAATATGAAAATTTTCCTCTTTTAAATAAAAGGTTTTGGCTTTTTTTTAACATGCCAAAGCAAGGCAATATAGCAAATGCAACATAATAAAAACCAGAATTTAAAATAACTTTCAAAATGTTAGAGACATGTAGATAGCCTGGCAATAATAACATAGCTATAATAATTAAATTTTAAGAACACAGTGGGGAAACCTAAGCTATTAAAGCAGAAAGCCTGCTATCATTCTGAATTTCATGTAGATGCAAAAGTGAACCAGATCATGTGAAGTGAATGCTGCCAGAATTTACCTTATTATAGACTATTTAGTTGATTATAGACTCTGCATTTGGGGTTTTAGTGAAAGTAATTGCCCTGGGGCAATTGTTATTTACGTGATGTAATGAGTAGGGTTATATCTCTAAAATTGACAGAACTTTGTGTGAACACTATGGATTTCATCTCTGACTACTGTTTGAGCTGATATTTGGACTTAATGAAAGATACTCTTACTTCTAGATGGAGCTGGAAGTTGCTGGAGATGCCTAAAAGTGAGCAGATGTAGTGATCCTGTGATTTGTGCTAGTGTTAGTTCAGATTCATTTTTAAATAAAATACTACGGAGCCATACTTCATGTTCACAGACACAACTTTCCTTTAAGCACAACAGTGCCTTTTCCCTGACTATGCTTTTCCTACAGATTCAGTTGTTCTTCATAATTTTTCTCACTTTTTCCTATATAAAACAAATAATAACCAGTTCTGCCTTCTAATATGATCTTAGGCGGTTTTAATTCATCCCAGTTCCCTATTCTTTGTTGTCATACAAGCATACACCCATTTGGTGTAACTTGGTAATTTTGTAATTTGGTGTAGTTTGGTAATACTTTCTCCACTGTTTAGATGGGGCTTAGCTGGTTCAAGCTATTGGTTTTATTGTTTCATTTGTTTCATTGTTTCTCCCTACAACTGTTCTTACTCTAAGTAATCTGTTGTTACTTCATCTGCTAAGGATGTGTACTTTCAAGCTATGTGGTCTTCCACCTTGTCAAAATTCCCCAGTTCTTTTATTTTGTTTTCACTCATCTTTCATTTCTTTGTAATTCATCCTCGTTGCAAAAATTCATCCTGTTTCAAAATCACTAACTCAACATCTCCATTTTTTAAGGGTCTTCACTGAACTTACACTACAACCTCAACATTCAGATACCACATATTCAATGTTTGATGCTCTTTTAAGAAGTACTTCAGGCGACTTCATTGAGGAAATTAGGATCAGATCACTGGTATTTGGTTCTGAAGGCAGGACAACTATCACTAATGAATTTGTGTAAATTAAGATCTCTCACAGAAGGGTTCATGAACTGTTAAAGTGGATACTTTGTCAGACCATTGGGACAATCACACAAGAAAAATTTTGAAGCTTTTGACATAAAACATTTTTTTAAATTATTTTTAGCTATACTTCAAAATATACATAAACCAGTCTATTACTTATAACAGTAAAGCAGACTTCATTAGAATAATCTAATATGCACAATTCTTTTCAGTGTCATAAAAAATAATGTAACTAATATGCAGTTGCTGCAAAAATGCATGATTCACATATATTTTTATTATTAAGTACAGAAAAGAAAAAATAATGAAAAAATGGAGAGTCTCTTATTTAGTGTGAAGTAATGTTTTACTTATATACATTTCTGGTCTAAAAAATTGTAAATGTCTGCAAATTACTATGAAGCTTTACTTCAGTACCACAGACCATTTTAAAATCCCCTCTTGCACACTTGTATTTTCCTGGATTGTTTCTGGTATCATCATATAATGATTTAGGAACTACTTATTTCAGAAGTCTACTGTTCTCAGCAGACGTTAGAAAATATTAAAATAGTTGACAAGTTTTTGAATGACTAGGAAGAAGTATTTTAATCTTCCTTTATGCATCAAAGTTTTGTCATGAAGTAATTTACATCTCTTAGTCTCTTTTGTATATTGTAGATTTCTCATATACACATAGTATAACCAACAGTGCTATATCTGCTTTTATTATAAATTCCTCTTAAACACACCAGTATGGTTCAGCACATGGCTTTGTGATGTGTCATCTTTTTCTCTACCTGTGCAGTCTTTATGATATGAGTCTTTTGAGACTTGTGGGGCAGTAGATCATTTAAAAAGGGGATCTCTAGTTTTTGCAGTATTGGGGGAGGCGGTGGGGGTGAAGAAAAAGCCTAGTCACTTGTCTGTATTTTGGTAATGCATCTTGTGTCTTTAAGAGCACAGACTGCAGTGGAAACTGGGCAAACTAGAGCTGGTCCAAGGTAGCCTCTTCCAAAACGCACTTATTGTGGGCATCCTGAGCACCTCCTGTTTCCAACTGCACATCCACACCTGTTGGGCATTTTGCTTGCTGTTGTAAACATAGCCAAATGCAGTCCTGGATTTATTCTTCAGGTTTGAGGGCAGACAACAAGCAGAACCTGTACCAAAAGAAGGCAAAAGTACAGCAGCACTGTAGAGTACATGTCCTATTCTAAACTTACTATTTATCTGTGTAATAAAGAGTGCACTCAGCAAGAAGGGATTTGTATACAGTTAAGGAAGATATAAAATGACATAATATGACATATTAAAGTAGTTGCAATTGACTTTTACTATTTTGTTACCAGTGAACAGCTTGCTTTGGGGCTTAACATATTATCTCTCCTTTTTCATTTGTTTTGGAGTAGAAAAAGAAATATTCAGAATACTCAATAACTGAGTTAAATACCACTCTTGTCTTTTCCAGGGCATCTGCTGTCTGCAATTTTTTTATGATATGTACATGGAAATAACACAATTTCTCTTAAGATCATACAATCTTAATTTGATCTTAATTCTTGTTCAGAATTCAAAGAATAGCAGTCTATGACCTTTACCTGTCTCTTTCATTTAAATAAAAGATAGCCCAAACCCCTCTCTTACAAGGCAGACCAAAATAGGACATTGGCAAAAAAAAGGAGAAAATTAAAATAGGAAAATAACCCACATCAAACAAAAGAAAAAGAAAAAAATAGCACAGTATTCAAGGCTATACTTGTTTGGCATCATATCTCTCACTTTAGCCCCCTTATTATTCTTCTGCTCTTCTGTTCAGTGTAGGCATGTTTCAGTTCCACCTCGTTGTTTTGCTTTTTCCTTTTTTTATTTTGCCTTTCTGCCATTTAATCCTCCTTTCTCCTAAAAAAATCCCAGGTTTTATAACCTATTACACCTTCAAGTTTTTGCGTTAACACTTTATTTCTGCAGTTCAACTCCTTGTTTTTATATGACTGGCATTCACAATAGTCCGATTTTTTCCCAAAACCTGGTTTGTTTTTTTTTTGCATTTAAATGAGGTTGTATTTAAATGAGTTTACATTCAAAAAGAACCAGAAAATGTACACACAACAAGATGAAAACATAGTGCAAGAATTTACTAGTCTTATGCCCTTATGATGTGTCTTTCAAAACACTCTGTTGCTCACAAAATTCATATACTGTTATTTCTAAGGTCCTGATCCAGCAATGATGTTTGTATGAATCAGTTTGGAATGCTACCACACTCCCGATTATGGAATCATGCATCCATTTTTTAGCACACATAGACTATTACCATTTAGAGGTTCCATCAATAAATCTGATTTTTAGGGTTAGTAACTGAAAATCAGTAGGATTTGGACCTTTGATCCTAAATCTTTAGAATTTCTTTGTCTTCTCTTGAAAAAAATTGACTGATTAAATTGTTAATTACAGTAATTAAACAGAGAAATATACTCTTGTGTTCCTAATCAGTCTGTCCATCAAGTGCAAATGTGACTAGAATTTGTTTTGTTAATTCTCCTATCAATGTCCTTTTTAATGAGTTTCTTAGTGGCATATTGTATAGCTGTCTTCCCATTGCCAAAATAATTTTCAAAGTTGAACAAGGAAATGGCTAACATTCTCCATCTCTTCTTAAGCTGCTCCTTTACAACTCTGACAGATTTAAAGTTCTCAAATGCCAACACTGACAAAACACACTGTAGCTTAAATGACCCTGCAGAATGAAAATCTTATTATCTGTAAAGACAGCTCTTGCAAGTTGTAAAGCACAATGGGAGAAAAGTAACTGGGCTCTGTGTAATAGAACATGATTTCCTCAAGGCAAACACTTTAATCTTTTCGGGACAGTTGGCCAGAAGTGACATCATTCACCAACTGCATCAAATGTCTGCACAGAAACTGAAAAAAGTGATACAAGAGGACAGTTGTCTGGTCTAGCAGGCAATCTTTTTGTGCAAGGGCAAACTGACTGAGATCAGTTTAGTTCTGATGCAGTCATGTTTTCATTTTAACAGTGCACAGACAGACAGAGCAATAGGACATGCATTTTTTCCTCTCTTTATCTCCATCTGGCTTCATTCATCTGGAAAAGGACCAGGTGTTTCACCAGTGAGGGAGATCCAAGTCCTCACAGTTTAGTCATTCAATTAAATTTTGAGGTGATTTGTTAGAAAACTTCCGTATACTTCCGGATATTTTGGGAGCAAACTTTTTTTAGTGGCACGAAATTAATATGAAGTTCCATACTTGATATGGAATTGTGTACCTGACACTGCTTGTGTTGCCAAAAATTACTTGAATTTGCTATATAGAATCTTAAGTAATGCATTTCATCATGATTTCCTGACAATGAGTTCATTACAGTATAATATTTGGACAGCTGCTTGAGTTGAATCTGTGTTTATTTTCTCATCTGCGATATGTCTGTGATTATAGCTAATGACACACACTGACTTGGGCACCTTGGCCATCTCCCAGACCTTGAAAAAGTAGCATGAAGCTAAATTCAAAAAAGGCACTTAGAGGTTTTAGGGATTGATGTTGCATTTCCTAGGTTTTATGCACCCAACTTTCCAGGTGCAAAATTCAAGTCCTCTTTGGAAGTAGCCTATGTACAGCACAGAAGAGCACCATTTCAGTACCAGATAGATGGTTCAGTGGCTGTGCAGCACGTAGAGTAAGCCTGGGGATAGTATTTCATCCCCAGCAGCACGGTTCCTAGGCTTGACATGTTCAAGCTTGAACACCAGAGAACAGAGCTCAGACTCAGAAAACCCGTGTTTTGTCACCAGCTCTATCACTGGCTGGCAGAATAGCCCTCTGCACCAGCACTGTTTTATTGGCAAAACCTTGTACATCACTTTTGAGTTTTCATAGAAAACACTTTGAAAACTAAACTGAAGCTGCTGACTGAGACAACCTAAGTGAAAAGCTGGAAGTGTGTTCCAGCTGTCAGAACGTGCAAGGGCTCAACACATAGCTGTCAGTCCTCGGAAAGCCAGGCTCTCTAAGGGTGACATTGTGGAGCATATTTTATGTGTGTAACCAGATCATGCCACAGCAGCATGAGGCAACAGTGAGTTCACTCCAGCTGTGGCACACAATGGGTTGCATAGAGTGCATGGCAGGGAGCCTGGGAAGGAGGCTGTCCCACTCAGAGTGGACAGTCTTCCTCTGTGGGTTGTTACAGGCACAATCTGAAAATGTGTCTGCCCTTGCTGAATGGAAACCATGGCCTCAATCTGCATCTGTAGTCTAAGAGCTGTACTCTAGATAAGAAATGCTTCCTGTCTGCAGCAGCCAGGCGCCAGACTGAGGCCACTACCTGATGTTTCTCCGCCATGCATAGGACTCAAATGAAGAAAAATTGCACTTAAGATCTGAAGGTCCAGTCACCTAGCAACTGTGGTACCACTAAAGGTTTCAGACTAGCTTGGACTGTATATCCCCACAATCTTGATGGATTTAGTTGCTGCAGCTAAAAAAAAAAAAAAAGTTATCCATATCTGTTTTTTGTGAGGAGAGGAACCATGTACTGCATATAGCAAATGCAAATAAATTTTAGTCAACAGATTGCTGCACTACACTCTAATTGCAAAACAGCATTATACTAACTGGGAAAAAGAGAAGAAAGCTGAGAATTCAGGTTGATATAGAATAGCTTCAGAGGCTGATGACCTGGACTCTGTGAAGCTAATGGCATGCATAAAAAAATAAAAATAGTGACCAAAATTTCAATGGAAATTTTTTGAAATGGCTTTGGCAACATATTCCAAGTATTTTGTAACACATAGCAGCTATCTGTAGTGCTTGGGAGGAATTGCAATGTTCAAAAAACCCAAACCCATAGCAAACTGCCCAGTGTACAGAAGTGTATACCAGTACACTTCCAGTATAGTGAAGAACTGAGGGCTGATTTGTTCTATGATGGCTTAAAATACACTGCAAAAGAATGCAACAGCTAAATCAGGAAAGAAGTCTAAGTAACTGCCTTGGTTCTAGCTATGAGAGGGTTAATGTTTGCAGTAGCCGCAAGAGGCATGGCTGGGACCCAGAGGTCCCAGAGCTCCCATCATTTCCAGGGGCAGGAGAAGAGCTCCCTCCCCATGCTCAGGGTATTGCTGGTGGTGAACAATTGTGTGTGAATCATTTGCCTTTGCTATGCACTCGGTCAATGATATTGCTGCTGTTACCTTGCTTATTTCATTGATGTTTCTGGTAAATCGTTCTTATCTCCACCAATGATCTTTGCCTTTTGTCCCTCCAGTTCTCTCTCCAGCTGCTGCAGGAGGACAGGAGGACAGGGAGGGGGTGAGAGAACTTGCGCACAGTTTGAAGTATTTTTGCATGGTTTGGAGTGTTTTGGTGAGAGCACTGAATTGGAGAATACCATTCCTAAACCGTGTCAGTGACATTTGCCTGTATGTTCCCAGAACTAAGAAATAGATGGGGTGTGACATGTAAGGCATTAGCAAGAATATTTTGGCATTATTCCAGGTAGCTTGTTGTGTCATCTTTCCACAGATGGAAGTGATTGAGATCATATTATTGTGTTTAAGGTATGTGTTGTGCTGTGAACCTGTTGCACACACTGGAGTACAGTACACAATAAGAGCAAGAGAAAGCTACAGCTGAGGTTTCAAGTCTGTCATATATTCTCTGAGAGGCATTCATAGCCTCTCATATACTGAAAAACTGGAAAACCAGTTGTCTTACCTACCCAGAAATTAATATGGATGACTAGGAAATTATTTTTCCCTCACAGGTAATATTATTCAGAATAGCCCCATTTCTGTGGGCTTTGGAGAGAGTTTTTGTTTTATGTAGAAGTAACCTCCAGTTATCTGTCTGAAGTTCTAGTTTGGTATGTGGGAAGATTGTTCATACTAACATCAGCTGGGCTTGTGAATACAAATATGAGACCAAGAGAAATAACTAATATTGTTCACATGATGTCAATAACACAAATCTGCGTTGGTAAGTACACATTATGTAAAATCAGGGATCAGGTGGAGACAAATAATTTTTTTTTTTTTTAACATCTGAAGTGCAACAGCCCAGTGCTCAGCCATTGGCAAATCTCAAACAGTACTGTTGCAATTTTGCCAGCCATTTGTAAAAGAATATTGATGTGTGTTTTGGTCTTTTTTCTTTTTTTTTCCCAGAAGTACAGCTTTTATGAAGTCATTCATTATTTGGAAAGGTTTGAAATAATTTAGAAGTTATGCTTAAAGGTATTTCAGCCTGTATTTTCTATCCAGTCCTTTATTTGTTTTTTCTAAAATTTCATATTTCAGTGCTCTATTGTAGGTTACCTGTAAGTCTTTTGTATGGAATTTTTCCATTTCCTTAAAAATCAGCTTTCTTTCTTCATTAAAAAAGGAGGAAAAAACGCAACCCCCCAAAAACAACAAACCACAAAAACCCAAAAAACAAACACGTACTCCCAAAACAAAAAAAATTCCCTAAAATAAAACAAAAAAGCAAACCAAACAAAATGGACAAACAAACAAAACAAATCAAAAAATCACAAAGCAAAACAACAAAAACAACAACAACAAAAAAAAACCTCAGAAGTCTTGGACATCAAAATAAAGATTTAATTTCTTGCTATTGGGAAAGGTATGAATGATATAATTGTGAGTTCCTTACAGAAATTTCCTAAGACACAGAATTTAAGAATCTAAAAAATAAGGAGCCTGAAATTAATGTCATAGATTCATGCCATATACTTGAGTGAGGGTATTGATGAGGAGAAAACTGCCACTTTGCAACTTCTTCAAAATAAATATTTGGTGTCTTGCATAATCATAGTTACATTTATCAGATTTTTTTAAAGTTTCAGTGCTACATAAGGTTTAGAATTCAAAATTTATTATTCAATTGGCTCCACTTCTGCTATTCCATCATAATTCTCTGCTGCTTAATCACAGAGATAAATGCTTTGGGCAGGGTAAACAGCCAACAGTCTGTAACGTAAGAGGGAGGTGCACTGACTTTTCTCCCAGAGCATGCTTCCAAGCTAAAATGGCGTACCCTTTGGAGAAAGATGGAACAAGTGAAATTTTTCGTTCTGGAGTGTTTGATGGCTCTCAATGACTCTGCTTTTGTAGAGGCAATGTTTTTACAAAGGTGTATGGCATGTACTTTAAACAATGTTTTTAAAATTGTGTCTTTTGCTTTGGTCAAACAGGTATTCAAGCAAAGGGAGAGATACAGACACAGTTACACATTGTGCGTGTACACTCCAGAAAAGCTGGCTGTGGTTTGTGGACTTTGCATCCTAGATATTGTAAAAATTTATATTTACTTATATGGTTATAGACATCCCAGTGCTACTGTCTTTTCCTCAACAGTAACATCAGCACTCACTATCACTGAAATAATTGCTTACTAAACTCCTTTTAGAATATGCTGTAGATTCAGGAGGTTACAAATGAACACAGAAACCATGGTGACTAGCACAGCAGAACGGCATTTCCTTAGCATATGACATAAGCCAGCCAGAACCAAAACTTTACAAAAATAAAAGAGAGGTGTTTATTTAAAATGGGAAAATGTTTATTCGGAGAAAAAGTGTTTAGCTGCCTCCTGTGGTAGGAGGGTGGTTTTTTTGGGACACTATCAAGAACTAAGGAGAAGTTCTCTTGCCTCTCTTACATTACTTCAGCAATTAGAGGGAGCAGATTTAGTAATTAAGCATGCTCAAAATGTTTCAAAGTGAGTTGATTAAATGAATTTCTAAACTTAAAACCATATCAGAATCAAGAACTGGTTATGCATTTTTTGCTGTACAGTCTAGCGCTGTAAATAAAGCACTGCTCTAATGGTAGCATTTTCCATAACAACAGAAACTATTTTTGTTTAAACTCTTGTTCATGATACCAACAATTTTGATAAAGAGCACAGTCTTGCCTTGCTTTTTAAGGGTTTTACTGATAGAAGCACTGACTCATTTTTTTAAGCTGCTCATGACTCCTTCTTTGGAGACATCCCTCACAACAGACTTTCATATTTTAAAGTAATGCATTGCATTGCCATATCTCAAAGTATTTTGACTGAATGAGTAAATGTTACATGATCCTAACAGGAACAATAGTCACCCAGAAATTACCTGCAGTAAAATACAAATAATGGAGAAAACTGGAAGTAGAGTTTAGACCTACCATACCTCTCATCAGGTATACAGGAATTACATTGATCTTTCCTTTTTCAACAAATTTCAATTTTCATATGGAAATGCTGGCCATATCTCCTACATGTTCTACTCTACTTCATGGATCATTCATGAGAACTCATGCTTCCGAGAATAAACCAAGTATTGATATTAGCCACTAAATTATAATTCTAGGAGTGGTAACTATTGAAGTCCTACTTACACCACCTTTTAGAAAGTACAATGAAATTCCAACAGAGTCTCCTGAGGTTTCCTTCCTTTCTTATTTAGCCTATTATTATTTGGGCACTTCAATAACCATCTGTATGACTATCACTTTATAAAAAAATTTCTGTGATCCACATGTCACTTACACCTTTGTGAAACAGCTAGGTTTTTCTAAAATATTTTTTTAGTACAAACAAAAAGCTACTGTGCATGAAAACAAACTTTAATTTTGAGCCATCTAATATGCAACTGTTAGTCTAATAACAGAACATCTGCTTAGTAAAGAGAGTCCTCTCAAAAGGACAATGACATGTAGAAGAATTTTTCACCATTTATTTGAGAAAGAGTATCTGCACCCATGAATGCACACATGAACATTCTTGCCTTGAAAGAAAAAGGAGAGAATAAATCCTATCTAGAATAAGAAAAAATGTTTCAAAAGACTCTTCAAAGAGTCTCCCAACTAATCCTGTGGGAGACTCAGGAAGAGGGAGATGAATCTGAGAAATCCAAAGGAGATTTTTAATTAAACTCCTCAAGCTCTGTTTATGCATATGCATTTTACGTATGTCTACTGCTAGAATTATTTGCTCGCTCCTTGATGGGTGTTGCTGTATTGCATGATTCAAATTCCCTTCCGAAAGTAAGTTAAGACCCAAAAAACATAATGGAGAAATAAACAGGAGAGAGAGACAGACACTTGTTTGAGGCAGCTGCTGGAGGTTCTAGCCCCGAGGCAGCCCACAAAGATTAGCTATATTGGAAGTCTGACTTTGGTAACACCCTCACACAAATAACCATGCCAGAATTCATCCACTGACAGGGAGTGGAACCTACTAAGGACTAGAGAATCTTAAAACTTAGGATGTTCATACTAAAATGCTGCAATAAGCAGAATGCATGATACGAGATTAATGACAGAGACAAAAAAAAAAAAANTTAAAATTGTCTTTGAATCATTTTGCATGGCATCAAGTAAATTAGTTTTTGAGTAGTTCTATAAATAGAAGGTGATGGTGAAACCTGAAGAGCGCTTTTTTCCTACTAAACAGTAGTATAGTAAATAATGTAGGAATGACATAAAATTAAAATCCTTGATATTTCAGCAGTTCTTAATGCCTTAGTACCTTTTCAATGTTCCTTAGTTTTGACAGCAAGTCTCACAATCTTTCCTGAAATTATGGAACATAATGTATGAAATATATATACATACGTATGTATGTATGTATATGTGTAGATGTAGAGGTACATATTAAAATTAAAGGACTGGAAAATGGCACACATTTGAGAAACCTAGAGAGAAAGACTAGTATTTAGTTGCAATTGGGGTAAAATAGTAATTAAGTAGAAACAGGTTGTGGAGGAAAGGAACTCTTACCTCAGGAGACAATCTGCCCTACTTTCTTTTCTCACATTTTGAAATCTATGAATCTTTTACTTGCTTTAACCACTTTCCTGATTCCCTGCAGGCCAGAGCTGACAGCTGAGCCTCTGTTTTATCTTAAACTGTTCAAAGCATGTCAGAAAATTACTTACCCTGCTGAGCCTGAAAGTAGCAGGAACCCACCCACTGGTTACCCCTAGACCAGGGGATATCTGTTGCTTGAGTGAAATCATGATCATAGTCCCAGAATGGTTGGCAGATTGTTACAATATATGGTCTTTTACTGATTCCAGTTGAAATCCAGAAACTTGAGTTGACTTTTTATTGTCGGTAGAGGTAATTATTTATGTCTTGAGCCACTCTTTTATCAGCACAAAAAGATATTTTTTCACCTTGTGTTATTACCAGCTGTTTTGTATATAGACAGGGTCAATTAGTTGCACTGTCTGTAACTATCAGCTGTGTTCATTCTGTGGGCTCTCTTCACTGTCTTTGAATACAACCTTTAAAATCCTTTCTATTTTTATACCATTGCACTTTAAGAATTAGCTTTAAAATACACTGTTGTCACTACACTTTGGCATGATAAAATGCGGGGATAAGGTGAGTGTGGCTGCATTCACGTCTCTAAAAATAGGATTCTACTGGAATTTCTACAGTCATTTAATTTCAGTTGGTATTAACTTGTGCTAAAAATTGATATACCTCCAACAGTTCTCTGTGATCAAGCAAAATAAAGCAGAATAGGAATTGCAGACTATTTGCCTGTATCATGAAATAATATGCTCATATACTGCATTTCATTTTCAAAGTTTTACTATCTGTTTTATCATCAGAAGTAGCATATAAGTAAGTGGCAAAGAAGATTTTTATGTTAAAATTCATTTGAATGCAGCTGAACCTGCATTTTGCCATTCTCAGGAGGAAGCTGTAACACCATTCTTCACTGCTTTTATCTCTTGTGAGATAATTGTTTCTTTTTTCATAACTGAGGGGAAAAGTACCACTAAGGCTAGGCACAGCTCCTTTTATTGTAGCAGGTCATCTTTGTATTTTGTGCTGGTGAGAATGTTTGCAGGGGATTTGTTGCTGATGTCCTGTTAACTAATAACCACCAGGTTTGAAGGTAAAAGTTAGAGGACTTGTGAATCCATGAAGGTCTGGAAAACTGACAGAGAATGAGTCTTTCAATTCTTCCCACTATTCTGAGGTCACAAGAAGTGGGATGTTTATTATCTTTAGTTCTGCACATCAGAAATTTCCTGATTATTTTTGCAGAGTGGAACATTTCCCAAAGTCTCTCCAGAAATATCAGGGATATAATTTTGGATCTTTGTTTACCATATTGACATATTGGTTTACCATAAAGCCTTCAACCCTGGTGCTGTTAGGAAGCATTCTCTAGAACAAATCAGTGGTTTTATTTTTCTTAAAATTTGATTATGTTGTTGGCACACTTTGACTTATTATACTGTGCAAACAAAAGAAATGGTCTCGTCTCCAATTCACACTAGTAGATTGTGCAACAGTAGAGGTGTACTACCTTGAAATGTATACCTCGAATTAGGAAACAAATGTCAGTTATATGGTCTTTTTGAACTATTTTAGGTGCATAGGAACTTAACATGAATTACTTGCTGTAATGTCTTTCTTTGCTCTTATTTTGCTCACTCTTGGCCAATTTAAATGCCAACTCATTTCTGATCTTTGGGAATTTGTGAGTCCCATGAATCCTTATTATGATGTTGTGGTGGGTTCTAGGGTATATAAGGATACTGGGACCAAAAATACACTGGGTAAAAAAGCCTTATTTCCTCTTAACTAAATATGAATTGCATTGCAGAAATTAGGATCTGAAGACGTTTCAGAGATGTGATGAGAAACTTGGACAGAATTGCCTTTGATAGGGAGGTTGTGTACAAACCACTGTTCAGTTACTTATGTTAGTTAAGTAAATTTATCACATAGTGTTAAAACATTTTAAAAACCCAGAAGGGCAATTGAGTAATTTTTGTGTCCTTCATAAAAACACTGTTTATAGAAGTAGTTCCAAAGTAATTCATAGTCACTGATCACTGCATAGTGGTGGGCCTTGGGTTGTGCTGAGGGCCATCATTTGAAAGGACTCAGTACCTTCTGAGACATCTGCTGCATGATAGCATCAATGATATTTTGGATGATTCCTCGAAAAGTACAATATGGTTGTTAACAGTGAACAGAGGAAGAGAAACAGATTTTCCAAATGCAAACTACAAAATATGGAACCTTGGGGTACCTAGGCACACATTCTTTGCAGATTTGTCAGTGCCTTTCTTCTTCACTATTGAAAAAGGGACAATATTATGCTTACTTTATCAAGGCATAGGAAAACAATTTCAGTTTTCAGGGTGTTTTGGACAAATACTGATGGTATTGCTCTCCTTATTATATGGACAATGGGCTGATGAAAGAAATTATGATGAATAAAAATGACATGCTACAGATCATCTTGAAAGTAACTCCATCAGATGCAAAATTCTGTATTATGCAATATTGCTTGTTGAGATTTGTGATAGCTGCTGTAATTGTGTCACTGCAGGAAGAGGTATCAGTGATGTGACTAGTGAGGCACAGTTTTCAAGCAGGTTTTTTAAAATATATCTTTGCTGAGTAGAAATGTAAAATAAAAATCTGTATTTTAAAACATTCATTTATTTTTCTTTCTTTCTTACAGCTTGTGGCGAATGCAATCCTTTTTGTCAGTGTAAATTTGTATGGGGTCTTTGTGAGGATTTTGACAGAAAGGGCTCAGAGGAAGGCATTCCTTCAGGCCAGGAACTGCATTGAGGACAGGCTGAGACTGGAAGATGAAAATGAAAAACAGGTCAGTTTCTAAGCCTTATTTATTTTTGTCTGTTTCTCCTGAGATGACCACAGGTTAGGACTTTGTTGCCAAATGTATACTAAGGCATGTGTGTATTTCCATTGGAAAGGAAGTACTCCTCCCCAGAGCACACACATTCTTCTCTCTTCATCTGCAGAGCTAAGAGAGAGAGTGCAGGCTGTCTCCACAGCTACTGTCACCTCCAGTGCCAAAGGATTTTTTAGAGCTGAGTCAAAGCCAATGTACTATTGTAATATAAGATTGTGGTTATTTATCTGCATGGATGTTTTTCAGTGAGTGTTAGATGCACTGCAGATACTTTTCTTCTTGCTGAGTGTGCTATAACCTGTTTGCCTTCATGACACCCATAAAAAAGTCAACATCTTGGGCACAAGGAGCTGCAGTGAAAACTGAATAATTTTAATTGATAACAAGAATCTATATATTCTATTTTTGTACAACTAATAGTAACTGTTATAGCAATCAGTATCTCTTCTCAAAAATTACCTGTCTGGGTTTGAAAGACAGGTGTCTGCTTGGAATGGAGAATGTAAACCCCCTCCCTCTGAATTACTATAATTTTGAAATCAAGGGGCTCTCAGGCAAAGGTATGAGGGTAGGAATAACAGTTCTTTACTAGTAGGTATAACAAGGCAAACAAACAACACTAACTGTGGCATTAACAACAAACAGAACCATGAACCTTGTGACAACCTTCTTGGCCGAGACAGGATGGGCTGGAGAAGAGGCTTTGCTTCACAAAACCCCGGGGCAGTCTGATCTCGGTGCCCCTGCAGGACTCTGAGGAGCACCAAGCTGGAACAGCAGGAATGAGCAGGAATCCCAGGCTGGTGGATGAGATGTATCAGAAGATCTGTGGTGATAGCTGGAAGTGTGGGATGTCCCAGCAGGGCTGGGAGTGCAGGGCTACAGCATAGCAAGACCCAGAGCAGTGCCAGGGGTGGGACAGCGGCAGCCCAACTCCCAGCAGGACAGGAAAAGGTGAGCACAGGATTCCTAGACACACAAGCGGATGGTGACAGGTCCCTCTTTTAGTGAAGTAGGTGGTTATTAAGGTCCCAACCCAAAGGCTGCTGTTATGAGCAAAGGCTCATCCACAGAAAGGAAGAAGCAGAACAGGACTGAACTGCAGTGGTGACAGTGAATTCTCCCTGCAGTAAGCAACAGCTTGGCTGTCTTCCTTCTGGTGCAGAGAGTAAAAGTGAGCAGCTGCCCTCAACCCCACCCTTTACCTGCCCACAGAGCTCACAGTATCTTCCCCCTCCAAGAGAAACTCTCAGAGATAAAAGATGTGTAGCCAGCTGCTACACTCCTCTCCTGACTTTGTACCCATGAGTATCCAATAGTTAGTTTCCTAGCATTTTATGGGAAAAAAAATCAATAAGTAAAAGGGAAAGAAACCCAACCCCTAACATGACCTCAGTTATTTGATAGGTTATTTCATACAATTTTATGAATTGGCCTTCCAAGCATATTTGGAAAGAATAGAAGAAAAAAAAAAAAGTGGACCTTGCTGTTGTTACTCACCGATCTTAAAGCTGTTTAAGTTTTGCTCTTTTTTTTCATTTATATGTTTTCTGTATTGTTCACACATATATTTGTAACTCTGTCACCTATTGTATCAGTAGCTAGTTTTCCCAATAATTTTCCATGACCTAAGCAGAAAGACAACTAAAATTCCAGAGCTCCAAGCCCTGAGGGGTACAAAGCTCTGTGCTGTCTTGGTTCTTCCTAGGAACCAAGGCCAAGAGCAACTCTACGAGATGCGTTTAATGGACAAAGTACAACTAGAGCTGAAGAGAGGGCTCCAGAGAAGAGCCTCGACCTGGGGGGGTAATTGCACTTGTCCTCCTAATTGGTGCTCTTTATCAGTTATGCTAATTGCCTAAAACCTATAAAAATTTACTCACCATTGGTGGGGGGACTTTTGGGGACATCTTTCCATAACTGCCTCTGTGGGCCTTCAAATAAAGATCACCTTTTATATTTCCCCCTTACTAAAATTATCTCAAGTTTCATTTCCAGGTTGGGAAAAAAGGCAACAGTCTGAGGCTTAAACGTCTGTTAGTCTGTAAAGTTTAGCCTAGCCTTTTCTTTCTGTATAGGTGATAACAGAGGGTGACATTGAAATAACCCTGTGGCATGGTGGTTACTTATGCCAAACAAAATTTCAGGGTCCTCAAAGCTTGTGTACCTCACACAATTTTACCGCCTCTCATTTGGAATTTCTTTAGCAAGTCTATTCCTATGCCTGGAGTAACACAGGTCCATAAGTACTTTCTGTTATGAATTAAGTGAATATGCTTTTATGAGCTGAACATACATTCTAGTATGTAGACATCTCTTTCAACACTGCACATCTTTGCTAGCTGTGTAAAAATGGTATTAGGATCAAAGCCTTTCAATTTAATTCTGTTTTTTTGTAATCCAAAGCTGCAGATTTTTTAAAGGCATAAATGTGTCATAAGTGAATTTCCATGGGATTTAAACAAGCCTGCCATTTGTGCCTTTGAAAACCTACTTCTGGGATCCAGCATGAAAACAAAATTGAATTTTTGTGTTTCTCTTGTTAACACATTAGCAACCTGTCTTATCTTATATATTATCCATGCATAGAGAAACACAAAAAAAGCAATAACATTACATATAAACACCATTATTGTTGATAGTATACCTAGATAATCCTGCAAATGTTTTTCCAATGCAATGTACAGGTCAAGGAAGAGAATAAACTGTTCTCCTACTCTTGAGAAATTAACTTTATGCATTACAGTGTTGAAACACAATGCAGTTGTGAAATATGCTAATTATCTGTCACAAGTACCACCAAAATACTTTCCATGTCTGGTCTCACACTATATTAGCATACCTCTAGAACCAGAGTGAGAATTAAGACACTATTACAAGCTGCAAAATTACTCTGCAGTTGCTGTGGCATAACATACACTGAGTTTCCAGCTGGTAACACTCAAAGAGTGTTTTGAGAGGAGAAGAAACGTTGCTGACCTAGTTCAAGTTTTATGATCAGTCCTGTATTTTTGTTGTGTGAATTATCAACATTACATGTTAAAAAGGACTGAATGTTTTTGTCAGACTTTCTTGTCTCATCCAAATGCTCTGCCCTAAAAAAATAGCCCTTTAACACTGACAATTTAACCCAAAAAGATAAAACTATTTCCTGATATTTCTGTGCAAGTCTTTTACTGGAAAGGAAAGAATATGCTCTTGACTTTTGAGCATACACAGCTTTCAGGAGTTAAAATGTTGACTGTGTGAGACAGATACAATGCTGAAATTGTAAGTGAGATTTCCTCTGTGTCCTGCTTACAGTGAATTCTCCTCATGGGATGTATTTGTAGTAATAGTCCCACATGATAATTTTGATAAAACTACTTTTGTGAACAAGAGTAAATATCTTGCACATTTTTGGACTCATGCAAGCAGCCTTGAAAGTGTTGCTGAGGAGAAAGGGGGCAGATAAATTCTGTTTATTTTAAAATTCAGTGTAACGCTCACCCTGTTATCTATTCTCTGTGATCACCATGAATAACTGGCCTTGATAGGGGCATCATCTATTTGATGCATTGCTGAATGTCAGATTGCAATTCCACCAGAAATGAAGGTCAAGAACCGAGTAAGTTTTAGATAATGAGCAAATAGTTATAGTCATTCACGTGGGATAAGCTTCTTCTCTTGTTATCTATAAATCTCAGCAGCAAACTATCCTCTGCAGAGCAAACAGCTAAGAATAATTATTGTGAGGTGGGTTCTTTTCCCTAGAATTCTGGTTTTTGTTCGTGCTCAATCAGAGCATGTGAGCACTTGCTCTCGCTCCCCCTGCACCATCTCTCTGTGTCCGCTTCCTTATTTGAAGATTATCCTTTGTCCATACAGAAAAAAAAGCATTGTCACCCAGCTCCCTGAAGGACTCCTGCTGTTAAGACATCCCAATTGATCCTGCAGCTGTAATTCACCCCTTCTCAAGTAAGAAAGAAAGAAGCAAGCAGGGACAGGTAATGGGGGATGTATTCAATGTAGAAAAAGAAGGAGTCTGCTGCTGATTGAACAGATTGCCATCTGACTGAGAGGGGATATGAGTATGGAAGATGTGACTCACCATATATTAATTCCAAGTGTAGTAGCTCCTGTAGTAGAGCTGTGCTCCACGGGAGAGATACCATTGTTCTTCTGAGGCCATCTTAACTTGAAAAGCAACTGGACCACTGTCTTTAAAGACTCATAGACTCCCATTTTCCAAGTGTCTCTTTCAGCATCTTTATAATTTTGTTGTCCCCACAGTTTTGTGGTCATCACTCTAACTGTGTACTAATTAATGTTCAAATTATGCACTTTGTGAAACAAGTTCCCTTTATTTGTCATAGACGTGTTGTCTGATGAATTGATTTTGTGCTTTCCAGCTCTTGTTTTGTGACATTGGTAATCATCCTACAGTAACCTCTTCCATGCCATTCACAACACTGTAGACTTTCATAACCCTGCTCATCTCTCTTTCTAAGCTGAAGATCTGTCATCTCTTTGTTGTCCTGATGTATGGAAGGTATATCCTACCACAGTCTTGCCAATCTTGTAATGAATCTTGATCACATTCCCTCCTTTCCTTGCCCTGGCAATAAGAATATTTTTATGCATACTCATGCAATGAATTTGGGGATAAAACATATAATTTACCTTGGTGAAATGCACTTGAGTAGCCAAGGCTGATATGAAAAGTGCCTGTTACTTTCATATAAGGCAGGCTGGGAAAACATTTGACTTCATACAAACCTTCAAAACCCACAAAGCCACCTTAAATATTTTTACTGGTTACTTAATTGCATAAGTACATGCAAGTATGTTTGCAAAATAAAGACCATCTTTAAAGCCACTTATTTAGGTCTTTCCTTCCCTCCTAAATACTTTTATACTTCCTCACAATTAGAATTGACAGTGGAAAATCAACTGGAAAATACAAAAGTTTCTAGAATGGGGAATTTGCTATCTTAAAAACTAATTGTGAAATCACATTTAGTTTTTCAAACCGTTGGGACTGCAGAAATGTATTCATTGGTGGCCCCTGTCTTTCAAGAAATAGTTGCATACTTTACTACAATGCACGAAATTCACATCTATTTAATATAAGAAACTGAAAGAAGCACTTAAAAACGACTGGGAGTTAGGAAGCATAGAGCTGAGACAGCCAGCTCTGTGTCTAGCTTCAGGACCAAAGACTGCCACTACAGCTAGACTAATCAGATTTGCTGAAGTATTGTTCAACATCATGCTACTGCAGTAACTAATGCTGGTTCTGGGAGACAGACTAGAGCTTTGGTGGTGGTCTGCAGTTCCCGTTCACCAGATCATCTGCAGCTAGCTAAATTTTCTTTATGCAATGCTGAATTGTGTGTGCAAATATCTGCATGCATATGTGTCTGCATTCCAAGCATATTCTGCGATTTAGGGCAATGTCCTTAACATTGCATGTGGTAACTGGGTCACCACTGAGTGAGAGATTTGATTAATAACTATTCATAGAAATGGAAAACGTGTCAACGGAAGATACCATGACTCTCACTACACAATACTTTGAACTACTGCTTAGAGTGTCCTGTGTTTAAATTCTCTGCTGCCTTCAAATTCCCCTTTAAAACAATTTGATCTAGACATTACACATTTTGGATATGTGTACTGCCTCCTGTATATTTGAGTAAAAAGATGACACCTACAGAAATCCTTCAGTGGTTTTGTTTGCTGTGTTTAACTTCAAGTCCTTATGAAGAAAGAGAAAAAATTACATTAACTTTGAATAAAGCAAATCATGTTGTATTTTGTTTTGGTAGTGGATAACAGATTGCAGAGGTTTTTATCCTTTCAATTCAGCAATCAAACTGAGGAATTATTTATTTGCACAGCCCTAGGCAGAAGTAATTTCTCGAGTGCTTGACAACATGCTTATCAGGTTCTCCTCACGTTTCCTATATTTTTATTCTCAGAATCTTGCATCTTCCTTTTCAGTGCAGAAGAATTTATGAAATTTATCATTAAAACACAGGCCTTGTTTCCATAATCATTCATACTGGCTGAATGCATTAGCAAATCACCCTGCAGCAAAAATTTCACCTGGATCATGTGTGGATGCAAAAGCACGTTCTTGTCAAATTATCTAGTGTGCAGCAGGGGAGTGATCCTGATTTTGCACAAAGTGCAATGTGCATGATGATACCTAATCCTCTACAAAAGCTAGCCAGTGTGATCTTTGGAAAACATAGGTGGACTAATTTTAGCTAGCAGGGTGAGCCTGTAACACATTGCCACTATGTTCTGTGTTACAAGGCAGCTTAAAATTGTATTTATTCTCTCATCAAGTCACAGTCTTAGGCAGGAAATTCTATCTTCAAAAATCTATTTGTTCTTTACTAGGCTCAAGAAAAACTGGAAACAAGGAGTGTTGCAATTTCAGGCCGTCAGTTTGAACTACTGGACTTCAGCCCCACTTGTGCAGGTTGACCACCATTTTCTCTTAGCCAAATCAGAGATCAGAAACTGTCTTGCTGTCTGCTTCATTTGCCCCATTTCACTGTTTAGATCCTTACACAGGAAAAAAAAATGACATGGCATCCCTGGTCCATCTTCTACCTTTCTCAGGTAAAAAGAGTCATGGAGGCACATTTCTCTCTCCCACAGAGCAATAATTGCCCAGAAGCTTTCTGCTGACCAGCGCCTGTTAGTCTCCAGACCTTCAATAATCATACATGTGTCTATGCTTCATACACCAAATAATAAAACTGAGGGCTACTCAGATAAAATGAAAACCTCTAGGTGGAAGGCTTCAGCTTCCACCTGAAGTCATTGGGAGTTGCTTGTAACCCCCTGCAAGGAAAGGTATAGCAAACATATAAATGTGTTTTAATTTTACAGATTTATTGCAGCTCTTGGTTTGCAGAATAAACATCTCATTTGAATCCAATGAGTGCAAGAAGCTACACTGCTTGGCATACCACCAAGACTCCTCCTACCTGACTTTGGCCAAGTAAAAGTGAGGCTTGTAATCTAACTCTTTAACGTACAGGTGGTAATCCCTGGTTGTAACAGGCACGTCCAAGGGCAGTTCAACTCTTGTATCCTGAACTCTTTGTTAAACATAAGACGAGGTTTTTCTTTGGGAGTGGTTACAAGAGGACACCAACTTAGGGCTGCACAACTGTAGGATAAGACCAAGGGATGCACCTTGCTGCTAGACTAGCAATTCTAAAGTATAGAAACATATATAAAGTAGGTAACATACAATAAAACAACATGAAATACATATGAACTTTATATTTACAACACAGTTGTAAATCATATAAAGTAAAATGTATAAAGTAAAATCATTCAAATATTTTAGTTGCCTTATAATTTTATTGCTCTAGCTGCATGCCTTTATCTTACAAAATGAAACTTAAGAAAAGTCTACAAAAATATTTTAAAACCCACACATAAGAACAGGCCAGATCATTACTATACCTATTTGATTTAGCTTTATTTCATCCTCTGAAAGCTTTCTGATGTTAATAAATGTTGTGGTTTAACCCTAGGTACAACTAAGCACCACACAACCCCTCTCTCCCACCCTCCATGGTGGGATGGGGGAGAGAATAGAAAGAGCAAAGGTGAGAAAACTCATGGGTTGAGATAAAGATACTTTAATAGCTAAAGCAAAAGCTATGCATGCAAGCAAAATAAAACAAGAAATTAAGTCACTGCTTCCCATTTGCAGGCTGGTGTTCAGCCATTCCTGGGAAAGCAGAGTTTCATCACATGTAATGGTCACTTGAGAAGACAAGTGCCTTGACTCTGAATATCATCTTCTCCCCTTCTTCTTTTTCCCACCAACTTATATGCTGAGCATGACACTATATGTTATGGAAACTCCCTTTGGCTAGTTGGAGCCGGGTGTCTTCCTCTGTTCCCTCCCAGATTCTTGTCCCTCTAAAGCCTTGTCACTGGCAGGATGGTGTGAGAGGCAGAAAATCCCTTGACTCTGAGTAAACTCTGATCAGCAATAACTAAAACATCCTGATGTTATCACCATGGTTTTCAGCACAAATCCAAAACACAGCATCCTGGTAGCCACTATGAAGAAAATTATTGACTCTGTGTAAAAAAAAAGCAAATTAATATGCCAATTAAATTGGTTATCAGCCATTCCATTTTCTGTCACAGGTGTCAAAAATTTATAGATTTATAAATCTAAATGCCTCTTTATAAAGATTTGTTATAGATTCATTGTTAAAGATAAAAAAATTTGTACAGAGGTAGCCACTCATAATCAGGCTAAGCAGGAAGATGTTTTGGACTGTTGTTTGCTGCAGTTTTGTTGTTTTTTTTTTTTTTTCTCATACATATATGCATGTTATACAGTCATGCCACCCATGTTAAGCTCTTATATGTAATGTATGCTGGCTTACTTTGGGTAGAGTACATAAATTTTTGCTTGAGAACAGGAAGGATCTGCAGAGGGATCTGGGCAGGCTGAATGGATCAAGGTTCTACAAGGCCAAGTGCCAGGACATGCCCCTGCAGTGCTACAGACTTGAGGAAGAGTGGTTGACAAACTGTCTGGTGAAAAAGACTGAGCTTGCTTGTCAGCAGCTGAACATGAGCCAGAGTGTGCCCAGGAGGCCAAAAAGCATTCTGGCCTCTATCAGCAAAAGTGTGGCCAGCAGGACTAGGGAAGTGATTGTCCCCAGATACTCGTCACTGGTGAGGCCACACTTTGAATCCTGTGTTCAGTTTTGAGCCCCTCACTACAAGAAAGACATTATGGTGCTAGAGCATGTTCAGAGAAGGGGAACAGAGCTGGGAAAGGGTCTGGAGAGTACGTCCTGTGAGAAGGTGCTGAGAGAGCTGGGGTTGTTAAGCCTGGAGAAAAGGAGGCTCAGGGGGACCTTATTGATCTCTACAGCTGCCTGAAAGGAGGCTGTAGCCAGGCAGTCTCTTTGCCTGGGTAACAAGTGATGAGAGGATATGGCCTCAAACTCCACCAAGGGAGGTTCAGGTTGGACCTTAGGAAGAATTTCTTCATGGAAAGGGCTGTCAAGCCCTGGAATGGGCTTCCCAGGGAGGGCTGGAGTCTCCATCATTGAAGGTGTTCAAAAAAATGCCATTGGACATGGCATTCAGTGCCATGATCTAGTTGACAGGAGGTGTCCGGCCAGAGCTTGGACTCTCAGAGGTCTTTTCACACCTAGGTGATTCTGTGATAATTCATTAACTTAAAAAATTGTGGTAATTCTAATTCTATAATTCTAAGCCTGTTAATACTTTGGCTGTTTGGAGTATTGGAATAAATAATAGAAAATTTATAATATGATATCTTTCAAGCAACTGTCAATCAAATATGCTAGTGTTTGACTCAGAATTTTTCAGTTTATTTTTCCTATGTGTATTGTGTATTTTCAATTAGAAAGAACTGAGGAGGGGGGATGAACAAGCTCACACAAACCTGTCCTTATCAGATGATTAAAACCACACGACCATACAGTTTTTAGCAGATAACAGTTTTCCATAGATAACATCATAGATAACAGTTGCCAACACAAATTATCATAATTAGGCACACTGGCTATAGTGCATCAGATTCTGAAGTTAAATTGCAAGAAAAATAATTCAAAAGAGTTTCTTATAGTTGATTTCTAAATTTAGAGTAATATCCATGACACAAGTGCTTTGTGAACACTAATGCAATGTTATTATGCATTTTAGTAGGATGCCACAGTATGAAGTAAGGCGACCTCAGTAGTGAATACTGATGTTATTCCCTCAACAGCAGGAAATCATAGAAAGCTTTAAAATGTCATTAGAAAACTCCTCTTAAACGTATTTTCGTTGCTGTACACAAAATTGTTTTCACTTCTAGAAGAGCATTGACTATAACAAAAAGTTAGCTAACATGTAACACAAGTTTGACACTTTTCCTGTGCCAGTCTTCAAACACGGGGTGGTTCCACCACAGACCAACTGCTTTGTTGTCTAGGTGTTTCATGTCACAGCAGCTGGCATTGCCACATGTACAGTTTGCCAAATGATGTGTTACCACTTAAGCACAGATTACCTCCTTGAAGAAGATGCTACTGGGACACATGTTCTTATGGATTTTTTGCCTGTTTCCTTTGGTCAACTGTCTATAGAGAAAAAGAGCTTGACTACACCCCATTAACTGGCAAAAGAAATACATTCTAAGGTAGTATTTTTGTCAGGTTTGCCATTCTAAATGAACTAATGTTACTGTGTGATTTAAATTTTTTCCAAGGTTTTTATTCCCCATTACCTCTTCAATATAAACTTATTTCATTTGGAGTTTAGTTCCCCATCAGGCACACTTGATTAGGAATTTCCCAGTTTGACAAGGAAATAATGAACTGAATGTGAGTCACACTTGCTATTTTAAGTGGGTGAATACACTCATTGCTTCCTTAGCATATTACTGATTGGTCCTTGTTCTTCCACTCTGTAAGGAAATGAGATTTTTCCCCTATGGGTTGAGCTCACTTCTCTGCTCTGTAAAGAGACAAAATGAGGAAAAGTAGCAAAGGACAAAGGCTTTTAGGTTTTTCAACTCCAAATTAGGAAAATCTAGATTTTTCAAAGTAAGCCATATTTATATCTTAATCTTTGGAGATTCAGACATCTATTCCATTTCACTGTTTTATGTCATGATTTTCTTTCCTATTGCTAAAGACATTTATGGTTTTTGAAAAAGAAAATGCTAACTGCTTAATATGTATTTCTTATTATTTTTACTTTTATTGACTTCAGGTTCCTGGGTTTTTTTTCATTCTTTAGTTTGCTTACACCCACTAGTGGGCTCAGTATCTATCACTAGCAATCAGAAAGCTTATCTTTACTGAAGATTTAATGTTTTTTCTGCCACCATCAGAGATCTGTACTGAAAAATAGCATGTGCTGATACTGAGCCGCTACCACTACTCTAAATGAAAGTGTGTGATGCTGGTATCAGACAGTAGCAGTAGTGTGAAGCACTGGTACTAGCACAGCACTGTATCTTCAAAGTTCCACTAATTTTGGACTCTGAGCTGCAGAATGTGTTTGCTCTAGCAGCAAGACAAAAAGATGTTAGTGGCCTTTCTCTCACTGCTTCCTTATGTTGTCTCCATTTCTCAACTAGGTACCAGATGAGACCACAGAGATTTGTCACACATCTAGAGCTAGTGGACATATTTGGGTTTTCGAGAAGTCATGTGGGGAAGGAGAATGTCATAACTCATGGGCCAGAGGAAGATCAGAGAGTGACATAGTCCCAGTACCCACTTGAACTGTAACATGTAGCATGTTCTTCAAGAAAAATTCCACTAGTTGAGGTCTGGAGCACTAGTGAGGGCAGAAGAGGGGAATATGTCTGTATTGCAGAAGGTTGAGCTCTCTGACATTCCCTTCCTGAAGACTACATCCTTGCCTAATCAAGATACTCAATGTTATATCAGTAGAACAAACCAGCCATGGCTGTGGACTTGAAAGACGTGCTGTTGTAACTGTAGAGGAAACTTAGTACACCACGGGTAAGCCAGTAAAGATCTGTCTGCTCTTCCATTTACCCTGGAAGGGGTAGCATTGGCAAAGCTACCTGTAAGTCCATCTGCCTAACATTTCAGAAGACGAAATACAATAACAGGATTGTAGTCCCAGTCCTGTTCACGATGGAGCACAGGACTCTGTGTGGCACTTAAGCCTCTAGCAAATCTGAGGTCACAGATGTCTCATCTGCAGGCCAGCCTAGAAATTGCATTAGCACTTCCATGTTCCCTCTAGTCATGACATTAGCAGATGATTAGTGTTCTTCGTGATAATTTTCATGACCTCTCTTTATTTGAATCAGAAAATACTTTCAACCAATAAATTTCAGTTTTTAAATTTGAGCTTTAAGTGTGCCATTTTTGGTTTTAACATATATATTCAAACTACCTCTGCATATAATCAGTGCTACCATGAAGGGATCTTTTCACTGAAAGATGAAAACTAGGCTTCCTGACTGCAGGGGAAGGGGAAAAATGTTTTCTTTCCATATAGGAAGATTTAGTATGTTCAGTGGCTCTTCTGTGCCACACAAAGTTTCATCTTCCTTAATATACCTAAGGAACCTACTTATTAAAATCTTACTGAAGCATGATAGAAACAAAGCTATTTATTCAGCTAACACTGCTGGAGTTGAGAAGTACCTGTCCCTGGTGATGTACTGCAGAAATGCTCTTCCTTGTTTCCTGCCAAGCATAAGGAAGCTTTCAAGTTATCTGCTCTAGAGAATGATCGGATTATATCTATAGCTACTTGCCTGCACTAAAATGAGGCAAATAAATATGCCTTAACTATAAAGGCACTATTTGGTTGTGAGAATTTAGCTTCTTCTCTCTCAAGTTTACTTCTAGTAGGAAAATTTCTATTAACTGAAATGATTATAATCTTCTTCCTGTCAAGTTTCTATAATAGTTTTGTGGACACATTGGATATTGCCAGTGACTTTTCAGAGGGAGTGAATATTAAAGATAAAAGGTGAAAGTAAAAAGACTAATAGTAGTTTGGATGCTGCATGATTTATTTGTTGCCAGTTTATATCTGATATCAACAGTTAGCTAGTCTTTCTGATGATTAATCTTTATTGATATATTACTAGAGCACTCTGATTTAATAGATATGAGGATAACTAGGATGACAGCTTGTGCTTTTTCTGTTTTCAGTTTTCTTGTTTAGTTTCATAAGCTTTCTCAGCTCTCATCCCTATTTGAACACGATCTGTAGATCTGATCTCAACTTAGCCTACTATTAATCTTCTAGTCCTTTCAGGAATCACATTTGCCTTTTTAGGATAGTGTCATGTACATATTCCATAGATATTCTGTGATCAGAGAGTATCTGGGGTTTCTTTACATGCAGAGGTTTCCAACTTATTGCTACAATCCAGTTTTAAAATTACTAGAAATGCCTCTGGCCTAATTTAGGGTACAAACAAGACCATATGTCAAAGTTAATAGTATTTGATAGCAAATATGAGAGAGAGAGAGACAGAGAGAGAGAAAGGAAGAAAAAAAAAATGGAAAAGAGACAGAATAAAGAAAATATCAACACTCTGTGATGGTACCGTCCTGTTTATCCTCTCCAGCTGGTCATCTTAGTGGTGAAGGTCCCCCTGAAAAGCATAGAATCCAATGACTTAAGACATGCTCAGGCCAGATGGGAAAACCTAGGTACCTCCCTCCGTGTGGGCAGTTTGACAGAGTCTCTTGCAGCAGACTCTGGGTCTGTTGCATTACTTCACATCCTTTTGCATCACGTGCAGTCCTGTGGTACAAGGCCTCAGGAATAAGTATGGGGAATGTCTGGGGGGTCTTTGATGGATTATGACACCCTCTCAGCTGCCTTCCATGTGAATGTCCCATGGATGTGGCCTGTGGGACTGGGGGCTTCACAGCTGGGCCAATTCATTTAAAGGAGGATGTGTGTTCAGTGCCTTCTGGGCAGAGGTTATGCCACGCACCTGAAACTTCTTCCCTCACCCTCAGTTGCAGGGGGAGTCTGTGTAAACCTCTGTGGGCTGTGGTCTTCCCCACTCTAAACTCAGACAATTCTCAGTGCAGCTTCTGGGTTTGGCTTCCTTGTGGATGCATTCTTCTCTCTCAGCATGAGATGATTGAACAATAGTGTCGGCTTTGTCTTATCTGGGCAGCTTAACTCACAGTCCAAAATTCCAGTCAGGCATCTTCAAGGAGGGGGGGACTTCTGTGGTTCTAGCTTCTTTATACAGTTTTTGCTATAATGGATTAAACTCCTTCATAGCAATGTTTAAGGCATGAACCATTTCAATCCCTGACACTTATTAAGCTCATGTGTTTTTCTGGGTGGTACCTAAAAAGTACAATGTGCCACCAAGTTTTTCTCATTCTTATCATGTGACTGCTTGAATGCTCTCTTGTGAACTTTATACATGTGAGCAGTTTTATGGTTTCTTTATGCCCACTCTCCACAGCAATGCTTCTGCACTCCTTGCTGCCCATTGCCTTCTGTTTTAGCCAAGACTCCATGTTCTCCTAATTCTTTCCCATGGCCTTACCATCTCCATTGTGACTAACAATGTTCCATGTGGAAACTATCAATGCCTCATTAAACTATTCTGCTGATGCATCCTTCCTTTCCTTTATTTAAACAAAAATGATCACTTAACCATAGAAAGATGTCAAATTGGTCTGGTATAGTTGTATTCAGACTGAATGCATCATGCAGTTCATAGAGAGTGTATTGATCATCTACCATAACTGTGTTTTTAGCCATTCTCTTACTACTCAAAATCTGTGCATTGGGTATCTGGTCTTTTAGGGATGGTCTATTATGGTAACTGTTGTACTAATGACTTGCTGATAAATAGAATTTTCCAAGAAATCTCAGGACTGTTCTGAAACATTGCCACCTTGTGGATTCTGGAAGATCACCATCCCTAACAATGCTATTTCATGTACTTAGTTGGAAGAAAGGGCATAGCATAGTTGAATTTCCAATAATTCATTAATGAAATCTGCTGCATTTTTTTCCAACTTATAAGTGAGTCCTAATAGCTATACACAAAACCGTTCTTCCATGCATTACATTAGGCTTCTTTTCACTCTCTTTTTTTTTTTTT
>VWYP01012005.1:171694-239695 GCA_013400435.1 Pycnonotus jocosus
TTTTTTTTTTTCTCCTTAAAGGGAATTTAAATGGCTGTGAAGCATAATATAAAGGTGACAGATTGTGAACCCACTAAGATGTAGCTTTTAAAATTATACAAAATTGACCATAATATCATGGTATTATTAGGTAGCAGGTGGTAATATTTGGGATGTATTTTGGAGTCTCTGCTGACTAACTAGAAACTGAATCTCAAAATTATATAAATCAGCTGACTCTGAAACAGCCTTATAAATGTTTTACTTGCATGTCTGATGCTTGTATTCTTTAGGGAGAATTGTTGTTTTTTTTTTTTTTAAATAGGGTGACACTTTCCTCTTAAGTATAGAAATATCGAAAGAAGATCTGTGATAGACTGCAAAAATTGTGGGGTTAGATTTCATATTCTGTATTGTAAAAGAATTTTGTAGAGTAGATGATCAAAATCTCCTTTCTTTTGTGAGCTCCTTCTCCTATTTGTCATCATCGTTGGACTGTTACTATGACAAACAAAAATATTTATGTTTTATCAGCCAAGAAACAAATATGTCAAACTTGGGTTTGTCACATGTTTATTTTTTTTTACTTTATTCCTTCCTAAAGTAACTATGAAAAATGCAAAAAACAAGGTAACTTGGGCATGAAGTCTATCCTGAATAACGTGGTTCAGTGCTAGGAAGGGTGAAAAAGGACCAGGATCTGGAGTGCCATCCAGTTTTATTGCTTTCCCCAGCATGAGATTGGGAACCTCCAAATCCCATTTAGAGTAAGTTCCACAAGACAGAGCTCTCTGCCATCCAAGTGTGGGGCCCAGACACCCTCATGGGTGAAGGCAGTGCCAGCATGCTGGCTGGAAGGAGCAGTTCATCAGGAATTTAATGAAGCTGGCTGTAAGAGATGGAGTTGTATCCATTACAGCCCTGTTCTCATGGGATTGAAAAACATGCAAAGCAGTACAGTTTTTCTACATGGCCCTTCAAGCCTGTAACTTCATTCTCAAAATAAATTCCGGCAGATGTGCATGTACAGTAGGATGAGAGGACAATGAGCAATGACATTCAAGGAACCAGAGAAACACAAGAGCCTGCAGCTCTGAGGCAATGTTGTGGTTCCCTCATTGCTTCTCTCAGCTTGGTTGCTTATCTCAGAAAAAATGACAACTATTTCCTTTGATAAAGTAGTCTGCTCTGACTAAAAATAGTATTTTCATTTTGTTTTCTTTTTATATCACATGATAAACTACAGGAATACCACTTAGCATGGGGAAGCACAGCAAATGTACCCAGTTTTTGGGCAGAAATTTGAAAGGAGTCTTTCAGCTGCATGCTGGGCAGCTGGAAAGAAAGAAGAGGATGCTAGCTAGGAATTTAAGATATTTATGTGCTTTTGAGCCTTCTTTTGTGATGAAAGGAGTATGGATTCATTTACACCCTGCTGAAAGAATTTGAAAATGTATCACAGTCATTTCCCATACAGATGTCAAAATGAATCATTTTGTACAATAGGAATAACTGCATAATGTTTGGGCAACTGCATGAAATTATTCTAAATCAAGCTGAAAATTTCAAAGGACTTTGAATAACTTGTAAGTGTTTGTAATTAGCAGTAAAATGAGAAAAGAGTATGATTTTCAAAATGGGAAGGGGATGAGCATCTTTATTTGGAGGCAGGCACAAGAAATGTATTAGGAATATGCACGGGTACTCCCATAAAAGCAGAGCCGGGATGCTGGTGGGAGAGTCTCTCCAGGGCAGGATGGAAGAAGGAGTTATGGTGAGAAGTCTCCAAATTGGAGAAAGCTGAAGAGAGTGTTAGGGCAGAATAAAGCATGGACATGATGGAGGGTTTTTTTCTTCAATAGTGTCTGCTTGCTCCTTTCCTCTCCCTTCTCAGAAATGAGAAATCCTAGAGGGTGCTGGGCCTTGAGCTCCTCTTCTATTTTAGAAGCCCCACCTGTGTGTGGTGAGATAGCAAGATGGCTTCAGGCCTCCCCAGGAGGCTTCAGGCACCCATCTCTCCTGGTCCTTGTGTACCAAGGGAAACACCTTGATACACACTGGTCAAAGTGGACCTCTGGAGATTATTGAGCCCAAACACACCCTCCAAGCAGGACCTCCAGCAGCACCAGGTCTGATCAACTGTGGCTTTGTCTAGTTAAGTCTTGAATAAGTATTTAAGTTTTCCCTTGGGTCCAACCTGGAATGAAAGTTGCAATCCAGGACTATGTACTTGTAAATAGGGTTGAAAATGTTTCAAATAGTAACATAGGATCTTTTTGTCCATTAACAATGGAAAACACTTTTTTCTTATCTATTTTGCTGCCTTGGCATATTTTCCTTCTTTGTCGGGTGCATAATGGTATTAGCTGTTGAATAGGGCTAAAGTAACACTGAGCAATTCCTAACTGGTTTGGTATGCACATTTTGACTTGCTTTGGGGTCAAAATGAGTGTTTGTTCCTCTTCTATTTGCTAGTGATGCTCCATTGCTGTGGCAGAAAGAAATTTGAATGTTTTTCTAAATTGACTGTCCCTTTCAAAAATAGCTAAGTCTTCACTGCTAGTGTGTGGAATCCTTTGAACCTTTCAGGGGAATCCTGAGGGCCTTGCCCTGGAAGAATACACCATAGAGTCTCTACTCAAGTGGTAAGAAAAGACTTCCCCCATGGTGCTTTCCAACACTATGTGATCTACCTCAGTCTCGTTCTCCCCATGTGCCCCTGGTTCTTGAGGTTTCCCCTTTTCCTGTTTCCCCATTGGTTGTGGTATTCCTGGTGGCTGGCCCCATCTTCCCTACAGGGCAATGCCCAGATCATTGGCTGCTGACCCCATACTTAGCCCTGTGGATGCCACATGGCCTGTTTTTGTGTCCTTGATCCCCTTTGGCATGCTGGAGTAAACCTTTGCTGGAGTTGATCACACAAAAGGCCCTTCTTGCCTCTCTTAGCTGAGCTAACTGTGGTGTGTGTGTGGTGTGTGGACTTAACTGCTCTTCCTGAATGCCGACCCAAGTGGCCTTTCCACCGGAGATGCTTACTGGGAAATTGGTAGCAGCAACCACCACCTAAACCACACTAGTGCAGTAATCATTAACAATCACGATGATACAAATGGCAAAGGCAGCCCAGTTTGGCCTTTGAAATCCCAGGACAGGACTGAGAATGCAAAATGTTGTGAATGAAGCACATCTAGGTCCTCATCTATCATTTTCTTTTCTTAGCGAGATTTCCGTACGGAATGCAAAATCATTGACTGACAATTACAATCTCTGAAAAGATTGTTTTTTTCAGCGTGTGATTTAGCTTTAGACCATTTTAATGCTGAGTGAAAATTTACAGCAGGAAAAGAGTGTACAAATTCCTAAAATAGTGTAAGCTGGTTGTGTGGACAGAATTTAATGTTTGGTGTAGAAAACAGCTGTAAAAATCCTTTAAAACATTATGAATTACTGAGAAAAAATAAAATGTAGAAACATTTTGTTTCTACTAGAATTTATGTTTAGGAATATGTCACATGTTGAGGCTACCTCAACACAAAATAATTTGTGACCAATTAGAAGGTTTGCAACATGAGTGCTGTTTTATTTTGGTAAAAGTTGTTACTAATTGATTAGTGCTCCCTGTGTACTCTTTCTACTTTTTCCTGTCAACGCCCATCCCTGTTAGAAGCAACAATCACTCAAGCATGAATGTCTCCATCAGTGTGAGTGGTCTTCCATTAGTTTTGTCACTTGTTCCATTCAGTGCACTATCCTACACACTTAGTTTTCCTTTTAGCCTGGTTTCCAGACTATTTTTATAATCAGATCAGCCATAAGGAGCACATGAAAAAACTAAACAAAAATTGTAGGACTTTCTGAATAGAGAACCAAGCAGAGCCCTTTCCCAAACCTTCCAGCAGTTATATTTTGTGTACATGAATTCACTCCTGCTGCTCCAAAACTCTGAGTCCTCCAGCATTCCTCAGGCTGACCTGAAGGGCAATATTGCTTTGCTTGACAGATGAGATTTTGCTGTAGATAGAAGAGACTTTTCCTATATTCTTTCTAGAGAGCTGGATGGTGTCTTTCATTTACTTTCAGTGTTTTGATAATTTGCATTGCAGGGTTCTTTCTTACATTTTCCAGTCTCCTCTTCAGGGACAAATCCTTACAGTCATGCTGCTGCTTCCCTTCTTGGTCTAATAGGTCAACAGTGACTGCCCTTTGAGAAAATCATAACTGAGTCTTTCCTCACTTGGTGAGTTTGAGTCTTCCAGCCCTCTTTGTATAGACTCTACAATTGTTCATCAGTAATTATTTTTTTTCTTCTCATCTCTAATGAAGAAAGCAAGCCACCACAATTTGATAGAGGAATTTCTTATGTTCCCTTCAGATTTTGTTATAGTCAACCTAACGTGTATAGGAATCATTTTTGTAGCCTCCCTCAATAAATCTGACGTCGGTACATTTCAATGCTGTCTGATGCTGCATTCTACAGCTCTCCAATGCTGCCTTCACAGTTTGTTGTAACAATGATTGTTGTTACTTCCCTGGATTCCATGTTATTTGCCATGCACTGCAGACATTATCCGTGAGTTTTTTATTCACATATTGTAATTGTGTTTGCGGGCACTGCTCTCTGGAAGAGTCTGTCAGTATAATTTTTGTTTGCTTGTTTGTCTGGTTAAGTCTGACTTTCTACGAAACAGAAGTCTAAATCTCTCCAAAACAGTTTTGAAATTTACTAATCCATTTCAGCAAAGACCTTGCTTGATGTGTTCCCTGAAAGACAAGCTACAGAGAACATTTAGTCCTTATCAGACACTGTATATTTCTCATCCAGAGCAATACTTACAAAATTCCAGCATAACTTCTGCCATCTTAAGCACCAGAGAATTTAATCATCAGTCCAAATTCCTGGTTTTTTTGTGGGTTTTCTGTCATCTGAGAGGTGGTTAGCTCATTTTATAACCCCAGTTTATTTCTTTTAACACAGTAAATCAACTTTAAGACACAAGTAGCTATCAACAGAGCTTCATAAGATCCACTGTGGACAAAACACTTGTTTTGGATTGTAACTCAAAATTTGGGTCACCCAAATACAATTCTGCTTCAGAAATATAAGTATACTTAATTAAATCAACATAAAATTTACAGCGAAATAACCGTTTTTAGTCATGTGAGATACTTTGGTTAATTGGAAATTGCTATATGTGTAAAGTGTCAATAAATATCTTATTCCATAATATTCTTTGCAATATTCTTGGCATACATTGTTATGGATGTAGAGGAGAACCTTAACAAATCCTGCGTCTGACTCAGATTTGTGGCAGTAGCTCTTAATAATGGTTGAATAGGACTATTACAAAATGAACTATTTCTTTAATTGACACAAATTTAACAGACATAAGACTTTAACAGATGACTTATTACACAGGAAAAACCAAAGACACACTACTAGTGAATAACATAAATTGCAAAGCTGAGGTACCTAATACTACAGCTAGTGAAAAAATAGTATAGATTAGGATTCCATGTACCTTACCATCCAGTTACTGATGGGGCACATATAGGATCCTTCCTCTCAATTCCCAGGAAAGTAACCGCAGAATTTGCATCCAAACTCATGGGAGAAGTCCTGCACATTTCCAGGGTGTATGTAGGAGGAAGGCTTCTACCTCTATGAATATTTATGTAGCTTTTATAGTTAGTAAAGTAATGTGTCTCTCTAGTCAGGAGTTCCTAGTTTATGTCTCTACATCTTGCTCTCAAGGTGAGATGCTTATTGTCAGCTGGGGATCTCACCGCCTTGGTGCCAGAGATAACTCACTGCTGGACATCTGTCCAGCCTGGGTTATCTCACCAATTCCTGTGAGGGGGGACAATGTCCGGAGCTATGCATCAGCTGATGGACAGAGCAGGTAAGCTCTTGTGTCCTACGATATATATACAAGAGTAGGAAATAGAGTTAGCTAATGATCCTTAGCCTCAAGACAATGTGACCACTGCAAACATATGACAGAACTTTAAAGTTCACCAGAGCAGCTCTGCAAAGTTTAACTTATGCCTTCTTTCAATGTGCCTTCCAGAAGAAACTGTTTAATAAAAAACCCTGTGAATAAACTTTGAGTATTATTTGATCTCTTTATCTGGTGAATGTGTGCATGTTAGCAACACAAAAGCACTCACAGATACCCTCTTCTCAGTGTTAATTTTTGCTCCTTATTTATTTAATATCAATTAAAGAAATGGAGGATGTGGTTGGGCCAAAATATACATTTCTGTGACATCTTGAAACTGCCATTTCTGTGGTTCTCGATTGTCAGATAATGGAATCACAGAATAGTTGAGGCAGGAAGGGCACTCTTGAAGTTACCTTGGTCTAATGACCTTGGTTTCCAGGATAAGATGCTTCATCACTTTCAGGACCCAAGGTGAAACTGACTGGCCTGCAGTTTCCCAGGTCTACCTTCTTGCCCTTCTTGGCTAGAGAAGTGAAATTTTCCTTCAGCAGTCTTGTGTCACTTCTCCCAGTTACCATGTTTGACTGTCAGGAGTGGCCTAGCAGTAACATCTGACCGCTCACTCAGTGAGCTTGTGGATGTGTCCTGTCAGGGACCATGGACTTACATGTATCCAGTTTGCTTAAATATTCAATGACCTAATCCTCTTCCACCAAGGGTGCACATTCTTTGCTCTAGCTTCATCCATTGTTGTCTGGAACCTGATATTCCTGAATCAGATCAGATGTGGTTATGTGAATTCAGTCAGACTCTTGCCATGGCTGAAACCAGCAGGTTGGATGGATAAACTTGGAAATGCATTTTAAATGGCAAGCATTTTCTGGGTGAAAACACAACTTGAGTAGGTATCTAAAGACAGCTTAGAACACCTAAGAATAGCAGCTGCAGATTTTCCAGATGGTACCTGTGAATTGGCCAGAATATGCAGAAAAACTACATGGCCCTTTATAGTCAATTCTAACCAGATCCACAATAATAGAGACCCTAAGATGCCATTAAAACTGTGCATACTGTTCCAATGAATTTCAGAGTGGATAAATCCATCATCCACTCTCAATGCTTATAACCAGCTGTCATAGTCCTTGTAATGTAACACTTTCATTATATCCAAGAAGAAATAAGACACACAAAAGGATGGCAAATGACCCTGGGAAGTCTTTTCCAGACAGATAAATGCTGCTAAGAATATAGTAAGTTGTTGTTATTAGAAGAACTGTGATGTTAATGAAAAATATGGACAATTATATTCTCTCGAAGCTGGTTTTTTCTGTGTAGGTTTGTTTTTCTGGTTTGTTTTTAATTTGAGGGGGTTTTTTTAGTGTAGAAGACTTTAAAAAAGACACCCACACAGTCTACAGGAGTTTGAGATAAATGGTTTGTATTATTTATGCAGCAGACATTTTAAGGAAGCAGACTAAGAAAATATTGTCCAGTTTGCTAGTTTAAAACTTTTGCAATATGGTCACTCACTATACCACAAAACTGATGTTGTCTATGTTTTCTTTTAGGAACGTCTCTTGATGAGCCTTTTGCCCAGGAATGTTGCAATGGAAATGAAGGAAGACTTCCTAAAGCCTCCTGAAAGGATTTTCCACAAGATTTACATTCAAAGGCATGACAATGTTAGGTAGGATTGATGCAGCCCATGAAATAAACTAAAGAACTAAGAATATTTAGTACAAGGACAGTAATGTATAATTGCAGTCAGGTTTCAGAGAAAAGAATCCAAGCACTACAGTGAAGATTTTTCATTTATACAGAGTAGAAGAATAGGTGCACTGGGAAGATTTAATAATCTTCTCAGGATAAATGTCTTAGAATAAATAAATAAATGTCTTAGAATAGTGGTGCTGGGAGACTGACAACTTTTTCCGAATTACTAGGCAATGATTTTGTACTGTGTTATACTTTGGGTGAACAGGAGCATTTATTCTGCACAGTAGTTTTTACACATCTATATTTTCTGATAGTAAGATTAATTACTTCTAAATTAATAGATTTTCCTGGGTAATAGCAAGAAAAAACAGAAAGAAAGTGTGATGTAAACTTAAAGAAATGTGTATTTGTCCACATCACATGAGTGTTACCCCCTCAGAGATTTACTATGACTCAGTTCTACTTCTTACTCTTGTTCAGTAGTTGACTGTGAGCAAGTCTCATAATTATATTGCTTTTTGTTAAAGTGTCTTCTCATTTGTTATTCTTCTTTGCCTCCAGAACTAGTTCCTTAAAGACCTTGTCTGTGTTTTATCACACGACTGCCAAGTGCCTTGCTTCCACATCAAAAACACCATCAAAGAAGTTTAGTTGGTGTCACCCTTTTACTAAACAAGGTGCAGTGTTAGTAAGTGATGCTACAGAGCTGTCTTGATTTGCATGGTGTACTCATGCAGCAAAGGAGTAAAATTCAGCACCTTCTCCTCTCCCTCATCCACTACTAAGTTTCTTCTCCCAGGACTTTGTCTACCTCCCATTGAGCTGGCCTTAATATATGCAAGGACCACTTCCTAGTTACTAAGTTGTTGCAACTAAAAGTATTTCTGTCACTAAGGGAATCAGAGGTGTCTGTGATGGGAGTGTTCAGAAGACTGCCAAATTAGGTCAGTTTTACACCGTAAAATTTAATATTACTGAATTAAAAAATAGTAGTTTATTTCGCATTAATGGTTAAATCTTGCATGATATTAATCCCATCAGTTTGCATACAAAACTTCATCTTTAGCAATCAGTTAAAAATTGGTTCTAAGGGCACATTATCCCAAAGCTGATGCTGAAAATGATGATGTTGTTTAAAGTATCTGATGGTTCTCAATTGTCAAAGCCTGATGAGAGCTCATGAAGGACACATTCAAAATCTAAGTGAGCTGTCTTACTCTTTCACTTTTCCTCGTTTATGTCACATGTTTTTATTCTGTTGCACTCCTCACCAACACTATTTGCATTTTTTTTCTTTTTTTTTGCCAGTCTTCCATCTTTCAATGAAAACCTGTCTGTCTATTTGCAGTCAGTTTTTCTAGTCAAGTCTCAGGTATGCCAGATTTTGGTGCTTGAGTGTCTTCTACTTTGACCATTTGGTGATCACATTCCTTAATATACTCATAAGAATTGCGTCTAAAATTATGTCCTCACAGTGCTATGAAACATTTGTATACTACTGTTTGTTGCCCTTATATTCAGGGTGAAGGTAAGACTGATAATTACATCATGATTAGTATATTTATATCTTGTATGTGTCACAAGTCTCTGCATTCATTACACTGTGTGTAGTCATCTCAAACAGCATTACTTTGCAGTTGATTATAGTGCTTCTGAGTCCTCTCTTTTGCTAAGAATCTTTTTGAAAAGTAACCTCGGGAATAGTCTTCCTACACGATGTTTTTTCCACATAAAAACTAAAACTTCTGTGGCTTATTCACTGCTTCGATATGGAGTTCATAAAGGTTTTTGAATCCAAACACCCTGTCTGGAGAGGTGAATTCATTCTCTGACATTAAGAAGGTACTTCTGGGGCAAATGAAGCCCAAGTAAAATGTCACAGATAAGATCCTCAGTGAAGAGAACTGAAAGTAGCAGACCTCCCTTGACCATATGTACTCTTAAAAAAGTTTATTGTCTTTTATTTCAGTAATGCAACTAATCTATGATTATAATAATGATTTAAAAAATAAAAAGGGGGAAATAGTGTATAATAAATACCCAACATCTATGGCTAGCACTTCCCAGTAGGTCAGAATTTCACCCTGGAAGTTTCGTGACTGTAGATCTGAAGGATGAAAGAGAACTCCCAGCAGGTGCCACCCTGATACCAGTGTGAAGAACAGCACTACATCATCCCTTTGGCAGGGCTGCTAGTGGTCACTGCCAATAATAATAAGTGTTTGCTTTACTTTCTTAAAGAGATATAAACAGCTTTTTTTCCTTCTGGGTAGAGGCAGTTCAGTGCTATAACAGGTAAACATGAGAGATCATTCCTATATTCTTGTGAATTGCCCTCTTCACATCAAGTGTTCTGTAAAGTGCTGCTATTAAAACAAACCAACAGGAAGCCCCTCTATAATTCTATATTCCAGGAGTTTTTCATTCCAGAGCTACACAGTGGAAAATAGAAAATGAGCTGCAATTTACTTTTCCTCTTGTAATGCTTTCTTTTTCTCCCTGCAAATACCTGGAAATATCAGAGCATTATTCTTCAGAAAAGACAGTCTGAAGGAGGCAGGCATGCAATTAGTAAACTACATGATTTTTTCCATTTCTCATCTGTTGAAAAACCAACATAAACAAAACAAAGCAAAACAAAAAACCCGACAAAAACAAACAAACAAAAAACCTCCAAACCTCATCAGTATCAGAAAGCATCTCTTCCAGTCTTCTAAATAGCTGCCTAAAAAAGGACAAAGAATATTTAATCTTACATGTGAAAAATAAGGCATTCATACAGCTACCTTCTTTACCTCCTCCCAGAAATGCACATTAGAGTGGAGATACATATACCTCTGTAAGAAGTGAATGATGGACTGGGAAAAAGTACTGGCATATTTCAGATAACCATGGCAACACCATTTGTTTATTAATTAGTTGGTGAATATTTTACCAACTACCCAATAGTTGTTGAATGACTGCCTGCAACTCACTGTGCCTCTGGAAGGGAATGTGTCATGCTTTGATCAGCTCTTCCCAGATCTATAGTACATCTGCTACCTTGTAAAGTTTTTGAACAGAATTGCTGTGCAGTAAGAAACGAGGGCATGTATTTTAAATGGAGACAAATAACCTAATGCAAATGCACTATGCGAAACAAGATATGCAAATATACATCCAATATAGCATTGGCCCAGTGAGGACAATGAACTTAAAAATCAGGAAACTAAAATAACTGCAACTAATATAATATCTGTAGTTTATCAGAAGGAAATAGTCTGCATATTGTCCACGAGCGGTTTCAACACAGTACAAGTGTTATTTTACTGGGGTAGTCCCACACCAGGAAAGATGTGGGAACCAAATGTCAAGTTACATGTAAAGGTTACTCAACAGACCAGCTCTTCTGTGGTGCTCAGAAATATGTTTTGTAACATGGAGGAGACACGCTTTTTCTAAGATTAGGTTAAGAAATTTAGGGTTCATATTTTCTTGTTTCCTTATTCCTACAGGGCTGAAAAAATTACAGATCACATATACAGGTACAGTGTCTATTGTAAAAACTCACTAGTCCTGACTGAATCTCTCCATGGACCCATAATTCAATTAAGAAAAATTGAAATTGAGTTTCAGCTCAAATATATGCCCTGTATGAAAACCTCAACACATTTTGTTGTTTGTCTCTTTTGAAATAGATATTAGATATTCATTAAACTGTTTAAACTCATGGATGGATAAGCATATGGCTGACTTCCTATATTAACACACAGCTTCCTGCTGTTGAAGAAATAAAAAGAAAGTGAACATTGAACAGGTAATATTTTCTTGAGCTTCTGGTCCAGCAGTTTCATCTAGCCTTATTTTTACAAGTGTGAAATAGAACTGGATGCTTTGTAAGAAGAGATATTAATTTCAGGAAACACACTGCCTGATTTCAAAGCTACTAATAAAAAAGATTCCTTGTGGCATTTTATAGGTTCTTGAGAGTCAATCTGAAGCTAGAACACAATCTGCAGATATTTATGAGCAAATATTACTGGTCTGTCCTGTCTTTCAGAAAACATCAGAACTTAAAAACTTTTTAAATTTATCTTACCCATTCCAACATTTAAAAAAGCTGTGATCGTGGTGCCTATGAACAGACTTTTATATGAAGTCTTTCTGAACTTGTAAGACTTCACAGTTAACTAGTTTTCATAAATGATTATTATGTAAAATCACAGCCTCCTTTTTTTTTTTTAATTTTAACAGCCCTCTTTATTTTTAAAGAGCACTTTTTTCTTAAATATTGAAGTGAGTCATACATAAAATAACTAATAAACTGCCCTTATGTTTGACCTTTGAGGCAAAAAGAGTCCTATATATTTCTTTCTGAGGTACCACATGCCATTAAAATACCATTTTTACTGTAAGTTGTACTTTATGAAACAAATGGCCCAAATGAAAATGAGAAACAAGGCATACCACCCCTCCTTATTTTGCAGAGTACTTGTTTATACTAGCGGCTCCACTGAAAACAGTAAGACAATTCCAGTGCACAAAGCACATGAATTAATGCTGTTAAAAGTGAATATTTACTACCTACAAGCAGTCAAATCTCTTGTGTAACTTGGCAGGATTTCCCTTCTGAATGCCCCATAGAGTGACATAGAAAAGAGTTGCTCTGTCAATACTCACACTTGGGAAGCAGCTTTAATCTCTTATACCAAGCCACAGGCTTTCTGCACTCAGTTCTAGCAGATGCAGCTGCTTCCCACTGTGGTGCGGGAGGGCTGCAGTCACTGTGCAGATGCTGGCTATGCCTGCCTGCAGGGATCATGGCGGGAGAAAACAGGAATACAGAAGGTCCTGGAGTGATAACTCTGGGCTCATTAACACAGAAATGTTTCAGATTGTCAAGGAGTATGAGATAATGATGTATGTAACTCATATGCCAGTGCTGAACCAGCTTGTCTCTGTGACAGAGAAATGTCTGTTTGTACTGTTACCTTTCCTGAACTTGCTCACTCTACTGCTGCTTGGCTTTTGTTCAGAATTTATATACCATAGCAAGTTAGAAATAGCTGTTGGTGTTTCAAACCAAGTAATCCAGGTAGCTTTAAAAAAAGTTCTTAGGAAACTTCCATTAAATGTTTGAATAATGAAATCGTACAATAGTTTGAGTAGGATGAAGCCTTTAAAGATCATCTAGTCCAGTCTCTGTGCCTGAGTCAGGTTCATCTTTCACTACATAAAGTTACTCAAAATCCTGACCAGCCCAAACTTGAATGTTTCCAGAGATGGGGTATCCATAGCTTCTCTGTGACACCTGTTCCACGCTCATCGTGTAGAATTTCTTCTTTGCATCTAATCTAAATCTACCCAGTTTTAGTTTAAAACCATTCCCACTGGTCCTATCAGTAGAGACCCTGGTCCCATATCCAGCTCTGTTGTAGACCCCCATTAGGCTCTGGAAAGTGGCTAAGGGAGTTCCAGAGAACTCACTGGAGCCCTCCCTTTTCCAGGCTGAACAACCACACTCTTGTAAGTCCATGTCTTTGCTGTGCTGAAAATCCAGGTGGGGTCTCATGAGAGGAACAGAATCACCTCCCTCCATCTGCTGGCCACATTTCATTTTATGAGTAACAGAATACATTTAGCTTTTTGGGCCACAAGCATACAGTGCTGACGCATGTCCAGTATTTCATCCACCAGTATCCCCAAGCCCTCCTTTGCACTGCTGGTCTTAATCTACTAATGCCCCAATTTCTATCCATGTTTGGGATTGCCCCAGCTGAGATGCAGGACCTTGCACATGGCCTTGTTGAACTCCATGGGGCTCGGACAAGCCCACCGCTCTAGCCCGTCCAAGGCCCTTTAGATGGCATCCCTGCCCTTCAGCACTGTCCACCACACCACACAGCTAGGTGTCATTGACAAGCCTGTAGATGATGCACTAACTCCCTGTCTCTGTCATTAGCAAATAAGGAGTGAAATGAACAGTCAAAAAACCCCCACTCTATTTCAATGCTTACAAATCTGTATTTACACATTATCTATCATATGTGCTTTGTTACAGTAGTCTGTGGAGAATGCACTCAATACAAAATTTATGTCAATTTTGGTTCAGTTTATATTTTAATTAGTTTATATGTGTTTTCTGTGTAGTGTTTAGCAGGAGCTCTTCATCGGTAACTGTAGATGAGACTCCTTGTAACTCTTTACTTAAAAGGACTGTCTTTACAATATTTTTTAAAGTTATGTTTTCAGAAATCTAGATGCATTTCATTAAGAAAGAAATATCATAAGATCAGAGGAACAGGCACGTTGCAACAAGAAATGTTCTATAGCAAAGTAAACTCCTCTGAAGAAATTTATTTGTAAAATTATTGTCTTTTGCAGTTGCATAATCCCATTCTTCAGATTATGCATATTTCAAAATATTTGGGTTACAATTATTTTAAGATCATTTTGTTTTATTGGTAACTAAAACAAGCTAATTGTGTATAAAATATTATTAATGAAAAAAATGGGTTGCTTTCTGTAAAAAATAAACTAATTTTCCAATGAAATGTAGAAGGTAACTATGTAAAAACAGGCCATGTTTTTAGTGGGGAGCTACACTCTAGGTATCAATAAAAATTTATTTTTAAAATTATAACGAAATACTATTACATAAATAAAATCCAAAACCTCAAGTAGTTTTACGCTTCTTTTACTAGATAAGTGTAAGAGCAGTAAGACTGGAGAGTAAACTTTCAGCCTTGTGGTTGTGTGGAAGAGGTAAGGCAATATTAATCCATGTGTAGCTGTATCAAAAGTGGTTATCATGGTTATTATCTATGAGCAGAAGGTGTTAGAGAAGCAATGCAAATTTTAAGTCACAGAAAGAGTAGTCATTTTGAGAGAGAAAACAAATGAAATAAGTGTGCCCTGCATCTCCAATAAAGCAATCAGAAGGCAATATTTCTAACTAATCTAGTCTTGTTCTGCTGCTCTCTTGCACTTCAGTAACACTCAGTATATGTTCTCTCAGATTTTGTAAGCAAGCAGGCAGCAATAGGAGCAAGCAAGCCTCTAACCCAAGACGGCACTGTTGCTGAAACATAATGGCATCACACAGACTCTAAAATCAAGTGCACAGCAGAAGTTTGAGAAAGCTCTGCTCAACAACTGATTATTTCTTCATCCTAGGATGTAATTAGAATGTGCTGTTGCAACATACGATTGCTAACAAGTTGTCTGTCTAAAAACCAAAGTGATTTCAGTTTTTACCTGTTTAGCCAAACATTTTAATCCTGTGAATTTACTGATAAAATCTTGGCATGATTGGTAAGTCATGGTTTTGCTTACTCAGACCATGATACTCAGTTTGCCAGGCCTGATTTACTAGAGGATGACATGGTTCATCTGGCAAAGAGAAAAATCATCTTGGATCAGGGACTTGCCAGACTAGTGCAGGGGGCTTTGAATTAGATTAGTCAGGGGAGGAGGGGACATTCAGGTGTCAACACCTCTAATGGATGCCTGTAACAGTGTAAAGGCGTTCCAAATACTCCAGCCAGTGGGTCAGTTTCATCTGAGTTTTGGCTCAGATGCCTCTACATGAATGCACATACTGTGGTGAAAAAAACCAGAGGAACTGTAGATGTGCACAGGTCTCTGTGGATGTGATACCATGGGCATCATGAAGATGTGGTGGGATGGGATGGCTCCCATGACTGGAGTTTTTAAAAGGAAGGTTTTAGGCTTTTTAGAAAGACAGGCAAGGGACGTGAGAAGGGGGCGTAGGCCTTATGTCAAGAAGCAGTTGGAGAGTATGGAAATCTGACTAGGGAAAGATAAGGATCCAGCCAAGAGCTTGTAGGTGAACAGTACAGGGAGGGTAGGGACAGTGGATGTTATAGTGGGGGTCTGCTACAGGCCACCCAATCAGGAGGATGGTGTGGATAAAGCCCTCTATAGGCAGACAGAAGTGGCCCCATGGTTGTGGGCCCTGGTCCTTATGGGGGGGCTTCAAGCACCCTGGTATCTGTTGGAGGGACAGCGCAGCACGACATAATCCCTGAGGTTGCTCACAGGTGTCAACAACAGTTTCCCTACACAAGCAATTCAGGAGCCAACAAGAAGGTGCCATACTGGAACTTGAGCTCACCAAGAAGGAGGACCTGGTAGGGAATGCAGTGCTCCAAGGCAACCTTGGCTGCAGTGATCACAAAATGGGAGGCGAGTTCAAGAACCTCAAGGCGAGGGTACATAGCAAGCTCACTTCCCTTGAAGAGGCAGACTTTAGCCTCTTCAAGGACCTTTCCTCCCATGGGTAGAGCCCTGGATGGCAAAGGGGCCCAAGAACACTGGCTGAATTCAAACAATCACCTCTTCCAAGCTCAGTAACAATGCATCCAACAAAGAGGAAATCAAGCCAAAATGCTAGGACGCCATCATGGATGGATAAGGAGCTGCTGAGCAAACCCAGAGTGTAAAAAGAAGCTTTCAGGAAGCTGAAACGATGGCAGGTGGCCTAGGAAGATGACAAGGGAATTGTAAAGGAAGTTAGGGACAAGGTTAGGGAAAAGCTAAAGTCCAGACAGAATTGAGTCTGGCCATGGATATTGAGGATAACAAGAAAGGGTTTCTATAGATATGTTGCAAGAAAAAGAAAGACTAAGGATAATTTGGACTCTTTCCCGTAGGAAATAGGACACCTGGCTACTCTGAACAAAGAGAAGACTGAGGTTCTTGACAACTTCTACACCTCATTCTTCAACAGCAAGTGCCCAGCCATGCCACCCTGGTCATAAAAGACAAATGCAGGGACTGAGAGAATGAACATCTTGAGCCCACTGCAATAGAGGATCAGGTTCAAGACCATATGAGGAGCCTGAATGTGCTCAAGTCCGTGGGACCCAAGTAGATTCCTCTGTGAGCTCTGAGGGAACTGGCAGATGAAGTTGCTAAGCCACTGTCTATCATATTTGAAAAGTCATGGCAGTCAGATGAAGACCCTAATGACTGGAAATGGGGAACTATAACCTTCATTTTTAGAAAGGGGAAAGAAGAAAATCTGGAGAACTATAGTATAGTCAGTCTCATCTATGAGCCATGCAAGATCATGGAACATTGCTGAGCCTCTGGGCAATGGGGCAACAGCAGCCTCAGCACTGCAATAGTGACCTGGCCTTCCTAACCAACACATTCACATCGCCTGTAGGGAAGGGCAGTGCTTGAACCATGTGCAGGGTATGCTGCTGAGCAGGAAGAAGTAACATTTGTCCTTTGTTTCCAATTTCCTTCCACTTTCATTTTTCTTATTTTGTCAATAGTTTAAAGGAGATCGGGGTTTTGTTGGTTTTTCACCAAAGTGCCCAATGGTGTTATTAATTCTGTGGAATCAAATTGTTTAATTGTGTGGAATTAAAGAAGGGACAGTTACATCTCTCAGTGGTCATTAAGAGAAACAATTGTTAATTGGTAGCTTATCACTTCTTGTTTCTATATATGCCAGCCTTTACATTTTTAAAAATAAAATTACTTGGCAATCATTATGAAGTGTTCCTTTATATACCATGCCATTATGAGAAATCTTTCATGCACAAATAAGGTAGCCCTAGGTTACTCTAGTTTAATCTTCTCTGAGGAGTGAACCTCCATAGTAATTACAGATTAAGTTACTGTGAGGCAAGACTACTTCACTCCTGAATGAGTGCATCTGCAGGAGTGATTAACGTGCTTTAACGCTGATGTCACTCCTGTAGCTGATTTGTTTTAACTTTTCTGAGTATATTAGACATGGCCTAAATTTTAATCTTTCAGTATTTTTGCATGAATAATATATCTAAAACAGAGGAAAGGGAATTTCAGTGCCAGTAAGGGGACTTGGACTTTGAGAACATTTGAATATATTTGGCCCCGGAAACAGTTCACGTTTATGACTGTAATTCTGGCACTGTATATCTTATAATTTCTCTCTTTAATACCACTATGATTTCACTGCCATAGAAAAAATTCAAATCTCTTTTCTGCTCTCATTCTGTGTGACTGATTTTGCCATCTCCTCATAACGGCCTTCTTGTCCTTTACTTTCCAAAAACCGGATGAGAACATAAGAGGGAAAAAAAGTTTATTGCATCTGTTGGGTAATTTGACTCCACATCACAGACCAAGATGCTGCTCTAACTTCTTTGAGATGTGGCACAATGAGAGTATGTGTTGATGCTGCCCCACAATTCTTGTAGTACAAGTAGTATGGGAAATGGATATAGATGGACACAGATGGGTGAAAAAGTAGAAGAGATAATATTGGTCAGTTCACCAGCTAAAATAAGAAGAACCAACTCTTGAGTTTCAGTGCCATGTTTTAGAATAGTAGAGTTCTCTGTGTGCATGGGCATGTGGTGGAGGGTGTCACTCTCTTTAGCACTGCCACCTCTGAGAACAGACCATGGATGCAGCAGGCTTGCAGTGCCTGTTGCACTTTAGGTATGGAAATCCCCTGCTCCTCCACTGGCTGTTTCCTACCATTGTCACTGGTTTGGTCACTTTTTCAGGTTTAGTCACTGGCATTTCAGCTTACTTTCAAACAAAGTGCAGCAGTTACTATGATTGTAACATTTACTGGTGGCAAAAAGGCATTTTTCATTAATAAAAGGCAGAACTTCCACTCACAGCATTTCCGAATCTGTGCCATGTCCAGCATATTTTAGGAATATTTTATTTAAAAAGCTGGGAATTTTGTACAAAAAAGAAAGTGTAACAATAATCATATTACCTAACCTGTTCCATTAGCTTTAAAATGTATACATGTAGTTAACTACAGTATTAAAAATTTCACAAGCATGATTGAACAACATCAGTTTCTCAGCATACAATATTACACATTTTACCTAGATTTTCAATAGCATGTTCAGTTCTGCATTGTGGGTGTTTTTACGGACTTCACATTTTTGTACAATTACCAGTGTTTTGAGTCAAGTGCTGAGGACTAAATACTCTTTAAATGTTTAAAGGATTAGCAAGGATTTCATACTGACCTACTAAGGTACCTGTATGTAAAATATCTTTCTTCTTAACTGAATGATTGTGCAGGAACCTGTTTTCTATTGTCTGTGTTTCACTAATAGAGAGGTTTTGATGTAAGTATATATGTCGGTGTTGTAATGGTTGTTCTGTTAGCTATTAAGACATATTTTTCACAAACACAGAACATTTCTGGTCTGTATGTATATAGAGGTTCCACATTGCTAAAGCCCTTGATAAAGAGATAATAACTTTGTTATTACCTTAAAGGCCTAACCTCCTCACCTCCCTATGTTTCTTTTTTTTTTTTTTTTTTTTTTTAAGTGGACATTGTTGGTGCTGCTGGAAATATTATTGTTACTGTATGTGTGGTTAGACAGTGAAAAAAATGTGGACTGCCATATTGAAAATGGAAATAGAAAAGCAAAACCAAACAAAATGTAAAATGTGTAGAATAGATAAGATGTAAAATGGCAGAGAGGCTATCAGAAGCTATTATTATAAAGTAACATCCACACTCCTCCTCCATACTAATAGCATTGAATGAAAACTGGGAAACTGCGTGACATACTGGATTGCAACAATTGTTGTTTTTTCCTCTGTGTCTTTTTAAACTGCATAAGTTTTGATGTGAATTTAGGTCATAAAGAAAAACAGTCATAAAGCAGAATGCATGAAAAACATTGATGCACATTTAAGTGCTTTTGAAAATCTTCAAGGAATTTAGGTAACTTTTGGATTTCCAGAAAGACCAACCTAGAGCAATCAAACAACAAGGATGTCAATAAAGAATTAAGAGAATAAGTAGATCTTTCAGGGCAGACATGCAAGTCACTTTGCTGGTGCTCTGTTAATGCATTTTATTTTACCCATCACTTGACTGGTTCATTTTTTTGATAGCAGAGTAATATTAATTTAATGCTGACTTTTTTATTGTAAGAAGCCCCTTTTTTGATATTTAAACAGCATGGGAATGGAATAACTGTTTTTTTTTCCTTGAACCAGGGCCATCTTGAACAATGTTCTCATAATGCATGCTCCAAGGAGTACTGAGTGGAGACACTGCCCCAAGGATTAACACAACAATGTAGAGGCTTTGTTTGTAGACCAAAGTCATTGAACTTTGGATGAGTTGGTTTTGAGCTGGAATATGCTACTTATCTGCTGTGGTGGACAAGGGATGTAAACAACTGGGTTAAATGAAATTAGAGAAACAGGATCTGAGTGAGGAATTGTATTTGCCATTTTTTGTAACTTATTACAAGTGTTGAGACTTGCTTATGAAGAATGGAAAACTGTGGAGTTATTAGGCCTACTTTTCTAGCATTGCTTTTTTATCTAAGGAGTGGAGATTTGCTGAGGTGAATGGGAGTATATAATGTTTAATTCAAGTTACAGTTAGCAAACTAAGTTTTACACTATGTCAAGTACACCTAGGCTATATATCATGGGATGGTTTATTAGTCTTTTCATAAATTATTTGACATTTCTAGTCTGGGTGTTGGAGATAAATGCAGTGTGCTGCTGCAGCTGATTCTGTGCTTCTACCAAGAGAAGGAATCTAAAGAGTTGAAAGGATCACAGCACCGTACTGTCTTGAGTTTTGTGATTTACACAAGAATTTTTATTCTGTCAATCACAATGGTATCTGCACTTATTTCAATTATCTCCCTTGATCAACACTGACTATCAGGGATTGTTAAGGCAGATGTTGGACATTAAAACCTTGCTAATACTGATGAAAGCTGGACACTTACCTTAGCCAGGCAGCACAGTGCAGGCAGTACTGGCTTGACTTTGTGGATTCTAGCTCCTCACAGGGAGCTACTATAAGACCATAGCAGAGAGCTACTGCACTTAAGTTATTAACCGCTGTCTTTCAGTACACAGTAAACCTCATTTAAAGTTAAATGTGTTTGGCTATGGAACTCTACCAGTGTAAAACTATCTCTGAAACTGATTTAGCTGAGAAGATCCTAGCTGCAAAGAGAATAAATTTTTCACTATGCTCCTAGGGTACTCATTGGGCACTCTATGAATGATGTGCTTTGCCTCATCTGCCAGGTAGGTATGTAGCCATTGAATGTGTCTGAGAATTCTCTACAACAGTTGACAATGCTAGACTAATGCCTTTTTTTTCTGAATCTTTTCCATTTTTTTACAACTAGCACATTATTGATAATATTTCCAGATTTATTGGAGTTAGTGCTTTGAGTTACATTTGTGCTATGAAAGAGAGTAATGAGAATGTGAAGATATCTTCTCTACTGATCTATCTGTGTTTTTTTCCTTCTTTACAGTATTTTGTTTGCAGACATTGTGGGGTTCACTAGTTTGGCATCACAGTGTACTGCGCAAGAGCTGGTGAAGCTGCTGAATGAACTTTTTGGAAAATTTGATGAATTAGCTACAGTAAGTACAACCCTGTTATTTCAATTTAATATACATTTCCTTCTGAAAAATGATGCATGCATTTTACATGTTAGAAATCTGTAATAGACTGATTTAGCCCCACATTCCTTATTTTCTAAAGTTTCAATCTTTTATTAATATTCTAGAGAAAACCCAATAATTTTAATTGTTTAGGAAAAAAAGGTGTATGTATGTGCTAATTTAAAATATACTTTTTTCCCCCTTCATGCAGTCCATTAGTATTCTTCATTGGTTCTATTTGTACAAAATAGAGAAAATTTTTCAATATTTACATTTTTATTCTTCATGAAAAAAAGAATCAGAACAATGGAAAATATGAATATTGGCAGTATGGCATAAAACTTTCTGTGATAATAGGAAGCTAGAGAGTAAAACTCATTCTTCACAGAGAGCACTACTTAAAACAGAAATGATGGCAGCTTTTCAGAGAGGTTATTGTAGGCAAAATAGGATCCATATCATAAATTGATGCCTATGTTTTTGTTGTTGCACTTATATTGTGCTAGATTCCCCAGAGAAGAGAAAATGAGAGAAATGTTCCTTGCCTATGAGTCCAAGCAGCCTAATTTGGCAAAGAACATTTGATGGGAAATGAGGGAAAATGCTGTGCCAGAAGAAGTCACACATCTTGTATCAAATTACATTTAATAAATGCTAAAAATATGTTTTCCCCCTGAATAAAGCAGAACTTCATCAAATCTATCTTATTTGCCAGCTGTCCTTAAAACCTTTATTGCTGAGAAGTAACTCTTCCACATAAATGATGCTCCTCTACTGTCTAGCTCTTTTGTCTTTGGACTGTGCAGCAGCCTAAAGAAAATATTTGTTGACATAAATAGCATCCACATTTTTTCAGTCCGAACTCACTTCCCCTTGGTGCAGTCTTCCACCTGAGAGATCTAAAGCATGTGGACATTTTGCATGTAAATCTCCCTCTTGATAAACAGCTCTCAAGGACCCCAAGGAGAAAGAAATCTTCTGCTCCACAAAGTGCTAGGGTTAAGGAAGATCTTTTCTTAGTCAAATGGGTTATCCTTTGATGGAGTGCTATGCTCTGATTTGCACTAGATGTTCAAGTCATAACAGAAAAAAAAAAACTTGTGTGTTCCCCTTTTTCCAAGAAAAGCAGATTAACTTAGGTGCTTAGTAGAGATGCAGTGGAATTTTAGGGGGTTTAAGCATGAATTTGTGTAGCCAATTCATTGCTGCAACTACTGGCAGTGTCTTATACAAATACAGGTCCTCAGCCCAGAGTACTTCATCAATTATGCCTTAGAAATAAAAATGGACTTCCATTTTGGATGTCATTTGCAAGAGATTAGATGGTTTAAGTTCAAATTTCCTCCTTACTTTGATTTCCTTTTAATTTCATTACTGAATTTCATCCATTATATGCCAACCAGACATCTAATAAGCTCTTTTAAAACTTATAATGCTGTTGTTTGTGGAGTCTTTATAGCCATGAAATACAGAGACATGTAATAAACGGAAGTACTGTAATATAACAATGGATCACATGTGTGCACACAGAAATACATGAGCCTATGATGTATCATGGCACTGAAGCCGGGGACACAGCTGCCCTACCATGCTTGCTTCCCTTAGCAGTGGCCGTGTCCTGCCAGCTGAAGGTGTCAGTGACACCTGAAGGCAGGTACCAGGCAGATGCCAGTTATTGGTACAAGGCCGGTTGTTGGTCATGGAAGAAGCAATTTGGAGATAGCAGAAGAGTGAAAAAACTTTAGTTTTTCTGTTCAGCCTACAAGGATCCTTTTTCAAATTTAAAAAAAAATCTCATGGTTTCTTTGAGCTATGTGAGGAAGATTTTCTACGTAGGGGTACTTCTAGTTCAGATTGTGCTTCACTGAGGTGTGATTAGGAACAGATGTACAAGTTTTCCTTAGCGGCTTGTGATGTGATTTAGGGAGACTTGTAATTGTGTCTTCTGCAGTCAGAGAAATGTGCTGAGAAATACAGTTTTTCAGAAGGATTCTGATCTCTTGGTTACAGCAGCTTCTAGGTATTCATTATTAGGTCAAAACAGAGGACTGGGCTGATTTTGAGTATTCAGAATGATTAAGGAGGAAATTGCAGAGACGCTAAAGAGTGTAACAGTGACGGGTAGAGTCCCTGTGATTACTAAAGTGCGATCTGTGAGTGTGCCTGTTGTGTGCTGCTGTTTCTTCAGAAGCAATGTCAACTGGAAGGTGCAGTTTATGACTACCTTTCTTGAAACAATTGCCCTGTCTTAAAAATATAATGCTTTAAAAGAATCCCTGTCACCACTGTAGAAAGTGTTATAAGCATAAGGTATCATATATTTGCTGGGAGCCTCAAGATGAATCTTGGCATTTGGGCACATTGACACATGGTAGAGACAGTAAGTCTTTGCTTTTTGACAGCATAGTTCTGCTAAAATTTGTCCTTACCACATTTAGAAGCTGGTTTACGGAGTATGGGGTTATAATTGCTAAAGTTGTTAAGGCTTGCACTCACCAGAAGGCCCTGTGGGAAAGGCACAGCTGCAGGCTGGATGGTTGGAAGTTGGTTGAGGGGTGAGGGACAGTTAGTAGTGAGGAGAGTCATTTGAGTGATAGTTGGAAGTGGGATTGTGATTGGCTGGAGGAACACGTAGACAGCGTATGAACAAGAAGCTGATTGGGTGATAGGACATGCACACAGCAGCACTGCAGCTGAGCCAGCCAATGGGTGCCCTTCTTCTGTTAAGTTCTGTCAGGCCTTGGCTTGGTTTCAGTTATGTCCAATGGAGATTAAAGGTATAAAAAGGAGGCAATTTCTGCAATAAAGTGATCTTCAGATGCATGAAGGGGTCCATGTCACTTTATTCTCCATTGCTACACTGGTTTATGCTTTTTATATTAGTTAGTTCTTTCCATATGCTGTTTCTTTGCATGGTTTTTGGTTTGTGGTGGTTTGTTTGGGCTTTTTTGTTTGGTTGGTTATGTGTGTGTGGGTTTTTTTGGCAAGGCACATAGTTTTGCTCTCTTTGAAATACTACACCTTTTCATTTGAATCACTATAGCTTCAGACATAGTTACAACTCATGACAGGGAGTTCTGAAAGCAAACCTTAGGTTTCAATATAAAGTCATTCAATTCCCTTGAAAATGTACTTCAGCATTCTGTTAGTAGAGAGGGGAAAAAAATCCTGATCTTACTACTCCCTCCTAGAATTCATTTGTATTTTTATCATGTTCTTTCATGTCTATTCACCTCTAGAGAAAGTATGCTTTTTAAACACTTATCTTGCACACATTATTTTACCTTGCAAATCGCTGAGCCTTTGGGAGGAGTGCTGGGGAAGAGATGATCAGAATGTAGTACTTAAAATCAAAAACCAAAAAATCATAAAATACTTTGATTTGGCAGGGACCCATAGAGATCATCAAATCAAAAGCCCTGCTCTTTGCAGTAATACCTTAAACTAAACCATATCACTAAGAACATTGCCCAGATGCTTGCTTGAAAATGATAGCAGGATTTCTGTTTTCTTTTTCACAATAGCACTGTTTATTTTCTTATAGAAACAGTCTTGGGTAATTATATTTCATATAGAATTTTGCAGTCTCCTCAGTAACTTTTGAGTCCTAAGGCCAACTTCAATCACTTTAAAGGAATATGAGTCTCAAAAATATAAACAAAATGGAGTGTCATTATTAGTATCCTTGCAGAAGTGTGACTTCATCCTAGACAGACATCAGAGAATCCACAAGGGAAGGTGTTGTTATGAAGGCCTTAGTGTTCATTTGTAGGTCTGGTTACTGCTTTTGTAATGTCACTGTCTTTAGGCACCTTGATACAAGCATTTGGGGTAAGTTTGTCCATGCAATGCTTCTTTTGGGACATAACAATAACAAGCCACCTTCTTAAACATAGAGTTGGTTTCTCATAAGGGTCATGAATAATTCAACTCGAAAGGATTTATTTCGATTGCATTTTATCTGCTGCACAGGCTTAGTTTAGTTAGTTCTGGCTGTTACTCTGAAGTTTTTTGGTTTCCTCCCATTAAACAAGGACAGCTTTTTGCAGTTTCAGATTTGGCCCTGCTGATAGTCATTCTGCATTATATATTATCAATAAATGCTCCAAGCAATTGACCTTTAAATGAGGTCTTCAAATGCCTTGCAATCAACCTTTGATACTATAGCTAGCTCAGTTTGTCATTCTTCAGCTTACTTGTAAATTGTGACAAATTTTAATGAGATATAATCATTTGCATTGTGCTGTCATGGTCAAAGTTCTATTATGTTTTCATGCAGTTTTGACATGTTCCAAATATTTTACTTGTAATAATTCCTCTTAGTAGAAAAGAGGAGGCAGTTCTACAGCATCCTGAATTTTAATGAAACAAGTTTGATTTTTAGAGGAGTTTCTATTTGCTTTTATTGCTTTTTGGTAGATTTTTTTCTAGCATACTTCCTGCATCTAATCTACATGGAGAATTAATTATTTGTCTTTATAGATTCAGATATTTCCCTTTCAGCATTCATCTTTCTTCATCTTGGACTTCTAAGACTTTTCATTTAAAAGCTGACAAGGACTAAAGAATTTTAGAGACTTTTCAAAGGACATCACTAGAAGAGGTTTTTAATATTCTGAATGAAAGTTCTTATTTCTTCATGCCATTTTTGGTATCTCATCTATTAGGTAGGCTGATACACACACTTCCTTGTTCTTGTTTACAGTTATACCTCCAGGCTTTGTCAGGCAGAGTCTATATTTATTTTTTTCCATTTTAATTTATCATCCTTCCCTGATTCCCTTCTTAGCATTTAACAGTTTTTGCTTTGCATATTTCAACATTATTGAAGTGTCTCTTTCTACCAGTTCAAGCTCAAGGATACTGAACTGAAAAACCTTGTTTCTGAATCATTTTAAAATATAGAATGAATGAAGTTTTGTGGACTGTTTAAGATGGAGAAATTAGTGCTGGGAAGCATAAGTGTAAACTTACAGCATGCAAACCTTCTGTGTGAAAATTTGTGTGCACTGAAGGGCAGGATATTTAGAAATACTCAGACTTGCCTCCTCAGTTCCCCTTGAAAGTCAGCACAGACACAGGATCCAACTGAGGCAGATCACCACATAAGTTTAAATCCAGTTCTCAACAGCCATGTGGAGACATCTCCTGGAGAGACCAAAGGAAGTAAACTTTCTTAAATGAAAGTGGTCTTAATCAATATGCCTGTAACTCCGTAGGATCAAGGAATAATGATGTGTGCATGGAGTGAAGCTGAAGTAAGCGTCTGGGGGCAGTATTCTATGGACAAAAATTACCATTACACACTTTAAGTAGTGTAGGAACATATAAATGCTCAAGTACCCCAGAAAGTAGATCTTGCCTATTTTACAGTATATTTTAGGTAAGAGGATACTGCACTTGGTATGCTAATTCTTTGTCACAGTTCTTTTCATAATTTGTATGCTTGTAGTAAACTACAAAATTGTTCCTGAGTTTGTATACTGCAAATCTGTAGTTTGCATCTTTTTACAGGACTGTATTGGATTGTTCCAATCAACCTCAGGTGCCTGAAATGTGGGCACACGTACTGACACTTACTGTTTTACCTTGTTTTAACTTGTGCAGTTAGCATACAGAAAAGTATTTTTGGAATCTTGAAAAATAACCATTTCCTGAAATTTATAGCTTAATTTTTCAGCATTTTATAGTGTATTTGTTCTAGGCTTGCTTCTCCTGGAATATATCTTCATAAAGAACAGAATCTGAAAGGATACTTAATAAAACCTAGGAAGGAGACAAGCATGCGTGACAGTCATGATTGTATAAAATATTCTTGCTAAAATCCTTTTTCATTTCCAAGTTAATTAATATATATGACTGTTGCATAGGCTTTCACTCTCCAAAAATAAAAAACATTTTAACATTCCAGTTTTTTTTAAAAATTACACCCCATGTGAAGTAAGGAATAAAATTAATATAAAAATGAGAATGTAGACAAAAGTTATGTCATTTTAGGTCAGCATACATAATTGCCAATAAAATTGAGGAAAGCATGTGAAATGGATGCTGTCCTTTTTATAGCTATCCTGAATAATTCTACATTTCTTCATGCATATGTGATAAGTGAAATTATTGTCAGTCATTAATGAAAGTTGCAGATGGTGTGAGTAAACTGATCCAGCTCTAGGGCTCCCAGCACAAGACAGACCTGGACCTCTTAGAGTGGGTTCAGAAGACAGTAACAAAAATCAGAGGGCTGGAACATCTCCTGTGAAGAAGGACTGGGAGGGTTGCCTGGAGAAGAAGACCCCTGGGAGATCTTACTGCAGCCTTTCAATATATAAAAGTGGGCTTATAAAAGAAGTCTGCAAGGACTCTACCAGGGTGTGTAGGACAAAGGAGCAAAAGGTTTTAAACTAAAAATTTCAAAGGGGTATCGAGATAGAGTTCTAAAGAGTTTTTCATGTCAATCTAAACCCATGTTTCCCTCTTTTTCTGCATCTAGCTGTGCCTTTTGAGAATACTACTGCAGTCTAGGAGATATTCACTTGGTTGTACTTTACACAGAGTGCCTTCAGTTTTGTTTTTCTCTAAAACTCTTTGATGCACAAAACTGCTACAGCTGAGGGAAAAAATAGGGGTTTTTTTAATGTTTCACTTAATTTTAGAAAAGAATTAAATATATTAAGAAAGTGCAAATGTCAAAAAATGTAGAATACTTAGAAAGAATCTCTTCCTGTCATGCACTGAACTTAATATCTTCTATAGATATCCCAGATATCTTCTACAGAAGATATAGACCTAGACCTCTTCCAATCTGTATTCAAATCTTTTGGAAGTGGGGAGCTCAAGGCTGGTATCTGGCCCACAACTATCAGTCTGAGCCACATTGGTTAGTACCGCAGAGAATGAATATTAAAATTTACCTTTATCCCATTTGCTGTGTATATATGCAAGAGTGTGCAGGTAAATTTGGAAAACTGTGTATCTGCATGTCATGCATGCACATATGCATGTATATATGGGTGGATGCATATATCTGTACTGTATGATAGCTAATATATAGGCTTCTATGAGTTTGTTGCAGTCTAATAAACAACTGTAATAGAATTGATTAGAGACATAATTTCATCTTCAGAGGATGTAGCAGAAGATACAATTCTTTCTGCAAGTGTCTTGCATGTGCACACACATCTGTAGTAAATGATAATTTCCAGAGTGATTCAAAGCTTTCTAATCCAATTTTCTACTGAGATTAACAGCATTTTGGCAGAAAGTGCTATAAATGTTAAATATGCTGCACATGCTATACACATTGGAAATAAGACATAGTGGTAACAGTGGTAAATCTTATTTTTTCCTGTCTCAAGATCTCTTTGGAAGCAGAATGAAGTTCTAGGTTTGTGAAGAGAGATAAATTCTTTTTTGTCTTCAGGGAGTTTTAGAGATGCTTTGAACAGTTTCCCCCAGCAGTCATTTTATACAGTAGTAACTAAGAAATGTCTGTAACTGTCATGTGGTTAGCCTGGATTATTAAATTATATGTCTTGGGTCCCTCAGGATAAGAAGGACAGCTGGTATAAATTAGTGTAGTTCTTCTGAAATACATAATGCCATGCTGAATAATATGGACTGAAAATGTGATCTCCTTTGCCTACCTGATAAAAACAATTCATAGGATTCCTCCAACAAAGGTTGCTGTCAGAATGGGGTTTTCCAAATGAAAGTGACTGATAATCCAAGAATAAAGAAATAGAAAAGACAAATATGAGGGGGAAAAAAACCCTTCAAATATTTCCATGAAGTCTCCTTTCCTGAGGGTCACTGATATTCCTTTTGTCTCTTTGAACACGTGTAAGGGAGTGTGACCATGCCCCTCTGTGTCACTGCCTAGCCCCAGTGATGAAGTTCTTGACAGCAGAGCTATAAGATTCATCTGTGTTCCTTCTTTAGATCTTGTAGTTCACCATTTTGCCCCAGAGTTAATTCTACTTCAGTGAAAACTGAATCATTTAGTGGTTTCCCTCTATCTGCAACTTCTCTTCAATACGTGAAGAAAATATTGAGCTAGCAAAATCTTTTTCAGGGGATAGGGCAATTTTTCCCCCCCCACGGAGGCATGCAGGGGTTTTGAGCTCCAGAACTGTTTCCTGTGCTACCAGTGCATCCACCTCATTTCACTCTTCTGCTGCATGTAGGTCTGCTCCTGTACTAATTTGCAGCTATGCCCAGTCAGTATCCAGAGATCTCAGCATAGCTGAAGTCTGACATATAGCGAGGATGTCAAAGCATTGTCCTGAAACCATAAAGCCATCTGTAAGTCTAGGCCGAAAAAGTCTCCTGCCTTTTGCCCCAACATGTAAATAGCTGAACTTGAACAAGTATGGGCTTTGGTTTTCTATTTCATTTTTTTTTTTCTATAAGACTCTAACTTTGCAATCACTAAGCATTGTAGGTAGTGATCAAACTTCTGTTCCCATTTATGTAGGCTAAGCAAAACAAAATGTTACTATTTCTAAAGTTCATAACATTATGAGGGAGTACAAGTCTGGTAGAGTCCAAGCTGGGGGAAATGGGAAACACTACTTATGCATCTTTATGCCAGCCTTATTAATCCTTTCTCTTACTCTGCAAAGCATGACCAAATCCACATTGGCTGGATATGGTAAAGAAACTTTTTGAACCTCAGATGATGCAGTTTTTATTAGGAATAGCAAAAAGAGTCTTTCTAATTTATGGATAATAAAGTCCCATCTACTCATAGATTGTGATTCCAGGAGGTTAGGATAATAAAAGTCTGAAAAGCACATCTGCAGATCAGGTTGCTTTCAGACTTGTAGACAAAGAAATGGATGAATAGAATAACCATAAAATATATTGCAATTAAGTTACACAGAGTCAGACTCAGCCTTGGCGCTACTCCACTGCAGTCAATGGAGTTACAAGATGGAGTTCAATGTTTACACTTTTAAAACCTTGTGGTTTAAAGTTGTAGTCTACCTGACTTTCCTTTTTGGCTCACTTTTATAGGTACCACATACCATGATGGCACATCACTATGTACAAATACACAGATTGTTGAAATGACAGAAAGAAGACCAGGGACTCATTCCGACATTAGCCTCTACCATCTGGAAAATAAATAAAAGCTTTAAAGAAACTCTTCTCCTACCAGATGGAGTTAGAAGCAACAGAAATTGATCCTGGTTTTGGATCTATTCACGTAACACTTACTTGGATAGCCTGTTAATAAAAACAAAGTTCCAGCAGTGATAACAAGGATTGTTGCAATCTGATATGTGAGAAAGATCCTCCTTTAAAAGACTTGACACTCATTCAGTACAGTCTCTCTGTTCTAGAGAACATATTACTGTCATTCTTACAGGTTTTGCTGGGAGACGTCTGACACCTTTTTTATTATTTCTTTGAGACAACATATATAAGTGTATACATATTTACATATAAGCTTTTTTTACAGATTGTAAAATCTTTTCCCTTTTTATTAAAAATTAACTTTATACTGGGTATATCAAACGTTTGTCCTGTATGGTACAAGAATTTGAAGTTAATGTTCTGAATTTTCAAATTTTCAGTCTGAGTTGACAGTCTTCACACTTCATGCATTATGCATTGGATAAAGAGTTTCAACAACAAAACCTCAGAGTTGTTTGAAACTAAGCCCCCCTGCCCTAGTCTTACATAACAGACAGATAGAATAAACTGCTTTATGAAGCGCTTTCCTGAAAGTATGAAGAAAGCTCTTAGTAACTTCAAACTGTCCTCTGCTTTCTGAGTTGGACTTCCACTACACACTGACTGACCCTGTGACTGACAGTTGTGCCAGAGGGATTTCTGCAGATCCACTGGAAAACCTCTTAGTAAGGCACCACAGGTGGGCAAGCTGCCTGGCTAATGCAGTACTGGCAATCTCTAGTGCTTTTTATCATGTGCATAAAACCAAATTATCTGTTGTGTCTAAACACATTGTTTATATCAGTTGTGACTGGAATTTGTAACTATCACAAGTGAATTTATTAGCGTCACAAATGTGAAAAATACTGACGAGAGAAGGATTTTTTGTAAGTTGGAAATAAAGGAAATAAAGACAGAGAAGGGTGTTGTTTTATTAATTTGCATATCAGTCCTTAAAAAGATGGCTTTTTCAAACGGTCAAATAGGCATTGCCTGGCCACAAATCATGCTTACCAAATTTGAAGAGGAAAAAGGCCTGTCCTGGGGTGACTAAACCAGGACAGGGCCATATAGAAGATTTTGAAGTATGGGTCAAAACTGGATTTATTTTTGAAAGTAGGCTTCAGCTTTAACTACTGAGTACACTCTTGTGCTTCAAGATCTGCCCAAAACTGCAGGGGGAGAGGCAGAAAAGCCTTTTTTTGACAGTATAATCTAGTGGTAGCTAGTAAAAATCTTTGTGGTTTCCATTAAAAAAATGTAGTGATTAGTGTCCAAAAATCTTGAATTAAAAGGACTGTTCTGTGTCAATGTAGATTTTGAGATCTGCATATTACTTTGTGTGTATCAATAATTATTTTACTTATATAATAGCATTCAGCAAAGGATTTCAAAAAAGTCTGGATAAAATTGGTGAGGCATTTTTGGCTATAGGCTGCAGGAATACTATTAGGGCCCTGGTGATAATCCTCCTAAAAGAATTATGCTTCATTAAAATATATATGTGTTCATTAAAATATATATTAGCAAGGATGATTAGTGGTATATTTAAAATCCTGCTGTACGGAAGAACAAATGTTAAGTAGTCACAACTGGAAAAGCCTTTTCTACTACTTAAGGATACCCAAAAAGACAGCTCTCTTCTTTGATTTGAGGTCTGAATTTGCTACTTAATTTATAAAAAGAGGTAGACAAGCCAACTTTCCCAAACAATGCCTTCTTCCATGCATGAACAGAGGTAGTTTTTATCTTGTAGTACTTGTTCAATACTGAGTACCATTTACAAAGGAGAAAGGCATGGGAATACCTGCAGCAGGAAGTATGTGTAGCAACAAGCCCCAAATGCTGATATATATGGCGACATGTCAGAGAGAAAAGGATCACTGGAGGCATAATCATTGCTTCTGACCTGGAATGTGGGTAATGATGTGGAGAATATGGTCGACTTAGGAAGGCTTTAATTCTTGTAGGCAAGAGACTGGATAAAAATGTATGCCTGCGTGAGAAGCTGAATGAGTATGATTCTGTGATTAGTTTGGGGTTTTTTCCCAGAAATTTTAAATTCCATCCATCCATCCTATTCCATTCTATCCACCTTTCCTTTCTTTTTTCCCTTTCTGTGTTACTGAAGTCAAGTCTATATTGCACACTGCTGGGAAAAGAATCAGACTTTTGTGAATCTCCTCCGATCATATTCACAACAGTATTTTTTCATGGTGCTTACTGGAATAATCCCAGCTTTGTAAATTGGATTCATTTAATCAGGTTATTAAGTTTTCTGTGCCAAACTCTAAATGAGTACAAGTTTCCACAGTCTAGTTACAAAAGATACCATCATCTCTTCATGCCTCATCATAGTTTATTAGTTAAAGGTACTGCTCTTTTAAAGGCATTTTGTTATGTGCTCTCTGTTTAGAAATGAACTTTTTGCTCAAATGGGTGTAGCAATTATCACATGTCATCATTTNTTTCACATGTCATCTTTTTTGGGTTTTTTTTTTTGGTTTGGGTTTTTTTGTTTTTTTTTTTTTTTTTTTTAAACAGGAGAGTTTTAGCCAGACCTCTTTGGCTGTAGAAATTAATCTTCATGCAAACAGGAGATAATTTGATTGTAATGCAAATTGACTAGCTTCTCATCTGCAAGTTTGTCATACTGATCATACTGTATTGCAAACTATGGTTTATGAATGAGTACTCCAAAAATTATTGTACCTGTACAGATAAATAAATGATCTTTCATGGTGAATTGGAACTGAATTTGAAACAAAAATTTCTCAGAATGCAAACATTTCCCAATATTCAGCAGTGGTTTGGCCTCAGTCATTTAGTTTGGGTTCACACAGAAATAATGTCTCATTGCAAACCAATTGAATTCACAGTAACCTAGCATGAGGGCAAGGCAATAACATTTGTTCAGAACTATATCTTCAAGCAGTGTTAACCCATGTGTGTTGAATAATGCAGAGCTGATGTCCAGTATATATGTGTCTACTTATAAATAAATAAACAACTGTGTGTGTCAGCTGTGTACATGGAACCCAGATTTCATGAACAGTAAATTACCTCATTTGATCATAGAAAGATTCCCTTAATTATTGCATAGTGTTGGAGAAGATTTTTACCCTGTTGATATTGGAATACTTCTATAAATAGTAAAACATTTCCCATTCTGTTTTTATGAAAGGAAAATCATTGCAGAAGAATAAAAATCCTAGGGGACTGTTACTACTGTGTATCAGGATTGACCCAGCCCAAAACAGATCATGCCCATTGCTGTGTTGAAATGGGACTGGATATGATTGACACCATCACGTAAGTACCATGCATGGTGGACCCAGACAGGAGTGCTGCAACTGTTCCTGTGTGGTGTTCAGGAGGTGTGCTCTTAGAAAAACATCAGTGTCTACTAACACTACTCACCCAGCAAATCACACTCTTGCATTCAGGCCACAGGACTCTGATTTCAGGACCAGCCACTCTAGAAATTGATTTTCCACTCCATTTAATCACTGTAAGGAGTAAGTTTGCAAATTGAGTATGTAGAGGCACATACATGTACTGAATTGGTGGCAGAAAGATGATGGGAAACAAGAAACTATACCCTATTGCCTATTGCCACAATGAAACCAGTCAAATTTGTTGTTTTGTAGTGATGAACATTGCTCATTTTGCACAACAGTATGTGAACTCAAAACCAGTCCTGATGTATGCCTGTTGTACATGTGTTTGTAGTCTCAAAATCATAGCCTGCTGATTATTCCTTTTTAATGCAATGTTTAAACCTTTCATTTATTCTGCTTTTCAGAAATGTAATGTGAAATTTACTTTGCTGCTCAGATTTTTGTCTGTGATGGAGAGGTCTACATTGATCATTATTTTGCCAAGGCAAAAAATATGGGTGTGAGAGAACTGGGAGTGAGCTTTTAGCTGAAGCTGGAGATCTACTTCATCACCTAGGAGGGAAAGGATAAAGATGGAAAATTTCTTCACCATTATATTGCACACTTCTCCTTTTCATTTGCTAAACATACTACAAAATCTCTCAGAGTGTGAAGAGTTGGGTAAATTCATTTTCTCCCTTATTCAATGCAAGTTCATAATTTGTAAGCATTGTAAAATTGATAAAATACTTCATAATATCTTAATCTATAATTTATTATAGTCTATGCTAATATAAAATCCTAAAAGAATATGTGTGTTCTTTCAGCAGTATATGGATACTCCATTTATAAAGAAGCCCTGACCTTTAAAAACATAATTAGAGGTACAGGTCATGTACACATTTTTCAAAAGCCTTTTGGTTTGTTTGGGGTTTTTAAAATCCTTGGAAAGCAATAGATTATGCTCTCATCCTTTTTTAAACCTAGCATTAATCTTTAATCCATTAGTTATGCTATGTTTCATATATACAAGTAAGGTATTGATGTAGCTGTTGGAACTTTCCTCTTTTGAATGTTTCAGTTTTATTATTGAAATGAACATGTTCCCTTTTTAGGGTATATTTTGTTGGCTACTTCCATGATAATGTAAACTTGAAAAAGGAGTTGAATTAGAAAAGAAGGAACTGGGACTATTCAGCCTGCGGAAGAGAAGGCTCAGAGGGATTCTTATCAATGCAGACAAATACCTAGTGAGAGGGAGTAAAGAGGAGAAAGCCAAATTTTTCTCAGTGACATCCAGTGCCAGCATGAGAGGAAATGGGCACAAACATGAAACAATTTCAATAGAAGAAAAAATTTATTTTATTGTGGTGGTAGTCAGATACTCAAGAGGTTCCACTGAAAAGTTGTGGCATTTATGTCCTTGCAGAGATTTAAACCCATCTGGGTACAGTTCTGGGCAAACTTCTGTAGCTGGCTGTTCTCTGAGCAGGTATGAGATGATTTCCAGAGGCCCATTGCAGCATCAGCAACTTTGCAAATTTAAGTAGATGAGCTGTAGTATGTTATCTAGGCATGTTTTGTCAGAGGTTGTGGTAGGTAATAACTGGCCATTTCAGGATTTTATTTTTTAAAGAATCCATAAATTTCAGGTCTTTTGTGTAGTTAGTGGTCAGAAAGGGTCAGAAATGGTGAAAGGGCAAAATGGGTAAGAAGCAAGGTTTGAAGACTCTGCCAGATTTACTTAGGGTTGTTTGATAGTTGGGACTTTATTGTGCATTCTTTGTGTATGGGCACAATTAGTCTCTCTCCTTCATAGAAACCAAAGTTAGAAGATAGATTCCCCAGACTAATTTGTTTTAAAATATGTTTAATAAATGAAAAGGAGACATCAGGAGCTTCTGACAATGAAGTTGTAATGCAGCATTTTATACTGTATTGGTATGATCATTAGGCTTTGTTTATCAGTTCCATGAGATATGAAGTCACTTTTTTTAAAGTTTCCCCTTTTATGCAGAGGTGGATGCCAGCTGGTAGTCTTTTTTAAGTCTGTTCACTTTACTGTAGAATTCAGGTCTTGGCACTGTAAATTTATGCTTGGAATTTGTAATCCTTAGTGATAAGTTTGTCATGTTTCCTGGGATAAATAAATAAATAAATAAATAAACAAATCCGATCATTTGAACTGTGATTCATGTGATGGATCTGTCAAAAGTGTCCATCCCAGAGATATGTACTAAAAAGAGGTGGGGATGTTTTTTTCTGGAAAATTAAGGAATAGAAATTTTTATGGCTGATTGATGGTTCTGTGATTGGATTGAGTTGAATGTGTTCACATAAACTGATATATTCCACTCTCTTCATGTTCTGAGTAATTGTTATTTAAGTATCCTGCAATATGGTGCTGAATGTATTTTCTGAGAACATAATTTTCAAAGTATTATAATGACAATTTTCACAATTTCATCCACCTTCCTCAAAGTATTTTCTTCAAGGGAACAGAACCAAAATAATTATGGGAAGAGCTTTTTATTCTTAAAAACTGACAAAGCAGATAGTGTTATAGTCTGCTTCTATTCCAAAAGAAATTCTGCAGCCATTATGTCAGTGTCTCAGTACAGACCAGGTGTTTGTTATACTTACAGTGCCATGGCAATGAGTGAAGTGTTCAATACCACCAATGTTGCTCTTACCATATGAGTTTTAACTGCCAGGCTTTTGTTAGTAATACAATTAAAATTGTCATATTCAATAATGCCTCTAATATGTCATGTATTTCTCTAATGTGGCAGATGTCCTCACCTTGGTTATGAACATTGTGTTAGGCTAAGTATGTCACAGTAGGACACAAAAGAACGAGGCAGTCTCTCAAGGTCAGGCAAGGAAGAACTCTGTTTATTGCTTCTGACTCCAGTATATATGTATTTCTAAAAAGGCCAAGAGATTAGATGATGAGGTTGCCACATCTCCAAACTCGTTGGTGAAAATCACAGTCATTCATCTAACTCCTCCCAGAGGAGAAATATGTAAACAAAGCAGATAACTCTAAAAATATAGATAGTTTACATGAAAGTTCATAAGAAGACTCCACTAAAGAATGGCAACCCTCAGAAGGCTAAGAAACTTAGAGCATCACAAGTGCTCTCTTCAACTTACTTAAATTGGTTGCCACAATTGAAAGTTTCAGTCTCATGTACTACAGTGCCTTCTAAATATATACATTTGTTAGCTAATGGCCATATAGAAAATTATGCCCAGCTAACAAAGCTCCTCCCTCTCTCTCTCCTCCAAAAGTTGTCTAGAGTTCTAGTTTAAGCATATTATGTTACACTATTACTAGTTTTGTCTTTCTTTAGACAGCACTTCATCAGTGGATATAAATTTTATTAAACAATTCCTTGACTCAGCCCAGCAGCTCCTTTTAGGAGATGAGACGTGGTGAAATGACACGCTTTTTTAGCTGCATTCAATAATGTTGCAGAGCAAGAAATAATCTGTAATGTTTCCAATTGGAAATAAGGAGATATTCTGAGTGAGCAGTATGTAAATACTAGATTTTGGACTGAGTCAAAATACTCAGGTTAACATTCATAAACTTGTCAAAACATTAATGGAATCCAGAATCATTCCTTCTGTCACACAGACAGTACATTTTCATGATGCTTCTTCCCTTAACACCTTACTAGTGTGCCATTTTAGTAGTGGCAGAGGGAATTGCATCACTAGCTGCATTACTGACTGTGAAGTAGCAGGGAGCAAGGCACGATAGGAGCATATATGTGGATCACAGCAACTGCTGCTGACTGCCTTACTTCAACCTACATGTACTGTGGTGAGGAAGGGAAGGGTTACTTTAGAATAAATATCATCTGACCTTCTGATTGAATGTTGTTGCTGCTTGTGGGCTTTGAAAACATCTGAAGGAAACTGTCCATGAACCCTTATTTCTTGAGAACTGGGCAACCCAGTGGGATTTATCAGCTATTTTCTGTGACACATAGGTGATTTTATTCCGAATGGATGACTCCACCAAATGTGAATGACTTTCACCAGTCATCATGTAAAACTTCACAGATGGAAGTTGGGCTCGTTTGCAGCTGGGGAGGTTTTTGCACTGGGGAGGTTGATGCTCAAACTGTCTCCTTTTGATGGGTTTGGTCATTGGCTGACCAAAAACACCAGGAAAGGGAGAGGAACTACCATAGTCAGTTTGCATTAGTCCAGTGGAAATATCAAGTTTTCTTGTGTGAATTTTGTCTGCAGAAATAGACAGAAGCATGACTTCCATAATGTCAACACTCTTGAAGCTTTTCCCTTGGTCATCCAAAAGCTCAGGGCCTTGAAATGTTTGAACTGGCAGGAGTGAATTGACCTCGTCTTTAGAGAACCAGGAGCTGCCTTTTTAAGAAGCTGTCTACCAGTGACGAAAGCTTTGTAAACTTGCACCCCTGCCAAAGAAAGCCAGCAGCCTTTCAACAGCCCTGACTCTGTCCTAGTGCTCTGTGTGGCTGAACAATACTCAGGGGAAGCGTATGTAAGTGAACCAAAAATCATATCTATGCCTTTAACCAGGAAACATTCATTTCTGTAGATATTTTTAGACCTAAAGAAAAGACCTAAATAATTAGAAGTGGCATACAGAGCTTTTTTGTTTCCCTCCTGGAATGCTCAGGGGCACAGGTCTGGAGCTGTTCAGTAGGTGATCTAAATTACTTTTATGGCTTGTAGCAACACATAAAATATTTGTAGTTAAGGAGGAAATTAAAATTTAAAGGCTTTGTAGAATACTAGAGCAGTCAGGGTAGATGCTTTTCTTATTAGTTGCATAGACTCAACACAAATGTTTTAAAAAGAAAATGGTTTTTTAATTTCCATTTGTTTCTGGGCCTAGTTTTGTGTTAACATTCGGAAAACTTTAGTATAGGAATCTATGAGAGAATAAGTAATAATGAACAATTAATTTGAGAAACTCCTATTCCTGGCTTGTTCGGGAAGTGCTGATATTTTCTCAGAAATGTATTTATAATTTAAAATACCTCCGTGGACATTTTTGTGATATTTTATTGTAGAAATGTCGATGTTTGAGAACATGATCATTGTACTGCTCTGAATTAAAATTTGAAGCCTCTTCTTTCTATATTACCTAATGTTCCTCATTTTTAATAGCTCAGTGGGGTATATTTATGAAAATTGTCTGCATAAATAGCACAGAGGTCTACAAGATAAATTCAAAAAATGTAATGAACTGAGCTTTTTTTTCCCTACTCAAATTTAATAATGATGAAAGCATCTCAGAAACACATTGTAGCTTCTGGGGAAGATGTAAAAATGCATTCTCAATTTAGACTTTTGACTAAGTGACTATGGAATTTTTTTTTTCAAAACATGAAGTGTTTTCAGATTCTGCTTTATATGGTTCATTGGTGTATTATGCAGGTCAGCTTATTTAACAAGGAGTATGGTCAGCCATGTATTTCTCTGTTCATCTTTTTTCATTTACTTTGTGTTATTCTATTAAAATTTCTAAAAGGAGATTAAATTTACTCCAGTCAGAAAAAGCAATGTCAAAGCCTTGGGTGGACTTTGTCAGTGTCTGAATTTCACTGTCTTTGCACATACATTTAATCTGAAGTTTTATATACTTTTTGAAATGGAGGAGGAGGGAGGGAACCAACAAAGAAACCTCACAGTGATTTGCGAACAGAGAAACTCCAACTTCTGCAGGTTCATTAAGATCATTACATAGGTTCTGAATTACGCAGGAGAACATAGGTAGGCAAGGTGTAATCCTGAAGGGTTTTTGCTTGGTGTAAGGTCAATCTGTTAATGACACAATACACATGCTCAAATGAAGATACAAAGTTTGGTTGCTTATCGTTAGGTGGCTTATGTCATTAGGGTCTTTCATTTCCTCAAAGTTTTGTCAAAGTGTGCACAACAAAGCTTTGTAACACTAGAATCTTTTTAGGACTTCTTGAAGTCATATTCGAGGCTTGGCTGGGAGCAGACACTGAGTAAGGGAGAGCTGACTTGCAGTGAGTAGGAATAGGATAAGGAAATATTTAATCTTTCAGAAAGTTGTGCATAAGCTTTTCTGTACTGTTGCATAAAATATGACTGAAAAAATGCTATGCTCAGATTCTTTATGAGGACAAAAGAGATCTCCATGTTACTCACATTAGTGATGACTGATATGGTATGTACTTCAGCACTTCATAAGTGAAGAGTCTCGTATTTAAATTGGGGCCAGGTACCTTTGCTGCACATCCCACATGTTGATCTATGCTGACCTTTCTGTTAATTGTATTTAAACAAGAACAACTTCTGAAATAGTTGAAAAGTCTTCCTAAAGGTATTTCTGCAAAATCCAATGTACCTGGATGATACTTGAAAAAAAATGGTCAAGGAAGGTCAACGAGAAATTATAGTTAGAGTCCCAATTTAAGATCTTCAATTAAATACATTGGAAAATTCAAATTAAGAAAATCAAGTGAAAATAAATTATTACACTGAATAGTCAGTTTCATTAATTCAGAGATAATATCACTTTTTGTACAGCAACTGGACTGTGGAATGACAAATGTTTCTCTAACAGAAAGAGCTGAAAAATCTATGTACAGTGTTATTACGTAACATGTAATATTTAAGTCTTAGTTTCAAGGTGCCTTTTCAGTGTTCACAACTTTGTGCGGAGTGCAAGTCATGGCATGCCCTTCATTCACAGACATGAAGAATCTTCTGTTATTGTGGCACCAAAAAAAATACTCTTTTAATAACAATTTTGCAGGTTAATTCATCCTTTACCAGCTAGGCAGTGAGAATCTCTGAACATTAAATTTAATTTACAGGTGCAAGACTAGTTACAGGTTGTTTTCAGTGCCAATCTTACAGGAGCTTTAGAAAGATGTTAATGTTTATAATCACTCTGCTGTTCTTACAGTGATTTATTACTTTCATAATTTTCTTTGTCCTGTACTCTGGTAACTGGGTAATTGAACCACTTAGAACATAGTAGATTGGGAATAATTACTTATACATTGGGTGTACCTCTTTTCTCACAGAAATGCTCAAGAAATTTAGAAATACTGAGATTTTGGTTCAACAGTAATTAAAAATAACCAAGATTTTTTTTTTTAATTATAATTAAGGCTTTGAAACTAGTGAAGGTAGAGAACAGTATCTGAATATACCACTTCAGGTTTTATAAGACCCTTATATATACGTGATCCTTCAGTCATGTATAAATATATGTATTGATTTTGGGAGGAGAGAAAATGAAGAGCGGTCATCATCTGAATATTAACATTCTGATGCTGTCCATTACAGATCTGTTGCAGAAGCCACAGAGGTTGATCTCAACATGAGAGTTGGATTGCATACAGGCAGGGTGCTTTGTGGGGTCCTTGGTCTCCGAAAATGGCAATATGATGTCTGGTCAAATGATGTGACATTAGCTAATGTAATGGAAGCTGGAGGACTGCCTGGGTAAGCCTGAAAAAGAACTGTAGAAAAAAAAAATTAGAAAACTGTATGGGTGAAGAATTTCTTTCCTTTTTTGAGGCACTTGCAATGTACCTGCTATTGATAAAAAGGATTGTGTTTGGCAAGAGAAATCAATGTGTTATGTGATTTATCCTGTGGAATTTTCCAAATTATATTTGTGTAATAGGTTAGATTAGAAGCAAAGCATTTTCAGACAAAACTGGTTTTAGAAGTTGCCAAATATAAAAAGTAGGAATGAGACAGTACTAGGAATGTAAGAAGGCTAGACCTTGATCATTTTGTGTTGCAAAAGTAAAACCCTGTAGCTATTCCAGGAATTTTTTATCTTTTTACACCTCTATACTTTGAGGGGCTAGGGGGATGCCTTGCTCCTTTTACATGACAAGATTTCCAACACTAGTCATGTGCTATAGAAGAGATATACCTGTTTATGAACTCAGATATTGATGACATTTGCAAATGATACAGTAGCACATAAACCTGCAGCCAACCCATGGGGCATGTCCTGGAACTTTAAGTACTCATTGCACAGCTTGGGACACAATTTAAATACATACAGTGAACATTTGCAAATGAGTGTGAGCATTCTGTGTGTAGCTTACTTTTGGACTTGGACTAGGACATCTTCTTTTTGACTTTTACAAGATTTTGACTTCTGTGCAGAAGGACAAATTAATTTTTTGTGGTAATTATGAGTGAGCTTCTATTTATTGGATACATCTGCTTTAGATAATTTTGGCAGTGTATTTTATGTGTTCATTACCCTAAAGTTACCCAATGGAAAAAAACCTGAACACACGTTTATTAGAGGAAAGCAGTAAAGTCTTTCCAGATACCTTCTCTGAAGACATTTCAAATATAAGGGGTCTTTCAAGAGAATATGTGAAAACTTTTTCAGGGTAAGAAAACTCAGAAATAATATTAAAGACGGGTGTGTTGCCAAAACAAAGTGGATCAGAAAGCTGCCTACAAAACAGAGTGAATGAATGATATGAGTCAGAGATATGAAGTGAAACAGAAAAAGAAGTTTCTGCTTTATACACAAGAGAGATTTGGAGTGCGATCTCACGAGTTTCAAATACCAAGATGTTTTTCCAAGCAGGTGTTGATGTAAAAGTTTAAGAAAGCCACACAATGTAGAAGTGATGTGAAGACACTCACTTTCTACAAATCAGCAAATCTGCAAGTGTTTGGATAGTCAACAGTTACTTTTCTGTTCACTTTTCCCAAGTTTAGAAAATGCATGTAATAGAATTTTTTCTATGTTCAATTTGGCTAAAAGTACAAAACAAAACCTTTTTTCTTTCTTTCTTTTTTTCTTTTTTCTTTTTTTTTTTTTTTAATGTCAAACCTGTGGTCTTGCATGTAAATTGACCTATTGACCTCTTTATGAACTTCTGTACAGAAGTGTATTTCAGTAGCAAGTAGCTAAAAATGTATCTTTGCTTTAAACAGTAATGTCTAATTTTTCTCTCCAGGAAGGTTCACATTACAAAGACCACCTTAGAGTGCCTAAATGGGGACTATGAGGTAGAACCAGGATATGGTCACGAAAGGAATAGTTTCTTGAAGAAGCATAATATTGAAACGTATTTTATTGTGCCATCCCATCGTAGGAAGGTAAGCTTATTCAGTGACACATTTTTGTAAATTAAAATTTTTCTGAAAGCAGAGACAATACTAGGTTGTTGTTGTGTTGTTTTTTGGTTTTTTTGGTTTTTTGGTTTTTTTCCCTGAAAGCTCTTCACTCTTGAAAACTCAGCAGTGCAATGATAACATTTTGAGTCTCAGCATGTGATGACGTAGTGACAGTGGTTTTCCAACAAAGGTAACCTTTTCCTCCTCAACCGGCAAACTGAGTGCAGCCTTTTGTTCTACAGAAAAATGTTTCTTGTGACCTCACTAAGAGTCCTGAAAGTACATAACTGCTGTTTAAACACACTCAATTTGGCAAACATTTTCTACGTCAGATGAGGCTTATCTTTGAAATTATCTATCATAACATGCTTAACAGGCCAAGAGAAACTGTATTGCTTTTCATCTCACCCAGAGAATTTGGGATACAGATTTTTTGACCCTTATCTTCTGAAACTCTGTGCAAATAAGTTTAATTAAGGGATTTTAACCTTCAAGGGGAAAATTATGGTACCAAATTCTGAAAGTATTGGTCAGGTTTTAAAGTAATGTCTTTTTACACACTAGGTTTTTAAGCTGTCAGAACTTCATATTTGAGGGTTTTAACCACCAAGTGTCTGAGAAAAACATAACTATGGAGAAACAGGTCATCTTGAATATCATATCTGCAATCAGTTTTTTTGTCTTAATTTGATGACTCTGAGTTTATATGGAAATGTTGGGAGTCCAGTTACCAGGGTAATTTTATTGTGGGATTGAAAATCCCGTTGTTTTATTCTGGAAAGGCTGCTATGAGAGTGATTTTTATGTACTTCCTCTACAGCGTCTTCTTATTAGAGAGATGGAGTTTTCTCATCCACTATGAAAATCATGCAATTTCACATTTTGTTCCTCTGGTATATATGATTAAATTCAGTTTTAGATAATATGAAAGAAAACAGATGGAAAAACAGTGGGTTAAATTCTGTTTTGGCAGTCAGTAAGAGTGGGTTTTGGTGGCTTTCTTGAAATCAGGACTAGCATTTTTTAGGAAATTAGTATTTCCTAAATTGATCAATCCCACAAAGGAAAAAAAATGCAAGGAAGAGTTTATTTAAGGTAGATGTGTTGCTTACTGCTGCTAGATTTTTTGTCTTGGTTTCCTGTTGTTTTCACTCCTTCAGCATTATGTATATTTTCATTTTTATGTTATAATGTATCAGGTTTCATTTCATATTGAGGAAATAAATAGAGGAATTTCAGGAAATTGTTTCATAGGTTGGTGCAAAAAGACAAGCAGAGACAAAAGGGAATTAGTGTGACTTTTATATAGAGAAACTGTATTGTCAGTGTCAATTCTGCTACAAAAACCAGTGACTGAGGAAGAGAAGCTTGACAATCACATATGGAAGGAAGCCAGGTCAATGCATGTTTAATGTGCAAAAATGAAAGTGCACTGCTGTGAGAGCACACATTTCTTTATCTTTGCAAGATTGCTGAGAAAGAACTGCTTGGTTTGTCATCAGGTACCTAAACCCAGATGCCATCTTCCCCATGGGTATCGTTGATGACTCTGTGGAAATGGCAGATGCTGCTCTACAGCTTGACTGATAGTAGCACTCCAGTATGCATCAATGGCATGTCAGCCAAGAAAGAAACACTCAATGAATTTTACTGGTGTTGACTGGCTTCTCCACTGGACTTGCAGGTCATTCAGCATGATGCTTTGCTGTTTGTCACAGTCCATCACAGCCATCCCTAATCTTTGTACGCTTGCATACTGATCAGTGACCATGAGCTATATAATAGCATATTTGCCTTCTAAATAAGCATCTGCTGTTCCCTCCTACCCCAATTCATTCATTGCCTCTTCAGAGACATAAAAATACAAGGATACCCATGAAGCACAGACAAGACAGTTTTACCTGGTGAATTCAGGTATTTTCTGATTTAATATTGTATTCCTTCCTCTTGAACCTCAGCAGCTGGAATGCAGTTTTTATTCTTTATGTATCATCTCTGACATCAACATGAGCTGACTCATGTAGGTATAATACTAAGTGTAATGAAAATCAATGATACAAGCAACAGATGACCAAGAATACATTGAATTTGAAGCAAAAATAAAGACCACTTGGAGTTTTGTTAAAAATTATTTGTTTAGAAGACACACACCCCGCATCTACTATATTTGGTCTGACGGGAAAATTTTTCCTCACTGACACTCTAGCCAAGAATGACAGCAGTGTAAGACGACTCATTCATGTCCCAGTTACATTTTAAATATGAACAAATTGTAAATTATTCCCATTTTTTAAATCTTCTGTTGAATCAGCTAACTTTTGTGATCTAATGTGCTTGCTGGTTTAATGTGAGACCATTGCTAAGCAGCCACTGAAGGAATACATTTCTTTATTTTGTTACCATTTTAATTTTGGTAGAGAATATATTAGACTATTATTATCTATTAGTTTATGCAGTGAACAGCTTATTGTCCACCTGGAGACCAGTGAAAAGTGGTGTCCCACAGGGGTCGGTGATGAAGCCAATACTGTTCAGCATCCTTGTCAATGACATGGGCAGCACAGCCCCAGAAAGTCTGCTGATGACACCAAGCTTTGTAGTGCAGTCAACACGCTGGAAGGAAGGGATGCCATCCAGAGGGACCTTGACAGGCTTGAGAGATGGGGCTTTGTGAACCTCATGAAGCTCAGTAAAGCCAGTGACAGCTGGGTCAGGGCAATCTTAGGTACACCTACAACTTGAATAGAGAACTGAATGTGAATACCCTATGGATAAGGACTTGGGAGTGATGGTTGTTGAAAACTCAGCGTGAGCTGTGTGTGCTCACAGCCCAGAAAGCCAACAGTGTCCTGGGCTGCCTCAAAAGAAGACTAGCTAGTAGGTTGAAGGAGATGATTCTGCCTCTCTACTCTGCTCTGTAAGACCCCACCTGGAGCACTGTGTACAGTATTGGTACCCCCACCATAAGTACAAGGAACTGTTGGAGCAAGTCCAAAGGAGGACCATAAAGTTGACAAGAGGACTGGAGCANAAGACCCCACCTGGAGCACTGTGTACAGTATTGGTACCCCCACCATAAGTACAAGGAACTGTTGGAGCAAGTCCAAAGGAGGACCATAAAGTTGACAAGAGGACTGGAGCACCTCCCCTACAAAGACAGGCTGAGAAAATTGGGGCTCTTCAGCCTGGAGAAAAGAAGGTTGTGTGAGACCTCACAGCAATTACTAGTATCTGAAGGGGGCCTATAGGGAAGCCAGAGAGAGACTCTGGCAGAAGCTGTAGTGATAGGACAAGGAGTAATGGCTTCCAGCTGAAAAGAGAGTTGGTTAGGTTTTGTTAGGTTAGTTGTTAGAAAGAAATTCTATACTGTGATGGTGGATAAACACTGGAACAGGTTGCCCAGAGAATCTGTGGATAGCCCAATGCTGAGAGTGTTCAAGGCTAGGTTGGATGGGGTTTTAAATAACCTGGTCTAGTGGAAGGTGTCTCTGCTGTAGGCAGGGATTTGGAACTAGATGATCTTTAAGGTCCCTTCCAACCCAAACCGTTTTATGATTCCATTACTATTATTAAGTTCTATTTATGCATAATTGACTGGATTACATTCAGCTCCTAAACACATTTAAATAATTAATCTGATTTCCAAAGGCAGAATTTTTTTAATTAAATGAATCTTTTTTGCTGACTTTCATAGTTTAAAACTTATGCAAATGTGCTTTTTAAATACGATTCATACATGTTCCCTGACACATACCCTGATAAAGTTACTCGGTTTTTTAAAGCCATCACATTTCTCTTAAGTAAAGTTTGATTATGTCTTCTTGATATTTTATATTGATATTAATACTTATAATCTTATAAATATATGTACTTATAATAATGTGACCGAAATACTGCACTGAGCAAAAATTTGAAATTTTTTATTTATGTAAACAGATACAAATCTGACCATACACATGCATGCATGGGTGATTTGATGCAGACAGAAAAAGATATATATTTCTATTTAATATATAAAATTTAATATATAAAATATTCATTTGATTCATATTCCATGCATTAGAAACATGATCATTCTCTTAATTCCAAACACTTCTAACTTTGTGAAGTCTAATAAATATTACTTTATATGGATTTTATTTCAAGAAAAAATAAATCTAGGCCATATCTCTTATCTCAGAGCCCCTTACATGCGCTTTATAACTCTGCTTAGACCAGCTAAATAACTTCTTTTACTAATGATTTCCACCTAACTAATCCTGTTATGACTTTCAAACTGTTTGCCTAAAATTTAATTTATTTTAATTTAATTTTTTAAATAGAGTGTATCTGGCTTTCATCAAAATCCTTTGTTCTTTCATTGTCAGCACTGACTTAGTCAAAGTATCTTTGCCTCAGTTTTCCTACTGAAGCAGCTGACTCCCAGAAGCACAGCAGAGAAAGGGGGCTTAGCTGGGCTGTCTGCTTAATTTCTTTGATTGCTCTAGAAATTCTGATTCTGCTGCAGTAAAACACCTCTAAGGTTTGTGCCAACCTCAGTGATATCTGAGAGGTTTTTTACTTGGCCTCACTTCTCTGTATTTATTGCAGCAATTCACTCTATGGTGGCACCTCTCCAGTTTTGAAAGGAGTCATTATTTCACCAGCTGAGAAAACACCCCAGCACAGCCAACAAAGTAAAATTCCTAAAGGTATTGCTACAGATAGCCGAGTGGTGATGAAAAGTGATCAAGTTTTCATGAAGGGAAAGATTTCTCAGCATGTCTTAGTTTTTTTGCCTTTACGGAAGTTGGCCTGCCATTACTGTTACCCATTGCCAGGTTTAAGGGAACCTGCTTCATGGTGTGACTTTACTAGCTACAGAGACAAGGCAAAGACAAGTAATGCTGTGTACCATTAACAACAATAGAGCTGTGTCCAGGAATGGAGATCATAGGGTCCAAAAATCATAGGGAAACACTTACAAATTATTCCTGTATATTCATAATTATCTCTTGAGGTGTCTGATTCTACCTGTAGCATAATCAATAACTATCTTCCAATAGCTTGCAAATCACCATCTGCAAAATTTCTTCTAATGTGCTAGTGAGTTATTTACCAATGGGGTATTCAAATATATTAGTTATCTTTTATTTGTGTCAGTGTAAATCACATTCTATCTGCATCTATTGTTTGAATAGCACAGAAAGATGAACAATAATGAAAAATCCATGAAAGTGAGTACCATATCTGTTTGCTCTTTGGAAACTAGCTGTTTCTCTGAAGAGACTGACACTTAACATGTACATACAAAGCCATGCTGAGCAGTCTCAGAGAATTCTTTCTGTAGCTTGGATAGCCCTGCTTTCTTATCTGAAGTCTCTTAGCAATGCTATGACCATTCTGAAAATCCAGGTGAGTACCAATTTTTTTTTGAATCCTTATTTAGTTATCCAGCTAGAGGGAAGTGGATGCTAGTTAGAGGTATGGTGCTCTATGTCCTGTCTGGTTTGCTGTGTTGAATCATGCTTTAAACATTCCAATGTAGACAGCTAAAACCACAGTTTTATTTTTACCCAAAAACTATTCATTAAAAAAACCCGAAACAAACAAAAAACCAACCAAACAGTAGTTTATTTGAAAAGAGAAATTAAAGCAATGTTTGAGGAAAAGGAAATTACTATTTTCAGTCTTTTGAATTTCAGGAAAGATTAGCTGAAAGATTGACGACTTTAATAAGCAAATGCAGCTTAGGAGCATCCTTTGGAAAATTCTATTTAAGATGTAAAAACTCTTGAAATGTCAGAATTATCTAGAGCAATTATCTACAGTGCACACCTGTGGCATCATTAAGTGTCAGCTGCAGATGGATTTACACCTCAAAAGGTTGATCACAATTTCTCTGACTCATGATCAAATAGGAAGAAATTCGGCAACTTAAGATTCACACAGAATCACACAGAATGACAAAGAGTCACACAGAATCGACTAGGCTAGAAAAGACCTTTGAGTTTATCGAGCCCAACCTATGACCAAGCACCATCATGTCAACTAGACCATGGCCCTAAGTACCGCATCCAGTCTTTTCTTTAACACCTCCAGGCATGGTGACTCCACCACTTCTCTGGGCAGCCCATTCCAATGACCAATCACCCTTTCTGTATTTGTTCTAACTTGCATGCCACAGCTGTAAGAAATGGGGCAAAGGCTGTCACTTCACTTTATTATTTTGTTGTTTCATCTAGCATAAGCTGATGAGATTTTAAGGATCCTGCATTGCACTCCTATCACCACGGAGTAACCAGAAAACAAAATTTTCATAACTTTTCTTAAAAAGGCAGTATTTTTGTCTTGGAGTACATCATTCTTTCCTGATAATAGATATAGTTTGGTTGCATGAAGTAGATTATTTGTCTTCTCTTATAATAAATTACTAGGCTCTTTATCGTTCCATCACCAGCCAAAAGGTTTTGTCTCTTTATGTCTTTTCTGGGGCTGATTAGGTTATTTTCCCCCCAGCATGGGATGAACATTATGTAGTATAGCAGAGAGAAAACAGCATAGATTCATGATGACATTTTTGCTTTGTATATATGAAATATATAGCAACTACATGTGCTTGTCTTTTCACTTTATTGTTAATTTACTGTTAGTAACTAGAATGTTTCACAAGTAGAACTGCTTTTGGGGTGCTTTCTATCATGTCTTAATAATACTCTAATTGAGTTTTTAACAGTGAAAGAATTTGATGCATATAATCCATGTGTTACTAGGAGTTTTTAATAGAAATTAGTTGGATTTTGTCTGACCTTATTAAAAGAAGAAAAAGTAGGCTACAGAAGGAAGTAATTGAGTGATACAATATGTCTAAAATTGCTACACTCAACCTTTTTAATTTGTTACTTCCATTCAAAATGAAATTCCATCCGTATTTGTGGGAAATTTTTTCTCTGCAAAATGAATTTGATTTAATCATTCTGGTTAGGTCTGGGGGAACATGCCACACTGTTCTCATATTGTCTTCTTTTTTCAATCATGTAAAATTTGTGTTTTCCACAGTGCAGTTAGGACCCAGTAAATCCACCTGTATGCCTCATAGATCCCTAAGATTTTTTTTGTCATCTGACTCTTCTAAAAATGTTCAGTTTACCTTCTTTCAAGGAAGTTTTCAGAGTTCTTGTAAGTTGTGAATTTTCTGGACAAATAGATTCTGATGATATTTTTACTTAGGTGACTGTATGCTTGTCTTGGTTTGAAAGACAGGTGTCTAGGGAAGGCAGGAGCCTCCCTTAGAATGGAGAATGTAAACCCCCTTCCTCTAAATTATTATAATTTTAAAAATGAGGGGCTCTCAGGCAAGGATATGAGAGTAGGAATAATAGTTCTTTATTAGTATGTGTAACAAGGCAAACAAACAACAATAACTGTGGCATTAACAACAAACAGAACCATGAACCTTGTGACAACCTTCTTGGCCGAGACAGGATGGGCTGGAGAAGAGGCTTTGCTTTACAAAACCCCGGGGCAGTCTGATCTCGGTGCCCCTGCAGGACTCTGAGGAGCACCAAGCTGGAACAGCAGGAATGAGCAGGAATCCCAGGCTGGTGGATGAGATGTATCAGAAGCTCCGTGGTGGTAGCTGGAACTGTGGGATGTCCCAGCAGGGCTGGGGGTGCAGGGCTACAGCATAGCAAGATCCAGAGCAGTGCCAGGGGTGGGACAGCGGCAGCCCAACTCCCAGCAGGACAGGAAAAGGTGAGCACAGGATTCCTAGACACACGGGATGTGACACAAGCGGATGGTGACAGGTCCCTAGGACTGGACTGCAATGGTGACACTGAATTCTCCCCACAGTGAGCAACAGCTTGACTGGTCTCCTTGCAATGCCAAGAGCAAGAGCGAGCAGCCGACCCCACCCCATCCTTTTCCTGCCCCAAAACTCATGGTATCTTTCCCCTCCAAGGGAAACTCCCAGAGACAAAAGAAGTGTATCCACGTGCTACGCTCCTCTCCCGACTTTGTTTTGCTTAAGTATGCATAAGTACCCAGTAGTTAGTTTCCTAGCAACTTATGGAAAAACATTCTATAAGTAAAAAAGAGTGAAAACTAACCCCCAGCAATGCTTACCAGCCCCCATGGAGTGCTAGAGCTCTGACTCTTAAACTGTAAGTAGTGACAGAAAAAGAGAGTTTTCCATTTAATGCAGGGGATGTAAAAAACTTTACCCACTACTCATAAAAACTTTTCTCCTTATTAGCACATTGCAAGCAAAAATGCATTTGACAAAATTTTTCTAATTTGAAATGCTGCACGTTAGACATCTGAGTCCATATTTGGGCCCACACTGAAGATATCTTCTTTTCAAACTGACAGCTACCTGCAGCTGCCACTGCTACCATGACTTTGAGAGCCATGGAGTGGTCTTTCCTCTCAATAGGTCACAGCTTCTTCCAAGGAATTTAACTAGAGATCTGAATGCATATTTTGGGTGTTTTAGATTTTAACACCCTAAATATATACCTTAGCAGACCCGATTTAACAGATAGGCACACAGCCTATTAATGGCAGCTCTAGATTGTATCTGAACAGGTTGTTCTGTGCCTGAGACTTTGCATTGCCCAAGTTGTTGGAATATGCAAACCCAAACACTGGAAATAAATTGCTTGTGTTACTACCCAGCAAACACAAACAGAAGAATGATGTCTGTGTTGCAGAGTGTATTGCTCTACATCCTCAGGATTGCTCCTATAGTACTATGAAGCAGCTAGTGCATCACCATCAGTGTGAAAGCCTACACTTTGGGCTGTCAGTGATAGAATTAGTTACGAGCTCCCATATCATTCTCTCTTTTTGTTCCTCCATAAATGTGGAATCTGTACGTGGAAAGATGTAGGGCACTGGTAAAAGATTTTTCTCTGTTGATCTCCTAGACATTGGTTTAGTCTTTACAACTGCTAAAAACTTTTTCTACACCTGTGTCAAGAAAGTGGTCACTCTATTCTGAATTTTAAAAGTTAGTCATACAGAAGCTGTGTTTTCTGGTAAAATCACTAATATATTTTCATATTGGATAACTGGGGTGTGATAAGTAAAATGTATCATAAGGGCAGTAGGAAAGGATGGGAAAAAATAACTGATGATTTTAACTATAGGAAGAAGAAGAAGAAAAAAACTAAGAAAAAGATGTGCTCATCTATCTTAAGAGAGAATGTCTTGAAGATAGTCATGGAACAAATACTACCACCAAGAGACATGGTCCTGCCTGCCTGAAAATAAAAAATACAGGCAGATAGAGAGCTACAGGAATTATGGTTCCTGTAAATGTGTTTTGAATGACATTAATATCTTCTTTTTCTTGATGCTTTATGCACTGAGGTTGAATATAGTCAGGGAAATAACAGTCTGCTGACATTTCTGAGAATCTCAGATGGGCGCCAGTTAAATACTTATCAGAATATTACATGATGTTCAAACACTGGGGTATTTTCCCAGGATTTGAATCAGTGCTTGTTTGGTTTCTGCATTCACAAAGCTGTATATAGTCCTGACTGCTTTCAGAGTTCTCTGTTAGAAAAGTCCAGTTCTTAACCTTATTTGTCAGCTGTGTGGCAGCAAACAACCAACCTTTCCTAAAATTATGAGCTAAATGAAAAGTGAACAGAATTAGCAATGATGCCAAGGGTCAAAAAGACTTGAGAAAGTAAAATACATTGACAAAATGAGCTGGATTGGGAATGCTGCGGTCCAGCTTTCCTGTAATACTGGCCTAGAGCAAGATCAGAGGAAAAGCAGAGTAAAAGACAGTGGGATTGGATTTTTCATTTGGAGGGGATTTTTAAGTCTGTTTTAACAGACTGTTTTGCATTTCCTCACTCTGTCATGGACTGAGAGCAGAAGTTGAGATTACTTAAATATTTCACTAAATTCACTGTGTCAAAAGTGTTGTTATGCTGTAAAAGCAAGAATAAATAAGGGATATAATTTGTGCGATGAAGGTGAGAGAGAATTCCTTTGTATTTTTGATATTGTGTATATATAGTAGTAGAATGAAAAAGCCTCAGTCCCAGTGCGGAATCTACATGTTCTGAATCCACTAGATTAAAAAAACCCAAGACAAACCAACTAAAAAAATCCCCAGCCAATCAACCAAAATTATAAATAAAATTACATGGATCTGCTGAGAACTGTCAGTGTGTCCAACTTGTGTGTATGCAGTGTCCTTTGAGTGGCTATGTTCTTGGCCAACCATAAAGAATAGTAGCTACACAGTAGGTGTGTTTACAAATATTCATAGCATCGCACGCTGAACTTGGATGGGGCCTTTGGTGGTTGACCTTCTTGCTCAAAGTGGGGCTGGCTTTGCAGTTAGATCCACCTTTGAGTCAGTGCTGAGTGTTTCCCTGACTGGCAGCCTCTGGAGGTATGATCATCCTCACAGCCAAACTTCTTGGTATCAAATAGGAATTTCCCTTGGATACAGACTATATTCATTGCATTTTGTGCTTTTTTCTGAGTAGTATTCAGGATTATTCTGGCCCTGTCTTCTCTGCAGCTACTACTTATGTGGTTAAAGACAGCAAGTCTCATTAGCCTTCCCTTCTTCCAGCTAAATGAACTAAATTCCCTCAGATTCTATTTGTACGTCATACACTTGAGAACCCCAATTGTTTTGGTGAACCTTTGCTAAACACACTACAGTTTGTCTTTGTTTTTATTTGATGGGAGATCTCACACTAGTCCATTTTTTTTCAGTGACCTGAGCTGAAATTTCTATTTAAATCTGAAACAGATGGAAAAACTCACTGTATTTCCAACACATAAAGGGTGTATACTGTTGATGTATTATCTGCCTGTAAGATTCCTAGGTTAAAAGAAACCAGTTGATGGTAGGAACTAAACATGTTCTACATACTGACTTGAAGATAAAGTCAGGAAACTGAATGAAAACCTGTTGTTGGAGAAAAATCATGTTTGTGGCAGGGCCGCAGTCTGAAGTGGAGTCCATTCCAAGTTTTCAAGTTGCACGTTGTACTCAGAAACACATCTATTATAAAAAGGTTGCATGGAGGAAAGTCTAAATTCTTCTCTATTCATAGGACTTCAAATCCTTGTAGGAGGACATAGTCATGCACATATGCTTACCTTTCACAATCATGCCTTCTTAGATTTTTTGCTAGTAAGATGCCCTACCTATTCTTTGCCACTCTTGCATCTATACTGTGGCATTTCCATAATGAAGGCTATCAGGAAGCTTTTGTGGGTCTCTGAATTTATTTAAAATCTTCATTTATTTTAAACCATCAAAATTGTTGACTTAGTGCAATGTCCACTGTGAAAGTTTGAGAAAGAGCTAATGATGTCTTGAGATATGGTGCACTGGTAAATTTCTGAAAATGAAATTAAATGCAAAACTGGAGGGAGTTTCAAGAAAATTGCTCATTTTTGTTGTATCAAAAGGCTGATACATACTTTGTAAAATATGTAGAGCTTCTAGAGGAATTATGGCTACATTAGGAAGATTTGTAAGTGGAATACTTCTCCAAAAAGTATGTTTTAGCTGTTGGGAATTGTAGCTCAAAAACTGATCATATCTGCCATACTGAAACCTAACAACTATCTGCTTGGTGTCCTTAGGAATATCTAAGGGGTGATTAGTATGTGAATATCTTTGTACAGTACCTTCTGTGCAATTCAGTAGTGGCGAGTCTGCTGCCAGAAAGCCCTTGAAAGAAAGGGATCGTATTGGGAATCTCTTCATACAGGCTATCATTAAGCTACCACTTACACAAGTGACTATGCACTAGATACACAAATATCCTGTTAGACTTCAGCTGCAGACTGTGCAGTGTAATGCAGTGCAGTGATGCTAGCTGGCTTCAGTCAATCTTCCAGCATACAATAAAGCACCTAGGTACCTTTGTGCATTTGAAGCCCGTCACATGTTGAGAACATGGCTGTCTGCTAGGAAAAAAAAAACAAGTGCAACATTGTGGTCATTATTGTTTTTTTCATAGCCAGAGTGCAACTGACTAAACAAGGTATTGAAAGTTATAATGTATAACCTTGATTTTCCAGAGAATGCAAGTGCATGGTTATATGTGCTAAACATAACAACAGGCCAATATCTGAGATGCCATTCCAAATATAATCAGTGTCATTTACCCTGTCTGTCTAAATTTAGTTGTCCAAGAAGACATGCATTAAACAAATGCTTTCAGTTTTTTCTTCATTCTTTGATCATTGAAGTGATGATGTAAACATTCCTAGTAAATCATATTATTGTGAATAATGCACATCAAATTCTCATTGTCATTTGTGGACTTTAAGAGCATTTGAAAAAAGTTTTTGGAGAGTGATTTCCTCTGTCTATTGTACCTAGGAAAACTAAGGACCATATCCTCTGTGCTTCTTTATTGATCCAGCAGAAACAAATTTTACAAACTTGAATTCCTATACTGAGGAGGCATGGAGTCCTGCCATGTTTCTCATTAACGCTTTCCACATGCCAGAAGCATGAATAAGTTTGGTATAAATACTGGGGGTATAATATCCCAATCTGAGAAAGCATCTGACCATGTGCTAAGGCTTTACTGAAGTCAGCAGTATTTAAATACATTTTTAAGAGTTAACCAGGGAAATATTTGTCCTTGCTGAACTGGGAGCTCTGTGGTAAAGGGAATAGATTATACTTAACCCTTTGAGAGTATTTCTCTGTGGTATAACAGTTCTTGCTTTGTAGAAATAAGATGTGAATTTTAACATCAATGCCTCACACTCCTTTGAAGGCGTATAAGTATCTATCTTTAAAGCAAAAGTTATCCTCTTCAGATTTTAATGAACTTACCTATGGCTGAAGTAACAAAATAAGGAAAGAAGAAGACTGAAATAATATTTTTAACATCAGTAAAAATGCTTATTTCCTCCTTATTTTTCCTTTTTCAAAAGTTTATTTTAATGTTAAAGAAATACTAATATTGCCTCTTTTATGAGTTTGTCATTAATGCATTTTTTTATAGCTCACATTTCTAAGAAAATAACAGTTCCCAAAATGTTAAGTATGAGTATACATAAAGTCTGTTCAATAGATTCTTTACATCTTGTGTTGAAGAAAAATGAAGTAATCCTAATTTGCAAATGTGAGACATTTATCTAAAAGCATTGCTTCTTGACTAGAATATTGTCTTGTTCTGACCATAAAGGGGTGCAAATGCCTGCAAATGTGTATGTCTGCATGGGAATGCAATGTCTTGATTATAAATATTATTTTTCTGACCAACAGATATTTCCTGGACTGATTCTCTCAGACATTAAGCCTGCCAAAAGAATGAAGTTCAAGACAGTCTGCTATCTGCTTGTTCAGCTCATGCACTGTCGCAAGATGTTCAAAGCGGAGATCCCTTTCTCCAACGTCATGACGTGTGAGGATGATGATAAGGTAGTCCATGTGGGCCAAGTGCACTCTTTGGGCATCAATTCTAGGACTGCATAAAGCAGACCATCTTTGAGAACATAAGGGGTGACGTTATCAATTGATAAAGAAGTTTATGGTGTTCCTGCTGGAGCGAGAACAATCTTATTCCCACAGTAAAAACAAAACTTAATTATAAAAGGTCTCAAATTTGGAGCTGCTCTTGGAAAAGCCAGCACAGGTGTCCTATGTGGCTTCTATTAAAGGCTTTTTTCACCAGAATTGGAATTTCTGAGGCTGTTTCCGTTCTTTTAAACATATATTCTTTTGTCCATCCCAGTCGGAAGCTGATGGTGACGAATGTAAACCAACAGGATAATTTTGTTTCTCTAGATGGTTCTCTGTAATATAAAAGGCAGCTGATTAGCCAAAACACTTCTTTGTCCATAATAGAAATCCTAAACATAAAAGTCCGTAACACAAATATAAATTCAGGTTTTTTGGATGCCTGGTAGTTCCATAAATCAAAATTGCTTTACAGACTGGTAGCCTGGTTTGCTTCTTTTCTGTATCTGAATCTTCCTGTAAATTTATGGATAAAAAACATGAGAGTTGCTTGTTCCATTTTCTTTGACAGCAGGTGGCAATATTACACAGGTCACTCCACCATTGAGTGGTGGCATGCAAGCATTGGAATCATTAATTCAGCTTGACCGATTGCTTCGCAGTTTTTTTTCTGGTTTTTTTCTGGTTTTTTTTCTTTTTTTTTTTTCATTTTTTGAAGACTCAGTCTAGATCTTATTTTCAGAAAGCTGTTGAACTTTCATATTTTGAGTTTTATATATGCTTGTGTTTCCTCTGCAGTAAAAGGGGAGAGAAGTCAATTATTTCCTTTAAAACACAGTTTCAGCAAAGACTCTCAGAAGTTCCAGATTTGATTTTGAAATTGGCTGTGTAAAAGGCTTTCCAATTGGAATTTAGTGTTATCTTTGAGTATTTGAAAAAAAAAAAAAACCAACCCACACATTCTTTGAAGTATATGCAATGCTTTACATTGTGTCTTGTGTATATGTATCTATAAATATGGTAAAATACACAGAAAATGTCCATGTGGATTTGCTAGTGATCTGATGAATTTTTTTTCATGCCAGAACATTGGCAGTGAAGTTCTACAATGCTATCAGTAATGGAAACAGTTGTTCTGGGCTTTTGTAAATTTTATGTAACACATCATGGATTGTATTATATGATACTAATATAAATACACTGTGTTGCAATGTAGGATCTCTTTAGAGTTTTCAGTCTTCAAATCATGTAAATAAAGTAAAACGAGTGGGATCTTTAAAGGCTTTGAAGCCAGTACATTTCTGAGAAACATAAACACTGGATCTTAATCATATGCAAGACATTATTTAAGTTTACTGTGCAAAATAATAATACAGACACAAATAAGAGACCTAGAGGAAATAATTATATATAAGAAACATCTATTTTGATTAAGAATAGAAATTTTGCCCTGTTTCAGAATGGAAGAATAGATTATATAATTTATTCCATCTATCAGAATAACACCCATATTCATCTACCCTCATTTAATTCAAAGAAACAGTTATTTAAATACTGTTTTCCTCCCCTATTATTATACTATAGGCTTAAATTTGAATTGTAAAAAATCCTTGAAGATGTATTTTTGCTGCAACTAATGCAGTACATATACCTACAAATTATAGTTTATTGAGAGAAAAATTGTGTGTTTCTGACAATATTCCTAAAAGCACTCAATTTCCCTACAAATTACTGATACTTATGTTTCTTCAAAAAAACAGATTTCTCTCTGTTTAGAAACATTGAAAATAGTTTTTTGGCTGGCAATTTAAGATCTTTAATCAATATATGTCCCTAAGATTAGTTTTCTTGTTGAAACAGCTCTTACACCAAAGGATCTGATCTGATACCTTGAAGAAAAATGTAACCTTGTAATTGTTTACTGCTTGTGTAACCTCCTCTCTACATACAAAGCCAGCAAAGCAGGGCTTGAAAAGTTACTTTATCTTTGCTAAAGTCCATTTTTCTTCACAAACAGAAAACTAGGGTATCAGTCAGCAGATAACCCTTCTCACTATTCATAAGGATTTAGATATAGTATACATACAAGCTACGTGAACTAATGAACTGCTGTAGTTCACAATTTGTTCACTGATGAGATACTCCTAAGAATTTCTTGTGAAATGAAATAGGAAACTGCCATTTCTGCATGATTACTTAGATAGTGATCATCTTTTTTACCATCTGGATTAAAATAATTTGTTGTTGTATAGCCTCTAGAGTGGGCTATTTAGGACTGAGTGTTTTGAAGACAAAAATTTTGTTTTCTTCTTTAATATCTTTCTGACAGACTCTACTTATTATATCCTGAGTAGACTTGTTATTTCATGGTGTTTTGAGCTGTCTTGAACTCTGCAGATGCTAGATAAAAAATATCCCTTTAACTTTACAGAAATAGTAGAACTTGACTGAGCTTTGTTGTCAAAACTCTTCTGGGAAATAGACTTGACCCCTGTCCAGTCATAGAACGGATCTAGCCATTATGGTTTAGATTAAAGTGCCCTCAACTGAAGGTTGCCACCAGTGTGGTTGAGATGCTGCTCACTGTCCCCTGAGTGCTCTCTGTGAAAAGTGAGACAGCTTATCTAAAATCCCTTTCAGATATGCTCTGCGATAAATCTTTTCCACTGGAAAGGACTATAAGTAATCATCTTGTAGTTGTGCTGTCTCAGCCTTGGAGGAGCCAGTTAAGCACGGGTTAGTTCTGCCAATTTCTTGGATGGCTCCATTTGGATCTGCAAGTCCACTTGAGGCATTGCTCAAATCATTGCATAGAGACTTAAGAGGTCTTAACAAGAGAGCCAACTGGGTGAGTTAAAGATAGCAACACTTGGGATTTCAGACCCTCTGTAGTCACACGTGGTCATTGTCCAAGATTTTAGGGTAAACTATCTTTTTGAAATATGTATTGTTACCTAGACAGCAGAACTTTTCTTGTGTTATGAAGAGCCTGGTTGTCTTGTCTCCAAGATGTCCATGTCTTCTGTCAAGAAAACAAACCAAAATAAAACCATTTTGCAAGGTAAAGTCACCCCGACTGGGAACAAATTGACTGTTTCCTCTGTGGCAGAGGAGTGTCAGGGCCATATGTGTAAAGAATTTCTGGATTAAAATCTTGGAATGAAGTGGGAGTTTTCTCATTGGTGTGAATGATACCAGGATTTCAGGTAAGGAATTTTAAAAAGGTGACATTCACACTGAGATAAGAACTCTGTCTTTGTTTAACAGCTGCTTTGTTTAACGAATTCCACATCCTCTCTGTGAGCTTGAAGTAATACGAACAGCAATGAAAAATCTTAGCACTAATAAAATCTATGCTTCTTTCTTCATCCATATTACAGAGGAGAGCATTAAGGACAGCCTCTGAAAAACTCAGGAATCGCTCCTCTTTTTCTACCAATGTTGTATACAACACTCCGGGAACTCGAGTGAACAGATACATCAGCCGCTTGATAGAGGCTCGGCAGACTGAGTCTGAGATGGCTGACTTGAACTTCATTACCCTGAAATACAAGCAAATCGAGCGTGAAAATAAAGTAAGGGGGTTTAAAATTATTTTTACTGATTTCACTGAATATAAGCCAAGGGGTTTTTGTCTGGGTTTCATGCAATGTTTAAATTCTACTCACTATCTTTAAATACTCTGCTGGACTGTCTCTCAGCTAAGGGGTGATGTTATTTCTACCTTCTATGGAACACTTGAAGGGGATAAAAAGAAAAATTGGTATTGTCCTATTTGTCAAAATCCTGCTCCATGTTGTATATCCTGTATTTTGGTCTTTCTTTTGCTTCTCCAAACTGCCTGAGTCACTTGTTTAATGCTATCTCATTGCAATGTGTGAGCCTACTCACTCATCTGCTTTGGCGAAGTGTTAATGACAAGAAGATGTACAGGTAGCTTGATAAGTACTGGTCCAGAAATTCTAAAAAATATTTTAAAACTCACAACATTAAATCTCTGGACAAGGTTGCAACATTACACCACTGTGGCTGTGCTGAAAGCAGGGGATTTACTCAGACATACAAGCATGCATAATCATAATTAACAATTATTCCTACTTTTAGAGATTTATTTTTGTGAATACAAATTATTTGTATTTACAGCCTTTAGTTTATGTGTTTGAAAAAGCAAAAGAGGTATGGTTTTGAATTAATTTGGCAGTAGCATTTATTTTTCCACTGTAAGCAAATTTATAGTCTAAGATTTCATGTCACTACTACTTCAAGTTAGAAGGCTGTGTGCCATATTGGATCCAAATCTTTTAAGGTTTTAAGCATAAATTTTGATTTCAAGTTTCCAAAGTAATTTATTACTTGGATAAAAAGTTTTCAGGTGTAAATTGCATTGAACCTTGGATCTTTCTGAGAAAACGCTTTCATGTTTCCATGCCTAGAAACCTTCCTCTTGTTAATGATATAGCTTAGTGAAATGAGGGACAGTAACTGCTCCAAACTGAGCCCAAGTATCTCATTAGCAGCTGCCTCCAAGTCCACTCATTAGTGTCCTGTCCTGAGCAGCTGAGGTGACAGGACTTTTGAAAGCAGCACCAAGAGGTGTTTGGCCTTTTTACATGATGAGTAAATAGAGGGAAGGCCACCCCCTTCTCGTTCAAAGCGCCTGAATTTTTTTCTCTAAAGGATAAATTTATATCTGCACCTAAACCAGTTTTGATTAGTTACAGGGAAAGAGAAAGAAAATCTTGTGTAGATTTGCTTCACCTGTTCTTATAATGCAAACTAAGCCATCATGTTTATAACTAAGGGCAGGCTTGTTTTATTTTAGGATACAGTTCTTTCTTACTGAGAATGGACAAGTGTGGGTGTCTGGGTATATATAAAATATTTACTGTCTTCATTTCTTCCTTTCTTTAACAGTACCACCAGCTTCAGGATGAGTATTTCACCAGTGCTGTAGTTCTCTCACTGATTCTAGCTGCCTTATTTGGCCTTGTCTACCTTCTAATAATACCACAGTAAGTTTCTGTCTTTTGCCCTCATTACTCAAAATGGGACATTCTCAGACATCCTGCACAGGTTAAAAATTAAATTCTTTGAAACAAGATTGGGCACCTAGCTTGGTATCTTCTCACAAGGGAGATTCTCTATAGTATACCCTCAGTCTAATTGTTATCTCTTTCATTTGTCCACAGGAAACACTTTTCACTATTGTTTTTTCTTTTTTTCTTTTGTAATAGTATGCACTTAGAGGAAATAAATACATTTCAGTGTTTTTTTAAACTTTCAGTTGTTATTTTTAACTTATTTAAAGCATTTCTGATATACAAAGGTGTTACTGCAGCTTTTTAAAATGCATTCATGCTACTCTGGATTAAGTACTTCAGGTATTGATAGCAACATAGATAAAACCATGCAGAGTTTAATGGTATCAAAGTACTGAAAGTACCCATCAAGCTGCATTGAGGCCTTCATTTATAGCATTCACTGAAGTATTTGGCATCAACACTATCCCGACATAAACTGCCTAGTGCATATTTTGGCTATGCACACATAACTTGCAGTCCGATCTTGACTGCACTAAAGCAAACATAACCAAATGATGTGTTTGGAAAATGTCCTATGCCTATTGTTAAGTGATTAGTTAGTGATTATGTCAGTTCTATGTGAATGCTTACTAAATAAAAAATAATTAGATCACTTTCAAATCTAGAGGTAGATAGAATTGTGTGTAAGGTATAAAAACTATTAATAATAACCTCTTTTCAGAGTAGAATATCAAAACATTAAACATAAACTTTACTCACTTTTACTCACTGTAAGGATTTCAATGGGAATAGAACAGGCCACAGGATAATGCTTTTGAAAATTCCATTTAAATTATGGTCTTTTCTATTCACAAATCCCCAGCTAGAATTATACTTCTATATTCTTTTATTTCTAGTTGAAAAATTGGAAAACACTTTATTCACATTGATAAACTACAAATTCTAATTTGTAAGATAGTACCTTTAGTCAAAAGAATTCAAAGTCACTGACAAGAATCATCATTTACATCATAATTTCTAGAATAATGACTCTGCTGACTAATTGGAGCATGATTAAGAAGTCTTTCACCTTCTTCTTCAGTAAGCCACAGCTGCAGTGCATAGCAGTTTTGAACAAGGAGAAGCAAAGTGTATTAGTGTAATTGAAACTACAATGAATATCCAAGAATCATATAATAGCCTTTCTAAAAACTACTGTCACTTAAAAATAGCTGGACAGAGATTCAGTTTAAGTAGTGATCTGACAGACACACAAGTTCTGGAAGAATATCACCAGAGAAAGTCATGAACGTGAACTGGGTTAGTTTAAAAAGCCACCCACTGAATGCTCCTGTTATTTCTTCCAGTGTCTGAGTGGTGGCTTCATATTGCCAAATTACTATTCTTCTAGTGCTCTTTCCTTGCTGTGACACAGATGTAAACATGAGCTAAATTAAAATTTTGGAAGTATAGGAAAATTTCCCTTCTTTCCAGAGTTTGGAGCTTTAAGTTACTGTTTAGATTGCTGAAGTAGTTATAGGTATGGCAAGAGAATGCAAAAGCCAAGACAAGGCTTGTAATATGTTACTCTAATGGGAGAAGTGATATATCACAATATTTCAAGGAGGAGGTTGATCATCTAGACAAGAAAATGTCATGGGAAAGTCAACTACTGCATAAATATACAGAAATCAATCTCATTGAGATGATGGCTTGCCATTCTCACAATTCTTATCACTGTAGAAAAACATCTTCTCAACTCAAGACATTTTATATTCCCAGATGGAGGTGGTCAAACTAAGGCTATGTTCCTGTCAACCTGAGCTGTCCAGTTATGGAGGCACATATGCAATGTAGTCACTAAAAGCCCTGACTACCAACCCTTTTAGTATCTGAATCTGTGTTTATTTTTTAAAAAAGTAATGTAGCCCTTTTTATATGCCAACCGAAATGTCTGTCAGGATCCCACTCAGCACTACTGTCAGTTGTCAGCTATTGATGCATTATAAGATGTTGTTGCAGATATGTCTCCTGCATTCTTTTCTAGCATGCTGCCTTCCTGAATACAAGTGAATTCTCTAAAGGCATGAGATCCTGACTTGATTAATGTTTGTATTCAGAATCCACCCTGAGATCCTGACTTGATTAATATTTGTATTCAAAATCAACCCTAACAACACAAAGAGTTACCTTCCCACTCTGGGTACACATACTACACCACAGAATTCTCCCTGTTGCGGTATCAGTAGGGACATGAATTTGAAATCAAAGTCAAATAGTTAGAAACTCTACAGGAGAATTGCACACTCCTACTGTTAGAAACCCTGTATAAACAATCTTTCCCCAGTAACTGTCAAGGGCACAGATGCATGTATGCCTGAATCCATTGCTCACATGGCTTCTGGACTGACTGGTTTGTTCTCACAAGTTAGAAAACGTGTGGAGATCGTGTTATGCTGCTGTCAAACAGCCCTGATTCCATGGTTGACATGGGGCCAGGCTGCCCCTGACCAGAAATCCAGTGTGTTCACGCTGGTGGACTAAGTTTTGTCATCTTGCTCACATCCATAAGGCACTTTTCCAAGAGAAGTTTTTCCAGAGAAAGAAAGTTCTTGGTCTGCACCCCTCTTCTCATTAAGAACAAGCCTATTTTTATAAATCAGAAGAGAGGAGATTTAGAATTTAAAAATTATTGTAGTATCTTTGTGAAACTTAAGATTTGTCTAACCATTGAGGAAGACTCAAAAGGAAGGAGTTTTCCTGTTTCATTAGAAGGCAGTCTGGTCTGATTTTATTTAACTTGCTAAGTGTCTGAATTGAATGACCATTGATTTCTGAATCTTTGAGAAAGAAAAATGAGACAGAAAAAGCAACTGGTAACTGTTAACACAGCTGCCAAGGCCAAGTAGTTGAGTTACACACTCCCCTTACAAGAGTCATCATGCTGAATATTCTGCACTAGCCTACGATTAGAAAGCATCTCTCCTGACAACTATACATTTGAATTTTTGAGGTGCTTTGATCTCATTTCTAAGGTCAGAATGGGGACCATTTACAAGCACATTTACTAATTTCATAGTCTTGAGAGCAGTGGACGTCACTGCGAAATTTGCATCATGATGGTTAGTAAAACAGCAAGGTTGAGGAGGACAACCTCCACCATTTATTTAAAATACTATTTCAGAAGGACCCCTAACAGCAGTTTGTTCTCATCTATTACTGAGTTGCATTGCATTACTTTTATTGTGTTATGATTCTAGGAGTACCATAGTTCTCGTTCTCCTGGTGTTCTGCATATGCTTCCTAGTGGCTTGTATTATGTATCTACATGTCACACGAGTACAAGTAAGTGATTTAAGATTTTGTGACTATTCTTCCTTTTGCTGGCTATTTTTGTCCTTCAGAATATGAAGCCATCAGTTTATGCTTCACAGATTCATACAGTCTGAAATCTATGTGTTTTAAAGTTCCTTTGTAAGTAATGTATTAGACAGCAGTGTAGCATTCAGTGCCATTAATTCTATGCTTTCTTTTTTGCTAAATGTTCCCTGAACTCCTGCCACTAAATACTCTGTTTAGATAAACTGCTTTAACCTGACTTTTACTCCTTTCTGACTACAGGGCACACAGGTTCTCCCTTTCATTCCAGCTGGTCTGGGTGTAAAGTCCTGCTAACTTCCCCTCTGTTTTCAAAATTTTTCCTGCCAAAACAGCAGCTGTTTTGATAGTAAAACACAATGTTTTGCACACACAATCCTTGGCCTTTTCAAAACCTTAAGTAATGATTAATTCCCCTACATTATATTTTCACAACAGTAATGATGCAGAAGGACATTTGGTTGTTTTAAGGAAGAAATAGGTCTGCCAGATCAGAATAAAGCATCTACAGGCTAATTTTCTGATTAAAGGAATCTGTATTGGATTAATATAAATTTCATCTTTTCAGACAAATATCAGGAAAAAACACACAGTTATTCAGCTTTGCTGATTAGCACACATTAATTTTAGTTTTAAAAAGTGCCCTTTGGCAGAAGAAAAGCATGTGTTTTCATGGAAACATAAACAGTATATTAGCAGAGTGTCAGGTACTGATTAGGACCTTATTTATGAACTTACTAAATTATTTGGAGGTAAATTTGATGATCTTTTTTTTTTTTTAATTAGGCCAGAGTAGTTTATCACCTGTTCTCTCTATAGATGGTAGAAATGCAAAGTTTGTAGGAAGTAACTGCTCTTTATACCTTTCCCTGGGGCTTGTGCAAACATAAGAAGTGTTCCATCACTTTTGTCAATCAAGAAAAATTGTATTTATTTCAGGTTCCTCCAGAGATTCAATATTATACGGGATCAAATCCAGCATTAGAAAAAGAAAGAAATACAAAACCTTAAAATATCACAATTTAAAGTTTTGCAGCAAAAAAATTTGTCTTATAATAAAATAAAATTAATATCATGTGGATAATGGATATACGATTGTAAACCAAAATTCCCCTATATTAATCAGTCTTATGGCACTTACTTGCTCTTTCACACCGCACAAGTGACTAAGCTTCTCCATGCTTTAGCATTATATACCTCAGTCATAAAACCACTTTGATAATATTTTACTGTACCTGTTGCCTAGAATTTTGGTAATCTGATGCTCTTTATTTAGTTAATGAAAATTCCACAAATAAAAGAAAACTAAGAAAATCAAGCCCAGAATTCTATGCTATCATAAAAGTGCAGATGCAATCTTAGAATTACTTAGTCAGAAGTATAAATCTTGTTAGTGTCAGAATTATAATTCAGACGTGTCTCCTGCCTTATCTTTTAAAGGTCTGTTTTCATTTTTAACCCAATAGCCTACCATGTCAACATTTAAAGCATATACGTACTACACAGACAAAAAAAAAATTGCACAATGTGTCAGGACATGTGATCTTTGAATCTATATTTTGCCTTTTCCTATTAACCATCCGGCCCTATCTTTAAACCATGGATATTATGTCTTTAACAAGCAGTAGACAACTTATTTGGTTGCAACCGGAATTAATGGAATATATATTGTTTCTTCAAACAAAATTATTTTGTATTTTATTCATATGGATAAAACCACACGTTTCCCCCATTTTGTATATAGGATTCTGATCTAGTTAAGTGGAAAGTTTGATGGGTAAAATACTATGGAGATAATCAAATTCATAGCATAGCAGTTCATGGTTATACTTTACCTGGAAACCAGTAATAAGTGAGATACTACAGGAATTTATCCTGAATCCTGTCCTGTTAGATATTTTTATCAACAGCCTGGAGAAGGACATGGCATATACTCATGTCAAATTTTCAAATGTCTACAATTTAGTGATAACAGATGGCAGTATTGACTATTGAGAGGGTCCTAGATAGGTTGACAGAATGGGCCAACAGGAATCTTATAAATACAGAACTGATAATGCAAAATCCAGGCCCTGCATAGGAATAATGCCCTACAATGACACAACTTTGCAAAAATGGCTCTGAGACTCTGGGGGTCAAGGCAGACAGTACTTTTGAGCCCCCTGAGGTCCCTTGCAGGCAGAACTGTATGATAGTGATGAGCAAATTAAGAAATAGTCTCTCTTTTTCTTTAATGTAATTTTGGACATTGCTGTATCTTCTCCCTTGAGACACAACTTTTCAGTCTCAGATTCCTATAATCTGAGCTATTTGTTCTACAATATGCTCAGTTTTATTAAAGGTGATATACCTCAGATATCCCAATCTATTTTATTGAAGCTAATAGTTACACTGGTGTAGAAAACTAACACAGATCCATAATACAAATCTACTACTGATATTATATTGATTGCTCCACACCTACATTTACATGGACTTAACCTATACTGAAGCCAGAATATCTTTGTAGATCATACTTTCTTTGATTTTTTCCTGTAATTACTGTATTCTCATGTGTCACAGCCCATATGAAGTTGATTCCTCTATACCTACCTCAACCTTTTAATAATGTGGTTATACAAACAGAGAAAACATCTCTGTATATGTGAAAGGAAGGGGATGCATTTCAATACATGATTTCTGTTTTGCCAAAGCTACAGTAGCCTCTATCTATGACTACTTTGCTGCCTGCTGGAAGCTATGCTTTTGAGGCCAGTGATACCCATGAAGTGAAAAGCTTTTCATAAAACTGCTGACTTTCATCCAAAAATCAGGTGTTTACTTGCTTCATTTGGCCTTAAGTGAAATTTAACCTTGATAAATCTGAGCTCCCTCCATTTAAAGGACACAGGATAGTCCCCACTTTCAATCTGACTGTTTCTTGGATTTGATTCTTGACCCTTGAAGTCACTAGAAGAAGACCTGACATATATATCCAGTAGCTATTAGATGCCTCAAACATTCCTAGTGCAAGGGGAAAGGAAGGAATGCAGCTTTAACTGGAAGCAGAGTTGATCAGAATGACTGGAAAGGGCCTAAGTACACAGCCTGACAGACTTACTCTTACTGTCTCACATTCTGTCTTCAGAAGCAAGTAATAGTGTGGTAAATGGAATCAGGGTACAAGTGGAGATAAAAAAAAATGTTCACATGACTCCATTTCACCAGATATTATTGTTCTCTACTGCTTTTTCTGACAAATTCAATTTTTTTAATGGGTCACAGTAATTAAAACTACCCTGGAATTTAACCTGCCTGTTATAACAGAAGACACATATACTACTCCAAAATTTTATGCTATCATCACAGTATGTTCTCTTGGATCACAATTTGCAAGTCAAAGGAGCTGAAAATTTGCAACACAAAAG
>VWYP01012005.1:239820-251223 GCA_013400435.1 Pycnonotus jocosus
AAATAATGTAGAGCAATAGTAATTTCACATTTACTGTCCTCAAAACTGCAATTACCATTAAAATACACCTACACACTTACAACTATTGTGTAGTGTTACTACATAACAAAAACTGCAGCTTCATCATTTGGAGTACAGATGAAATTTCTGCATCCCTTATTCACTTCACTTTACAGACTACTGAAAAATAGCAACCCTGCTTTAAAAATATTTTAAATGTTTTATCTATAAATCTTTTTTTTTTTCTTTCTTAGTGTTTTCCAGGGTGCCTGACAATACAAATTCGTACCATTTTGTGTATTTTTATTGTGATCTTAATATACTCAGTGGCTCAAGGCTGTGTGGTGAGTATTTGAATCAAGTTTCACTTAAGTTAGCATTCTGTTTAAAGAACAAGCTGGTACCGATCCATTAAACACATATCATATTCTCACCTGATGAATTCCTACTTGCATTATTATTCATACTTGCAGAGCATGCTTCTTCAAAATTAAACCCCCTTGCTGCAATTTGAGACAGTGGCCTGAGACAGTGTATTGAATTAGGAATGGCAGAGCTATTAGCAAATTACACAGATAATGTATGTCAAACCTTAGCATCATATAGATTGCTGGTGTCATGTACTTTATGGGAAAACTGTTTTTAAATGTTCAGCTTGCTTACTAGTTCAATGGCTAATATTTTGTGACAGACAAGGTATGGCATCAGAACAAGATTACTATGTGGCAACTTATAGAACAGACTTCTTTTTAATAATGGGGATATTTTCAGTCCAGGCAAATCAGAAAAGATAGACCTTAAAATACTGACAGTTTTGTGTAATGAGAAGTAGCTTACACTGTGCTACTTATATGATCCATTCACATCCAATGTTGAAATGGCTTCTGTTGTATGAAGTGAATGTGCTCAATACTTCTGAAAATTGAGCTTCCTTTACTATAGATTAGCAGAGAGTCCAACATGGTGGACTTGTATTCAAATGGTATTCAAACTTCCACATAAGTATTTGTCAGTCAGTTGCCTTGACAAATTCCTAGTGCTCAATTTTAGCATGTTGGCAGCTAATGCTAATGAATTAAACATGTTAGGGTACTCAAAGGAAAGAATCCACACAAAAATAGCACATGAAACACTATTGGAAATGCTGAGGAGGCAGATGTTTCAAATCATGCCTCTCTGCAGGAATTTGACAATGCGTTCTGACCATTAAGAAGATATGAGCAATGCTCAGTGCTGAGATGCCAAGCCTTGTATTTTGTGTTTTATGTATTTGCTCATCCCTGGACCTGCCCTGAGAACACAATAATAGATTATCCCCATGAACTGACTGGACAGAGGATCCCTTTTCTGTGGATTCCAGTGTCGTGAGAGGAACCAAAAATTGCTGATGTTGAGACATTTCTGGGAAATCCTGAACATCATGTGTGTGAGTAACACACAGCCATAATAAGACACAGATGTATACATGGTTCCTAATGTGGACATAAGCGCAAAATGCAGAGAGCTTTGCAGTGATTCCAAGTAGCTTCTCAGCAAATTTTGTGTACCTGACTTCAGGATTGAGATTAAAGTTATAAGCTAAAGTTACCAGCTAAAACCTTTGCAAATCAGCCTCCACAGATCTGACACTTACTTTGACCAAATGAAACAAGCACTATTGTTGCCACTTAAAGACAGTGAGAATGAGAAACAGACATTGTAAGCTCTAATGCAACGCTGAACAACAGTGGAAGACAAATTAGAATTCAGAGATTCTGACTTCCAACAAGGCAGGGGTCATGCATTTACAATTTAGAACATAGCTTTATCCGTTCCTGAACAAAAATAACTTGTAACCTGAGGAGAAGTATTTGATGAGTAGAAATTATTAGTTCCTGCACAGTAATGCCTCTAGAATCCTCATCTGTCAGAAGAGTTAGATGTTGATGTTCCACTACTGGTTATATAGCAGATGATGTTTTCTTGGATGGATTGCAGATCACTGATGAGGCCCTCATGCATGTGTATGTTTTTGGATGAATTTAGTATGAAAGCATTTTTGAGGATATTGAACAAAATCCCATTAAAAGGATTTTCCATGTGACTCTCTCAATCTCATTTCATAGTGTAACCCATTCTGAGTTTAACTCACTTTTTTTATTTAATATGTCTCATCTTTCTAAATTAATACAACCGTCTCTAAAATACATGGTTTAATCACCCTTCAGGATGTCAGTTACTTTACAGCATGCTATAAAATTTCATTGTCAGTGGTTGGGATGAAACAAAAAGGTCTTATAACACACTTCAAAAGAGATGCATAAGTACAGGGCAGGGCTTATGTGATGGTGCCTGTTAAATCAATTTCACACAACCGTCCCACTCTCCCTTACTTATATTAACTCTTATCCTTTTCCTTTGTAAGGGGTGAAGGTTGGACTGCAGTTAAAACTGGAGCTCTAGGGGCTTGCAGTATTTGCCAGAAATTCCTCTCTTCCTTGGGTAACAGCTCTGAGATATGTACATGACACTGTCTTTAGGAAAAGCAGGTTAGATTTCCACAAATTTCCCCTAAGAAATATACTTTAAAGATTTTTATTTCCCAGTGTAAGGAGGAAATGGAACTCCTTGGATAACTGAAGTTACAGGGGTAATTAAAGGCCTTGTATTTTAAACATATGTGATAGCAGAAGTAGCTGTGAGGTGGAAAAAGATACTATGTTTAGTTTTTCACTCAATTAAAATATGTTTTACTTTGTATTTAAGTAAATGAAGTTGATATGATTTACATAGTCAATAAAACAAACACTTATTTCTGTGCTCTGTACAAGAATCTTTTTCACCTGCATGGCCACATAAAATATTAACTAAAGTTTCTTAATTTTGCAGGAATATCCTAGCTTGGGAATCTCTTAGGCTTGAGGGAAACTATTCAGCTAAGCCCACATTTCAATTGGTTATTGGCATCTAATTAACAATTTTTGTCTCTCCTCTAAAACCCAGTGGAACATTACAGGAAAAGGAGATTCTAATACAGCATTGAGCTGAGTGGGAACTCCACAGCCATATTTTTTCAAATTAGAAATTATCTACAGTCAGCCTCCATAGCAACTACATTTCTGTTTATTTTATCATTAACTTTCTCCCCTTCTCACTTCTCCTGTCTTTTCTAGGTTGGCTGCATGCCTTGGGTTTGGAATACCAATTCCAGCAGCTCAATAGTTATAATTTCTCCTGGTGGGACCAATAAAACAATGAATGAACTTCCATGTGACACAGCCCACTATGCTTTCCTTTCCTGTGTAGTGGGGACTCTCACCTTGGCAATATTTCTACGCGTATCTTCCTTGCCAAAAATGATTCTCCTGCTTTTTGTTACGATTTTGTACATAGTTATTCTGGAACTCAGTGGTTACAGAAAAGCAGTGGGGTAGGTATCTTGCAAAATAAACAATGGGTATTTCTCTATAGATAGTCACATATTGACTACTTATTTCTGAATTGTCCTCTAGTGTTCAGTGCTGCCTAGGACTATAGACTCAGTAGAGCATAAGAAATACATCAGTCATTGTCTCCCCAGCAACTGTAGGATCTAGTAACATCCATCAACGGGTGATCAGCTTTTGGGAGCTGGCAACTGTTGTCCCATTGTTCTGTAGTTTTATGCTAATATACCCCAGCTGAACACACTGCAGTCTAACTATCATATGGAATAGAAAAACACAGTTAAAAACTTAACTACCATATTTCAGCAGACCTCAACCAATCCCGATTTCAATTAAGCTTTTGACTATTCTAATGTTTTTGTATTTCCTGATTAAAAACATGCATACACATTACAATAATGCATGGCATCTAAAAATCCTCAAGAAGTTGCCTGTTGGTATAATGCAGTGATCAAATGTACTATTATCCATCTCTCTGCCCAGATGAGCCTCTTCAGAAAAAGCTCGTGATTAGGAGATACCTATGTGTTCTAAACTAAGGATCTGGTATTAAAAATGTGCAGTGTTAGGTATTAGACCTGGAATAACTCATTTATTTTCTTCTTATTTTTAAGGGGCGGCTCCTTTTATATGCGTGGCTATGAACCAATACTAGCTATTTTGTTATTTTCTTGTGCTTTAGCACTGCATTCAAGACAGGTGGACTTGAAACTGCGTCTGGACTACCTCTGGGCAGTGCAGGTAAATAACAGGACTTTATAGTATCCATGAACACAGAATGATGTCTGATTTTTTGAATTGGTTTTCAACTACTTTCAGGACAAATTACTTGGACTCAGACACTCAAACTTTTTCATGTTTCTTGGGGTTCACGGAGAAAGATTGTTTTACAGCTTTCTTTCCACAAACCTGTAAAATTCATTTTTCCTGCAGAGGTGATTTTTTGTTTCTTTGCAGTTGCTCCAGTATATCATTAATCAAATAATATATTTATATCTAAGATGCATTAGGAATAAACTTTTAATATAAATTTGAGATAAAAAATTAAATGCATAGGGTTTTTTATATTATAAAAAGGAGTGAAAGTAAATCAATATTCAGGTAAAGTGAAAAGAAGCAAATAAAACTGATAAAAGGAAATATTTAAATCTATATTATACAAAGAAACTATGGAATTCTTTCCCAGAGAAAGATCAGAAATTTAGTTCCATATCAAGTGCAGGGACCTTTTTTGAAAATATGTTTCCTAACTACCAGACACAGCAAAACCGTATAGAAACTACATTAGCCATAACACGGCCTTCAGGATATGTCTACCTCCTGTCACACCTCTCAGCAGTCTAATTCCCACCTCCAAAGTATTTTACACTGGCCCCCAAGAGAAAGAGAAAGTTGAATATGTAAGTTTATTAAGTGGAATTTGGAAGCTATCCTTAGAGTAAAGCTTACACACCTGTAGTTGACAGAGGTCATATTCTTTTCTCACCTGCACCCTGTGAGCTATTTTGTCAAGAGGACAAGAGGACCATTTAAATCATCATATCTCTTGCTTTTACACATAACATAAAGCCTGGAACACGTGGGTTACTGGTTGACTGGAACTGGCTCCACTGTATTACATAAAATGGAGAAATCAGTTATGACTTAGTTCTATTGTCTTCTGCTTGAAAAGTTTTTCTCTCTAGCAGTTAAGCTGTGTGGGTATTTCTTGTTTGACTTGATGTCCAAGACTGTGTTCCCCTCTTTATGATTTAAGATTATCTTGTTCTATAATTTCCATGTGTTCTGTACAGTTCAACTCAGTATGACCATTTAATTTAATTTTTGTCCTATGACCTGCAGTATTGAACTGCTGTGCCTGTCAGCCTCAGAAACTTGTTTTGGATAAACTGATACTAGTTTCTGTTTGCTGTGGTGCCAAATACGATTTTCAGATGGAAAAAAATATCGCCTGATTTTGAAATTCAGTGCAGCCCCTGCCTTGCTGGATAGTCACTAATTTTATATGGGTTGACACAGCATGGAACTATGTGAGTGCTGTATGACTTATGAATACAAAACCTTCTGTATGTTATTCCTAGCCCTAAAATTGAGTAGCAGTGGAATAATGTACCAGTTTTGCTATCCTGTGACCTTTTAATGGACCAAGAGTGAACTCCAGCATCTTAAATACTTTTCATCATTCCAGCTATTGCAACTTGCATGGCAAACTGTGCATCCCTAATGGAAGTATGCTTCAAGATTCTTGGTTTTAAGTTAGCTTTTAATTAGCAATTAACCAGCTTGAAAAATTTAAGTACAGGAGTATGGCATGCTTGTCTAATGAAAGACCAGAACTGGACTTGGACAGGGGTAAAGGAAGAAATATGAACTTTTCCTGTTTTCTTGCAGACAGGTTATATAAAAATACCTAGTCATCATCACTATTGTTAAAAACATTGTGCTTTCTCCATGGGAAAGTAAGGGGAGACAAGACGTGAAATTTAGTATTGTCCACTGGCATTTTCAGGTACTATTTCAAAAACTGCTTTTCATCTAAGAAGATCAAATGCCATTTTCAGATCTTTTCACTTGCAAGTTAGAGACGTATGTGGTCACCTTGTGTGTGAGGCTTGTGTGATAATAATGAGAAAGGAAAAAAATCAGTTTAGGTAGAAAATTCAGAATTTAGGGATCAACATAACTACCATTCTTTGAAATCAGTATGCTGATTTCAAATGATTATGATTTCAATGATTATATTTTTGGCCTCTTAGTTTTTCTGGCTATATACCTTTCATCTCAGTTCCAGGTGGAAGATCTGGGTTCTAAAGCACAATAAAAATCTGAGTATTAAAGGCTCAGGAAACACTGTTTATTGGAAATATTTATATGTTAAAGCTGCCATTGAGTAGTTAGCAAACTCCAGACTACTAATTGTTTAACAGCCTTTAAGTGGAGACAAGTAAGAGCCAGCTTTCTCCAGCTGCCGGACTGCAGGAGCCCTCTGTAAGGCTAAAAGCAGTCTTGGTCATGCTTTTCTACAGCCATAGTGCTATTTACCATTAAACCATTTTGGCTTAACTTGGTTATATTTCTGGTAAAAGAAGTTTCAGAAATACCATTGACTTGGTGCACAGAACCTATGGAGATTTTCTGTTTTCAAAGTGAGTGAGCTGATTCTTTGTGCAAACACTGAATTGCATGAAACAAATGCTAGGGCTAGATTCATATCTCCCAGTAGCCAGTCCCTGCTGTGTGAAGATATTCTAACATGGTTCAGCCAGTCATTTTAGGAGGCTTTTCAATTGCTGGCTTACACCTGGGGGAATTTCAGACTCAAGGGTTATTCTGGAAGCTTTAAGCAATTTGTTGGCAAAGCTGCAATAAAAAGGATTTCATAGATAATTTCTTTCATTTCATCATGAACAACAGTCTAGTACTAATAAATTATATTTTAAACCATGGAAGTATCCTGAAACTAATCAGTAGATATAGATGTATATTCAGTGGTCTGTGCTGAGGTCTGAAGAAAACATGCTTCCACATATTTTTTTACCCCATTTGGGGAAGAAAAGTGCTTTGAAGAAGAGCAGTTTCAGACAAGAAAAACTGATTTAGAAAAATTACTCTGTTTCAAGACAAGTTAATTCGATTTCCATTCCTCTAGGTTGCATTACCAAAACAGTGATAACACAGTAGAATTTATGTACAAGTGTGGAAAAATACTTTTTTAATGTATATGTTGTTAAAAGATTTGTATTTTTACTTTCTGTTCACAAATCAGTGATGTTATAGGCTCTTGTTGATTTGCTATGGGTTTTTTTCTCTGCCAGATTTAACCTTTCTGAATATCACAGTATTTTCAGAAACATCTGTTGGTCGTTTTCTTGATATTTTTAATAGCCAGTGAGAGGAGAATTGCATTTTCTGCATAACATTGTTGAGTAACTCTGTGTTCCTCATATGACAATAACTAAGAATAGCAAATATATGAGATTTTACTTATTTGTGACTGATAGTCACTTTTGATTATGCAAATTATTTAACAAAACTGGGAGAAAAGAAAAAAGAGAATGGACAAATAAACACAAGTAATAAATTCATGAAGATCCTAAAACTACAAAAAATGTAGTTGCTTACTCACCCAAGATTTGTCACAGGAGGAAAACAAGAATAATACAATGATATTACTTCATTTGATGCATTCAATTGGTGCATTCTTTAGGGAACACTCAAATATCATTCTGCTGTCTTTTCTAGCCCATTACACTTGTAAGAAATATGAATTTTACAACCTGCAGGCAAGACTTGCCAGGTGTCTTTCCATTCAAAAACCTGGCCCTACAAAAGCAGTGTGATGTGTTTGTTCCCTGTGGATGTAGTGCCATCTTCAGGTACAAAAAATGAGATTTGCATGGCACTGGTGCCCAGCTTCTTTTTAACTGAATTTTGAAACTGTATTTTCATGTGGTGTCTATTTAGTCAGTGACTTTTCTGCAGCATTTTTAGTCTTATTAAATTGTCAGGTGATAGAACTGTTCAGACCACTTCCCAGATAGAGGATGGGTAACCACTTATCAGCATTGTAAAAACTGAAAGATCATGGGTAATTATGTAAAATGCAGTAGATATTAATTAGATTGATATAAAAAGTCATAGTAATAAAAACATTTTAAATTTTGTCACCATGTCCAGTGCAAAAATAAAGCCTGCTTTTAAATACTGCAGCTCTGCAAATACAGTTGGGTTCCACAAAATTATGTAGCTGCCACAAATACCAAATAGGTATAAGCAAACAGCAGAATGTGAAAAATTATAGTGGTCATACCAATGCATTTTCTTTCTTATTTATTTTCACAATAATCTGTCTTGTTTTTTGAGCTAGTAGCTATTGCATAAATATCATGCTGGCAGCTTTCCTTAATTAACCAGTGGGAATAGGGGCAAATAGATGAAGGTTTAAATGCCATTTAGCTATTTGGACAATATTCCCACCAGGAATGCAAATACCTGTGATCTGTGCTATTTTAATCTTTCAACCTCAAGTACTCCTTCTCCCTTCCCAGTGTCTGTTTTTCCTGAGAAAGAATGATGCCTATGCATCCTTTAATCTCAGCTGCTCAAGAGTAGGCATTTGAAGCTCATGAGTCACAAGGAGGGACAGTTTTCATTGCACTTCCCTGCAGGGCAGAAAGCAGGAAGCTGGAAAAAGGTCCAGAAAATACCAGCAATTGGCTTACTTCCCTCCCATATTATCTCTATGATGGGATAGTTTTAAAGTCCTCACTCTTGGACACAAATCAAGTCTTTTTTTACTTTACCTCCCCTCCTTTATCCTCCCTTGTGAGAGATGCAAGGACACATCTCCTCTTTCCCCAAGCAGCTCCTGAGGAATTGAATAAATGAGAGCTGTCTTAGGCAGTGCAAGGCAAGAGGATAGAAACTTAAGCTCTATGCAGTAGTAGCAGTGGAGGTACACTTCAGTTCATATTCCCAATGGGTCGCTTCAATAATAAAGCAGGATGTTAAGCATGGTGTGTGGATGGATTAAGTGCAGCCCATGCAGAGAATGCATCTTTGGTACCAGCAACAATACAGCAGTACTGACCCAGTGTGTGGTCTAAGATAATATGCCTTTGCTTTTCAGCATGAGAAAGTAACTAAGAAGGAATGCTATGCTAATTCCATGAATGTTCTGCTTCTAGTTCTGGGGCTAGGTCAGGCAGAGCTAACACAGCTTAGTTTTCAGGGCACTGCATCGCCCCATATGGGCATTGTCAGTGCAAATTTCTCCCAGAACACATGGAGAGAGTGCATTCCTTTTCTCTCTGTTAGGTAGGAGGTGCTTGGCCTCAAATAGGTCAGGGGACAAAAAAGTACAAGTACTCCCCTTGTCCTGCTGTTCACATAATTTGCCCCTATTTTGGGTTTGCTATCATTATTCACCATGAATCACAGAATCACTATGGTATTATTCAAGGGCTTTCCATGATGCTAGGGTTTGTTTGGTTTGGGTTTTTTTTCCTGTGAAAACAACCATTTTCTCAAACCTTTAGTGTTTGAATATTCTGACCATGACCCAGGGAAGCTGAAATCCTTGTGCCCAAGCAGTCTGCCAGTACCTCTGGCTATGGGGACCCTTCACAGAGCAGTCGGCTAGATCAGAGTGCAGTTCAACAGATTTTTTTCAGGGTCACATGCCGAAAGAGAGACCTCCTTCTGGGTCTCCACACCTTTAGCCACTGCCATTGACTGGTAGCATCCTTGAAGAATCCACAATAACAGTTTGTAGGTAAACTTTATAAATAAAAAAAATAGTGAGAAGTTACGGTTTTGGGATTGCTGGTTTTAGGATTGCTGGTGATAGAATCTGACTGCAAAGCAATGTACAGATAAGCTCTAATCCCCAGTGAGAGCTAGCTAATTATTCAGCATGCATAGAGTACACTTCTTACCCCATAGGTGTCCATATGAGGGAGAAGAGAGGTTCAGCCTACCAGATACTACCAGCAGTTATGATGGAGTCTTCTCCCCTTTCTTAACTCTGCTTTACATTTATGCAAAACCTGAGTGACGTTAGTCATACATCTTACTCACTAAGGGGTGGTCGTGCCTTGGAGGCAGGCAATATCAGTGTAGTATCTAAGATAGTCTTGGGATGGGGCTATGTGTCAATCCAAGGAGGGTAATTTTGCCATAGCTGCTGATTCAACAGCAGGACATCTTTCTTTATCTCCTCTGGCTTCCAGCTGCTGTGCATCTTATCACTAAAAAGTACCACCAAGTACCCTCTTCTGCAAGGGTTTCAACAGAGCCTGGTTGCAGTCTCCACTCCACTCCACTCTCTATTCAGTCCCCCCTAGATTGTACTCTGTGTGAAAAGTTGGGTGTTCTGACTGTGTTCCACTCAGGGAGTAGCAACCACACTTCTCCCCATACTTTCTACACTGTTATCTTTAATTTTACCTCAAGTCTTTTTCCCACAATCTCATTTTTGGCAACTAAAGCCTCTCAGAGCCAAAATTGTAGTTAATAGTTTTGCATACAAAAAAGGAAGAGACATTTATTATGTGTGTTAATAATGTTGCATTCTGTCATTAGTAATAGTGACATCATTAATGCCTTTCCCTGCTCTTAGATGATTTTGCCACCACCTCAGACATGACTCTGATAGTTTGACTTGAGCCTTTAGCTCTTCAGTCAAGAGCTCAGTTCTCTACTTCTTAGTCACAGGTGTTCCTTGTTCTGAAACCTTTGCTGTGGTTCAGATAATGATGGATATATTGGAGAAGCTTTTCAATAATTTCTTCCAAAATGAACAGTTTGGTCCACAATTGGGCAAGGCAGAGGATTTTGACCACACATTTCCACATCAGAAATGAACAGCTGCTGCCAGTGATTGAGCAACATCACTACCCACACAACACATTGTTATGGTTTTAAATTTACCAAATTTCGTTTACCAAAAATGAGATGGGATTTTTCGAAGAAAAAGGCAAAAACAGGCTCAACTTACAACTAACAAACAGTTTATTAACACACACACTACGAAAAAGAAAAAAAAAGGAACAGAAAGGAGAAAATGAAACCTTCAAAACCCTTCTCCTCCCCCTACCACTGTTCACTCTCTTACAAACAACATAGAGACCCAAAGCTGTGATTTTCAGTCAGTTTCACCATTTAAATATAGTCTTTCAGCAATTCTTTAGGAGAGGAGTCTTTCTTATTCTATCTTGGCATCTTCTTCCCACCAACAACTTAATACAGTTCTTTGGTGGGTTTGAACTCTCACAGAAACAGCCGCCCGAGAGAAAAACCTGCTTCTATGTGGTCTCCTCCCATTAGCAGTTTCGCAAGCTGCTTATGGGTCACAGGTGCTTCAGGCATCTGGGGTGTCACCTTTTAAAAATGAACAGCTCCAAAAGCAAAGGATTTTTCACTTCTTCACTGATGCAGAGGCTTCTCATCTCTCTCTGTTCAGGCATCTCATGGGACT
>VWYP01012005.1:251324-297876 GCA_013400435.1 Pycnonotus jocosus
GGGGGGGGAAAGTGGGGGGGGAGGGAGGGAGAAAGTCACTCAGAGGGATCGGAAACAGCTCAGAGCAGCTCAGATCTCAGCTGCAGCCTCCACCCCCACCCTCGGCAGCCGATGGGGGGCCTGGGGCATGGCCAGACCAGGGCTGGCTCCCCCCACAGGGTGGGGGGGCAGCAAGGCCTGACCAGCCCTAGAAGCCCCATTACCTTCCCCAGCCGGAAGCGAAAAGAGAACTCTGAGCTGAGCTACCACAAAAAAAATATCCTCTAAAGTCGAACTTCCTTTTTTCCCAAGTGGCCAAATGACATGCCAATCAAAAAGCTAAGTTTTGATTGGCCCAAACCACGACACACATCAAACTGTTTATTCCACTTACCTACTTGATTCCTTTCATTAGTCCAGAAATCTCCACACCTTGACTTTAAAGTGTATTGTTCTTCAGGAAGGTATTCTGTCCCATATTGTATTGGTAGATTAACTGAGAACCTTAACATTCCTAGGAAGAAAGTAACAACAAAAATTCTTGTTCAAAAATAGAAGAATGGATAAGGAATACCTGAATGGATATTTTATTAAGATCATCAATTCAGTTCACAAATCTCTTTGCAGTTGCCAGAATAAAATTTTCCATATTCCAGTGTGATGTAAAATGGACTTGCAAGCTTGGTTTGGATTTTCAACTGAAGAATCTTATTAAAACATTTAAATTCCAACAGTCAAACTAAATGCCAGAGGCCATTTCACATGTTTATAGAAAACAGTAAGTCAGAGTTATACCACCAAAATAGGGGAAGGATATTTTAAGAAAAAAGCATGTGAAATTCAAACAGTGAAAGAAGTGTCAAGAAAACAGCTCCCAAACAGAAAATAGATACTTAGAATAAAAGCTTTAGGTATATTTCTTATAAAACTTAATTGCTGTTTAAAGTTTACTGATATTTCACCTCTGGAACAGGTTCTGTTTTTTATGACCCAAATTAGAGTAGGAGCTGAGAATTTATTTTAAAAGGCAACAATTTCTGAAGAATTTATGTTTATAAAATCAGTTCTCTTTCAGAATTCTTTCGACTTGTAAAGGAATTTAAAAATACAGAACAAACTGCAGGACAAAACACACTGTGTAACTTGAATAAAAATGTTGTTTCCTAAATTTTGTCATGGAAAATAAAACTTAGCTTCCTGAAAAAAAAATCAGATGAAATAATATTATTAGACTATATGGAGGCAAGAGGTGACTGGTTTTCTCCTACTTAGATAGGAATAGATACTGAGAAATTATGTGGACTTTGTAATAAGTCAGGATACCAAATTTCAGATATAAATGGGACACCAAGAAAGATTAGAACAGGTTCATCAATAATTTATGTGACTGGAGTTTCTCAACAATGCCTGAGAATTTGGCTTTCCAGTCTTCTACTGACTGTAATTAGACAAACGAAATCACATTGGGATCACAGTAGATTTGTGAGTGTGATTGAGGAACAAAGAAAAATCTGCAACTTATGTGAGATTAATATGATACTGATAATGTGTTTTCTAGTTGAAATCAGTGCGAGGCCAGAAGTCACTCCAAGAGCAAGGGGCAAGTTCTAGGGAAGTAATTTTGCAGATTAATCTATGAAGGACTAGGCTGGAATTTGCAAACCTAGCAGTCCCAAATGAGATCCATAGGCATTCAGTATTTTTCAAATAAGGGATCTGATTTTTAAAATAATTTTCTATTGCATGACTCAAACTAACTCTGTGAGTCAAGCACTTGTAATAAGCTGCCAGCATGTTGGGTTAGGGACCTCAGATGCGTTAACTCCTAATCACTCTTTCTGAATGCTGTCATTCACATCAATAACAGAATTTCTGTTGCTAAGGTACTGCATATATTTTCATGACGAACACCAGCATAATTTAAAAATCTCTAGAAATGTTAACTATTTTTATATAATTTTTTAAAGTGTACCTCCTTCTTAAGGATGCTCAATATTAAAATCTTTTTCTTTGTTGAAGTTACTGTCCTACCAGATTTGTTTCAATTTTACTGCTAAGTACACAGGTTTGCTTTAAACACTGGAGATTCTCACTGGCTTCTCTTGTCTGAATATTGCTATCACTGTGTTGAAGTACCTGGGAAGTAATTGGCCTCCAAGGCCAATGTGACTTAAGTGGGTTTATTCTGGCTTACTCCATAAACATATCAAGCTTCTACTTAAAAGAACAGAGAACTACAGAAGATACCAATACACTTAGCTGATCAAACCCTGAAAACAGCTGAGAGACTTTAGCTTGAATTACTAAGGATTTCAATGGATTTTGCCTAATGTAGAAGCATGGTACAGGAGAATGGTTCTCAATCGACATTGCTAATCTGCATTTTATTAATTTTAATTCCAAACGATGAATCAATAGAAGCTATTTGATAGACTCAGCTAATTTTTTGCTTTTTGGAAAGGGTTTTTCTTTTCCTCTATTCCAACAGGCAGAAGAAGAGAGAGATGATATGGAGAGAGTCAAGCTGGATAATAAAAGAATTCTTTTCAACCTGTTGCCAGCCCATGTTGCACAGCACTTTCTTATGTCTAATCCAAGAAATATGGTAAACCAAGATAAAATTTAAATACATGCTATATGAGTCTCTGCTGCTTGAGCCACCTTCCACCTGTATGTTTGCAAGAAAGGCCTGGAAAAAACTTTGCTCATGTAAAAATAGTAGCTTTGTAAAAACTTGTGTTCAAGAATTAGTTTGAGATTATTTCTTTTGCTGTATGGTCCTCCTTCTCCTAAGAATTTTAATAAAATTCAGGATAAGAGAAGGTTGTCATTCAACGTCAATGCAACGTCAATAAACCAAGTCCCTGCATATAAATCACTATTTTTTTTTCCATTTTCCAATCAATGTAGGATATTGGAATTTATCACAGTATTGCATGAGCTCAGCTTAATTCTCAATGTTGAAGTGTTCAAACTGCCAGACACTTACGTATTAACCACTCCAGTTCTGGAAAGTATGCTACCATTCCCAAAACCATCTATTTAAAGTTAAGAACAGGGAATAGTACATACTCAAGGGAGACACGTATTAACATAAAAGGCTACATTGACTAAATAAATTGGTTCAAGAAGGCCTTATGAGAATCCTTCTGGACATATGAAAACCTTTAGCACTGGAGTAGCCATAATATCCATGACACTGCTCTTGAGAGTTTCGGTCAAAGTATTTGAACCAAGAAGAGTGATTTTGCTTTCTTTGAGCCTTCAAAATTTTTAAGCAGAAACCTTACCATACAGAACAGCATTATATTATATAGAAATCCGCAACACATGGAAAGACTTGAAGGAGTGAGGACAGTTATGTAGTGCAGGATAAAATTGGTCCATCTCTTATTTTGCTTATAAAACAAGATTGAGAAAATGTAATTATTTTTCATGTACAACAGAAGTTCTGTAACTGTGAAAACTTTATTTTGGCTTGCTGTTTCTCTGTCTAAATAGAAAAAAAACCCTAAGTTGTCTTGAATGGGTTTAATACTTTAATTAAGATGTTAATTTTCTGTTGTGGTCTTGAGTGAAGATATTTTTCAACATTATTTTACGAAGTCTGGTTTTCCCTCAAGAGAAACTGATGGCCTTTGTCCTAACTATTGCTTAGCAGTAGAATAAGTATTGTAATAATGGTGTTTAGTTTAGATTAATCTTTTAAAATAAAAATTACATCTGTTTATGAACTACAGGACCTTTATTACCAGTCATATTCACAAGTGGGAGTGATGTTTGCTTCCATCCCAAATTTCAATGATTTCTACATAGAACTGGATGGCAATAATATGGGAGTGGAATGTTTGCGTCTGTTAAATGAAATTATTGCTGATTTTGATGAGGTAAGGTCTGAACACTTTGTCTTTTGACCATATAAGTTCTACCAAATAACTATCAATGAGAGTATCTGAAGTAAAAATCAGTGTATCGTGAACTGTTTAATAAAACAGTACTGTAAACTTCCTATTCAATCATAGTTGGTGTCCAATGGGCTTCTCTAAAGTACCAAATATGTACTTTAGGCACATGACTCTGACCTAAAATTTCTCTAATATAGGAAGAGTATCAATACTCTTAAGTTAATGGCATTTTTTTCAGTGACCTTAAAGTGCGTAAGCCTAAACGTAGCAAATATGATACGGTTTAATGAACTTGCACATATTGTCTGATAACTATGGTTGCTTGTCTAAAATATTATGTAATATTTAACAGTTTTATGTTTTAAACAAAGCTTATGGACAAAGAATATTATAAGGATATTGAAAAGATCAAGACAATCGGAAGTACATATATGGCAGCTGTGGGACTCGTACCTACTTCAGGAACTAAGGTAAGAAGATTTTATGTAATAGTCATATGTGAAGGAACCATTTTCCTTCAATTTCCACAGGAACATCAGAAACACAACTAATTCTGTGAGATTATTGATAACTTGTATGACTTCTTTACAACATTTTGAATCTAAAATTCAAAGAACAGCTGTAGCTGGAAAAGGAAAACTGCCACACTTGCTTATGTGGCTTCACTTGTGATTTCATTGTCTGTAGCTTTGGATTCCCTGCAAGTTGGTGTATAAAAGCCTCTAAATTAGTGGTACTGTTTTAAACCTGGTATCTTAGATGCCCTTGTAAGATGCAGGGAAAGGGAGACTCTAGGTGTAGTGAATTGCTGCAAAACTAGCAGAAGAATATTAAAATGCAATTTTTACATATATTTTTTAAATATTGATCTCTGGATGTGACCTCCAACTAAAATAAACATCCTCTCCCAACATCCATTATGGACAGGAACTTTGTACTGGGTACAGTGCTGCACTGTACCTGTTCCCTCCAAATCAGCTCTTCTTTGTCTCTACCATTAGCATTCCATTTACTGATTTAATTAAGTAGCAGTAAAAAAAGTCAAAGTCATTTCAAACCCACTCACTCTGGGGCACAGTTCTGTATCCTCATCACTACCCCTGAATGTTATTCTTACCTTAAGTTACTCTCTCGGAGCAGAGATTTCCTAGATTTCCAAGCAGCATCTGGAAAGTCAGAAAACCCTGTAGGCATTATATGAAATGTATAGTATACAGAGTACTGTGCACATTAGTAATTACACTAATAAAATGAAATCATTAAAATTTATAAAATTAATAATATAAGAATAGTTTGAAAATTAAAGCAATCCATTCACTTCATCTGCCTGGAGTTTTCAGACACTTCTCCCTTGTTCTGATATGCATGTACATATGGTGTAGACATATGTTGAATACATTAGTGCATATGGTTTAGCATTGCAAAATAGTACTAAGTTAGAAGGCAAAAGCAAAAAAGGCTAGAAGATGCCCTGTGGACTTTTTAGCAAAAACTATCTCTGCTAAGTAAATAAAAAACAAGACCACATATAAATCAATGGTTAGAATCATGTTGGAGTATATCACACAACTAAGCTTCTGGTCTGCAAAGTATTTCCTGATGCCTTCCTTTGTGTCATTCCTAGAAATCTATACATTACCAAAAAAAGAAAAAAAAAAAGTATTTTTAAAAATCAGTTTATTCTAAAATGTTTGACTCATGGGTTCTGAGACAGGCAAAAAATAGTGATCTTTAGAATTTTTTCAGTGTGTGATCTGAGGCAAACAAGCAATGGCATACTTTTGTGTCTGCCATAAATGCTCTTTGAACTATAATCCTCAAAACAAGTGTGTTATCGGATAACTTTGGCAGCATATGTTCCAAAACCTAAATATGTTTGACTCTTGTATTTTATAGTTGTTGAGGGAAGAGTTGGCTGAGTTAGTCCAGTACTGAAGATTATTACTCTGAGCTTATGATAGTAATGTGTTTTAAACCACTGCAGAAGATCTTGTACTCTGTATCTTCCTTTTAAATCTTGGGACAAATCGTGATCTTTTCTGTATATGTAGAATTCATTAAAAATTTATTTAAAAATCTGTATTCCAGAATAAAAGATCTCATATGAAACAGATAATAATTTTTACTTTAACTTAGGATTTCAGCTCTTCTCTTTAACTTAGGGGAGCTCTCTCTACTGTTCATGTGATAAAAATGAATAGAAATTACTTACACCATCTTGCCAGCAGTTCTTCAGCATACACCTGTATATTAGAAATCTGATAATCTTGGCTGGCCTGTCATGCACAATCACTGCCATCTTCACACAGTCCCTGGGCTGTCTTATGGAGTCATATGTGTCCATGGAGAACCGTAAGACACTCTGGTCTGCCCTCTGCCAGGAGTGTCCCAGGTTCAACAGAAAATCTGGCACAGCCTCTGATTGTGAATTACTAATTTCCTGCTAGGATTTGGACATGAAAGAAAGCAGTGGATGGAGTTAATTGTGCTCTTAACTGAGGATATTTATACACTTTAAAGCTCAGTACCCTGATGAAGTCAAATATTTAAATCCCATAATTTACTGGACTCCTGCTTCTGCACCTTGACTCAGTAGGTGGCTACAGTAAATGCACATTGCCTCTATTGCACTGACTTTGTTGTGATGCTCTGAGCAGTTTTTCCAGTAACTACTTTAATGTTTAAATAAATAATTGCTTTCCAGTTATATCAACAGGGCAGCACACAAACCAAGCTTCTGTAGATCTTTCGCACAATATAAATTCATTGTCGCTGTATTTCACCAGGATCCTGACTTCACCAAGGTCCTAAATTTGTGGTATTCTTTAGTGCAGGTTCAAAAGAATTTGCCCTAATCCTATTTAGAGGCATCTGTCACATGCAGCACACTCAGTGTTTGTCACCAGTCCTTCCTCCTGCAACCCTGAAGGGCATTGCAGGAAAACAGAACATTCATCAGACAGCAAAAAAGTGGAAGTGAGGAAACATAAGGAAGATTAGAAATCAAATAAAACTATGCACTGCTCTCTCCCTGCTCCAGACACTGAATATATTTTCTTCCTCTGTTGAAAATGTGTCCATCAGCTCTATGGATGGCTTAATTCTTCTTCTTGCCTTGTCTTGGGGATTCTGGAAAAGAGTAGATCTAGCTAGTTCACATTGCAAGAAGCAGAATGCCAGATATCCAGGCAGGTAAATAAAAATATCCTTCCCAAAAATTTGGAGTGGCACAAGGATGATTTTGATAGTTTTTGTAAATTTCCTAGCCACATGAAGCAACCCTTTCAAATTGAGGTGAACGGAGGAAATGACAACATGTTTCTCAGGTTTTTCGGCCACTGTTTAGCACTGCATTTATAAAATCTCAGTATCATGGCAAAAACTCAGCAAGCTTTCATCTCATGCCAGCTTGTACAGTCCTATTGTGTAACACCCTACTGAATCTGCCACTGACCCTGCATTTCTTTCACCATATCCTACCTTTAGCCCATTTTCACTTTGCAAATTTGTTCAAAATTCATATTTCTTATTGAAATAAGAGCAGAACAAAAGAGCAGTCATATTGATTTGAGTCAAAGGTTTATTCTAATAACCAACATAAGTTGGTTAGTTGAGGGGAGAGCATGAGTTACAGAACAAATATGAAAACCTCTCTTTTCCACATTCTAATAATATGCTGCTTAGATTTTTACTATTTTGTAGCAAATATTTCTTTCATGATCTTGAGAATTATGTTAGAAGCTTGCTAAGTTTTGGAATCCCCAATATTAGTTGCACAGTTTAATTAGATTGAAGTTGTAAAAATTATTTTCTTATGTTTGGGGTTTTATTTACAAGTTAATACTTTACCACTTAATTTGATCCCTTTTGGGAAAAAAATCAGTTCATTTAGATACATTTGATAACAGCTCCCTTCAACTTGCCTGGAAAATAAAAACTTAAGGGTGTTCTGCACCTCAAAGGATTAAATCTAACAGGAATTTTGTCAATGGGAACAGCATGCACCCCATGGAAGCTGAGAGTTAGCAAAAACCCCAAAGGGAGAAGGCGGCAGAAATTATAGTTATTAATAATCATCAAGCAAAATAGTTTTGTAAGAAAGCAGGTTATATTCCCTACCACACTCAAAACAAACATCAGCAGCTCTCTAGCAACAGAACCACTTTACCATGGGAACTTTGCTTTCCATTCTTCCCAGAAATCAAAAGCAGAAAGAGAAGAAAAAAATAGCAGAAAAAAGAATGCATGTGCTGCAGCTACCACCAAAAGTTTCCTTGCACAAACAGAAAAATTGGTTGGATTCTTTTTCTAAGGCATCTGTTTGAGCTTCTCATTATTTTTCACTTTAGTATTTAACCTGCATCTCAGTACCATACAAATTTAACATGCAACACTATTTTGTTTCTAGGCTAAAAAATCAATTTATTCCCATCTGAGTACACTGGCAGATTTCGCAATAGAGATGTTTGACGTTCTTGATGAAATCAACTATCAGTCTTACAATGACTTTGTCCTACGAGTTGGTAAGTCATGTTTCTACAATTATCACACAAGCAGAAGATTGTTTTTCATTGGCTTTTCCTGTGCTGTCAGCAAAGGATTACCTGTCTTGCACTCATGGTTAAAACTGAAAATTCTCCATAGAGAGAGAGTCAGATCCATGTAAAAGGTCACCAGTCTGGATGGTATGCATTAGTATTAAGGAATTGTAATTCCTTCCAATTCCGGTGTGTTTACTTAATCTGTGCACCCCTAAAAGGAAAGTGCTCCATTAATTCTGTACCATAGTATGAGTGTACCCAGTCTTGTGGCTTACACTGCTCTGCTTTGTTAAGCTGCTGAAAATTGGGTCTTCTTACTGTATTACGTTAACTTGCATCTGCAAAAGCTTTGTTGGCATTAAAAGTGCAGGGGGAGCTTTTTCTCCACAGATGCCAAATTGCCTCAACCAGTCCTGTTTTCTCCAACAAATCAGATCCTCTGGTCTGCACAACACAACCCTGTCCATGCAATCCTTTACATGTTATTACATGTCTTACCACTCATTTCTCTCAGCCTTCTTAGAAATCAAGTTCCCTGCTTCCCTTTCTTCATGTATCCTGCCCCTCTCCCGTGGTACTTCCACTGTTGTTCTCATTTTATTGCAGATTATAACACTGATAGTTTTGTCCAGCTTCTTTCTCAATATATTTTAGTGTCTGACTTGTGAGAATGAGCTGGACAACAGAAAAACTGAGGTTGCTAGCAGTGGAAGATTGAGAAAGAGCAACGACATCAAAGGCAGCAATACAGTTATACATCTTTGACCTCTTTTACATCCTAATAATTATAAACCTCAAATTATTTTTGAACTCTGTTATAACTTGTCTTTCCAGGTTCACAAAGGATCAAGTATCTAACCCTCATTCTTCTACATAAATTACCTAGGAAAGCCCTTGCACAAAATGTCATGCATGGTTTAGTATCTGTAGGTCTTCAGGGCACTCAGAAGGAACATCCTCTTTAATCTTGCGAACAAGATGTTGAAATCAGTCAGAAATGTAGAATTGACTTCTGCAGTTTCCAAAAGAATATGCTTGAGCCATTTTCACATACTTTTGTCTTCTTCCACTGTCTCTGGAATCTGAGTTGTGTGGTACTAACAACCAACCTGACACACTTCCCTTACCCCAGTCCTTGTGTATCCCAGACCACTATTTCTGCTACACTTGAAAGACCTCTATTAAAAGGCTTTATATGCACAACTGCAGTGGAAGTTATAGGAAACAATTAAAGATCTTTAACAGTTTGTCCCCTTTTCAGTTAGCTGAAACGAACTCTGCACTACCACTGCTTTTCTTTTTTCTTTAAACAAACAAAATCGACAGAAGAATCAAATTTTTATGTTGTCTATCATATTACATTTCCAATAAGATATCAAGGAATGACTTTGTTGTATTTCTAAAACTTTTACAAATGCAGAAGTCCACTTGGCATTAATTTAATCATAGAATGATGAATAAACTGAGGGATCATAGAATATGTAAGGGATCCATCAGGATTATCAATCCTAACTCCTGGGCCTGCACAGGGCAGCCCAAAATTCACACCATGTGCCTGAGAGCATGGTCCAAACTCATCTTGAATTCTGCCTAGCTTATTGTTGTGACCTGGAGCGCTTGTTCCAGTGCTCAGTCCGCCTTTGGGTGAAAAACCTTTTCCTGACATCTAACCTAAACTCAGGTTTATGATGTTAACATATATTACTCTCTTACAAAAAAAAAAAAAAATTCTAAGACACTTGTGTCAAATCTGTTTTGCAGCATTCATGTTTCCTTTGGATAATATGCTGTAGTGAAAACCAAACCCATTGTTTAATTTTAGGTATTAATGTTGGGCCAGTAGTGGCAGGAGTCATTGGAGCCAGAAGACCACAGTATGACATCTGGGGGAACACAGTGAATGTTGCCAGCCGGATGGATAGTACTGGAGTGCAGGGAAAGATTCAGGTGAGTAGATTCTATGGCAATTTTGCAAACTTTACATACCTCCTGTTTTAAAGGTGGTTACATTTTCAAGAACACTTGGGAAATGCAGCCTCACTTGGTTCTTATGGAGAGGGGAACACTCTCCAGATGACTCACCATTACAGGTATATTTGTTTTCCATCTTATAATCTTCACTCCTTCAAGACAATTAAATCCTCAAATAAATAATTTTCTATCAGAAGAAATGAGAGTTCTCTGTTTTATTGCACACAGTTGGAGGTAAGCCTAGGAATGCTAACACTGCCAGTCTTTGTGCTGTAGAAATTTTGCCTAAATAAGACCTGCAAGGAAAGGATCTATGCTCATTTGCACCCTACTACATTTTGTGTAGCTCTAAAAATTTCTTGGATGCTTTGGATTGGAGAGGTGATGCAGACAGATAACACTGTTTTTCTGCTACTAGAATCTATGGCATTCCTCTCAAAAGGTCAATGAACACCTGCAGTCATTTATCCAAAATATCTGTCTAATCTCCAAGGATCAAAAGGTCTTCTGCAGTAAATTAGCATCTCTGGAACTGATGCAGCTTGCATTTTGGTAACGTATTTCTGTTGGACGGAGCTTAATTGGTCTGTGTATTTATTTAACTCAAGACCAGAAATTCTGCTTCTCAGATTCCAGTTTTATCAGTGATCTTTACTTCTTAAAGAAAATTCTAAGTGAGCCTGAGAGCAGCTGTAGGTGCTAATCCATTCTGTATAGGCATATTTCACAACCAAGAAGTAAAATGGAGAGGGGTGGGCAATTATATGGACAGAAAAAAGTAACAAGTTTGTTTTTCTTTTCTGTCCCCAGGTGACAGAAGAAGTCCAGCGGATATTAAAAAGATGCAGTTATGAATTTGTGTGCAGGGGTAAAGTGAGTGTAAAGGGGAAAGGTGAAATGTTGACCTATTTCCTGGAAGGAAAGGCTGACGGAAATAATTCCCAAACACGGTCTTTAAACTTAGAGAGGAAAATGTACCCTTATGGGAGAGCAAACATTCAAACAAAATTGGGCACCAGCTGTCCATCAGTGTCCTCAGTTGCTAGCTTTACTGTAAAACCTGGTCTTGGAGCTGGTCAAGTATCTGGTACTCACACAAACCAAACACTGCATTATCTTCCTTCTGTGCCAGCTGTGAAAGAGGCATAGAAAAAGGAGATTTGGTTGTGCCACTTGCAGTGAACTTGAAGAGCAATGATTGCCTAAATTTTTACTAAGAAGTCAGAGGTCATAGGCAATGTTATTAACCAAGGACCACTACAACCCAACCAAAGAGAACTTGGGGACTGTGTAATGAACTCTTGGGATGGAACCTATAAGGGCTAGCAATTCTGTTATGAAAAGTCAAAATGGGGTTTTCTGGAAATGAGGAATATTTTCTTGGCATTTTTACACAGTAAATGAAAAAAATTAGATAAATGTACAAGCAATTATTTATGTGTGTGTGTATATGTTTTAATCTATATATGCACACATACAAACAATTCTGTGTAGACTTAATAGAGATCTATAGAGATGAACATAAAAATATGTATTTATTTACACATCCACCTGCAGTGACATAGCAAAGAGATTTCTCTTTCTGTCATAGTCAGAATTGTTGGGCCTGGGATTAGCAAAGCTGCATTTAACTATGGAATGTGGGATGCCTGGAGACTCTCCAGGGCTACCGCAAGACTCTAAGAAACTGTGCTCTCAGTGCATGAATTAATGCAATGAGAACCATGTTTATTGTGCTGTCAATGGCAGTTTAATGAAGTCTGGATTCAGCTAATTACAGGACCCTACATATCTTTTTAAGTTCTCTTTGCATGCTCCAAAAACTTCCAAAAACTTTCAATCAAACCATTACACTAGGATATACAGTAGATAAACCACAGAGCTTAAAGTTTAGGCAAAAGAACGTGTATATTCTTTCCATTAAAAAAAATACAAGAGTGGTAGAGCATAGAATTTGCTGCCTCTTTGTAGGTCATTTGACTCTGTGCAAGATAGAGTAGCCACCCTGCAAACACAGCAATATGCTTATGCAATATAGAAACATTCCTGTATTTACAGTGCTGATTTTACTGAGGAGCAGAAGGATGGTATTATTTCAGGCTTTTAGAAATAGCACAAGTCCTGTGGCTCAAGTCCAGGGTTTACCATTCTGAACCGCTCAAAGAATAGTCCAGTACTGGTGACAAACCTGCTGTTGCTAGTTTTGTGACGTTTGTATGTTTACCAATATAGTTTTATATATTAATTGATTTTTAAATTTATGCCACACAGTTTTATTACACCTTGATTCTATCCAGACTCACTCTTCAAAGCTGTACAATTATAGAAAGCTATAGTTCTGAGAAACAAGCACAGTCAAACTTTGCCAAATGAGGAGCATTGGTAAATGTGCCAGGAGAGCAAGGCCAACTCTTAATCTACATAAAAAGGAATATATTGTGGCTGAGGTTTTTTTCTCTACTGCTGCCCATATAATATTTTTATGGTTTCATACTGAAATGATGATCTGGATCTGAAATATGGAGTGCAACTCCACAGTCAAGGGGGGAGCAGTTGAAGGTCATCCTACTGAGGGACATGTACTCCATGGACATGTGCCATATAGTCCTGACAAGGATTCACAGGCTAACCTCAGCTGCTTTCTAAAAAAGTGAAACTTTGCATTGTTTAAAAACACACAAAACTTCCTATTAACAAGCAAAACAGTCCACCCCTCCAAAAAAATGAAAACAGGATCAAAAACCAACAACAACAACAACAAAAGCCAAAGAAAAACAACAAAAAACCAAAATCAACTCACAAAACTAAAAATCCCACTCCAGAATGCAGAAGTTGTACAGATTGTGCAATAGAAATTTTTCATGTACTAGGTGTCACACTTGATGAGCCTATTTTGTTACAGATTTCAGTGGAAAGAAGATTCTGAGAGAGTATCATCAGCTTTTGCTTTGGAGCAGTAATTTTTTGTGTTAAAAGTATATGACAACACTATGTTAGTAGATGCAAATGGTTAAAGAAATGTTGCAGGAATTTCTGTTTTCCACATCAGAATACTGTGAGATTCCAGTGTTTTTCACCAGAGTTTTAAATTAATTTTTATGCACCTTGTCTGCATGGTGCTTCATTACAAAGGTGGCAAAGTTAGTCTTATGATTAAAGTAACTATAAAAACCTGAGAACTGCTTCCTAATTGTCCTCTTGAGCTGAAGAAAGTCACTGCATTTCTTTATCTCCCTAAGAGCTACCCAGTTCACAGATATTCTTCTAGAATAATTTATTTCTGGTTTTGAGACATCCAAATAATTTTTAAAATATACATGCAGAGAATTTAAAGAAGAAAGATTTAAAAGAACAAATATTCACATAACTAAACTGAATAAGTGGTATTCATGTAAAGCACGTTGCATAGTTATGTTCTCTAACAGATTTATAAGAACTGAACCATCACTTGGGTAAGTTAAATATTCAACCAGATTGGAAAGCATTATGTGCAATAGCGTTAATCACTCAGTGTCATTCTCAAAGACCCCATGCTACACAATTTTTGTACTCGGTGAATTTGGTATAATTTCACTGATAATAATAAAATAAAAGCATCTTCAGATCCTAGCAGTAGATCTGGTAGTATGTGAACACGTCAACCAAACGCACCCATTGGCCCACCCAAAAGCTTTCAATGAAATTACTTATTTGTTATTCTTTTTATTAGGCTCAAGATATAGGCATCTTGCCATTGTTTCTTCGATCTTTGACTAAGTGGCCAGTGAGCACAAATGAAATGTCCCCTCTGCTGATTTTTTGTGACTGTTCCCCTTCCCAGACCCATTTCCTGCCTGGTAATATCAGTGGAAAATGATGTAACAAGCTAAATTTAGATTACTCATGTTAACATTTTAAATTATTAGCAGGTGATAATTAACTAGAATTGGTCCAAAGATTTTCAAAGCTTGATCCTCTTTTCCAACAGCCAAATAAGGCATGTGACTTTTCTAAGAATGTTTTCCGTGTGGAATGGAAAGGACTTGACAGGCACAGTCCATCATCAGTTTCTCATTCTGCACTTTCGGAGAAGGTCTCTGCCTCCCAGAGCAGGTTGAGTGGACCAGGATGGCTTCTTGGTACTGCAGGCAAGCTGGTGTGCATGTTCTAGCCTTCAGAATCAATGATGGTATATTTGGAGTTAGTTTCCAGACTTTAAGTTATAGATTTATAGAATGCTTTGTGTTGGAATGAACCTTAAAGATCATCTTGTTCCAACCCTGTTGCCACAGGCAAGGGCACCTTCCAACAGACCAGGTTAATAGCACTCTCATTAAATTCATTACCATTAACATCATTATCCTATCATTAGTGGTTTTTTATATTTTTTATTATGATTGTTGTTGCTGGTTTTACCATGGGGAAAACTATATATTACTTTCTAGTCCTGGACTGAGCAGTATAAATTTATACTTCAAGAAAGTTCAGCTAAGACACAAATTAGTCAAATACAATGTAAAAACGATAGGCAGGATTCAGCAGCCATTTCAACTATGAAAGCTAAGTGCCCATTGAAATAATGATATAATGAAGCTGTGCTCTTATCTTTATGCTTTCCCTTCCTATTCATATAGTTTTTCCCCACTTCCCTGTTCTGTCTACATTTGTAGAATTTCAGCTGTGTGACAGCTTTAAATGACATATTTAATCTCTCAGCTCTTCTGCATTCTTTGACATGTTTAATAAGTTTTATACATGTAAAGAGGGGAAATATACATGGAAGTAATACCTCTGAAAAACTCATAAATGCACATTTTCTGCCAAATTAAAGATTGTAAGCAAAATTTTTATTGGCAATTGTCATAAGATGGCATGTGGCCCACACCTACATCCCTGAAAACCATCAGAATGATTTCCCTGGATTTCTGCGGGATTTGTGTTGTGTCCATCTTATTGCATGCAGTTGTATTTCCTGTCTTGCATATATTAATTTTCTGGTCAAGCACTCTAAGTTTTGCCTAGGTAACCTTGCTGTAACCCCACAGCAACTAAAAGTCCCTAGTGGTCATCTGAGGATAGTAACTTGTTGATTTGTGGACAGAATAGTCTCCTGTACTTCAGTTCACTGTTTTGTGCAGCTGTTAGCTTGAAACTATTAACAGATACAAGCGCTACAACAAAATGCTGCCATTTTGACATGTCAATGTTTGTCAATAGCAAGCACAATATTTCACACCAGTTTGCATGGTTTCTGTTTCAGATAGTAGTAATAATTGAAGTCTTTCATTCTTTATATAAGCATATAAATGTCAGAGATCTTTAGTCTTGAGAGCTAATTTCTAAGTGTTCCTATAGTACCTTTATCTTCAAATGGTTTTTTAATTATTATTCTCTGCTGAGATTGCAAACTGGCATTCCATTGGATTACTGGCTAGATATTTCCAAACATATTCCATTTACATTGACTAGAAATCTATTTTACCCAGCCTGTAAAATGAAGTTTTTTGTACCTGCTTTGCACTGTGGCTAGTGACACTCTCTTATCTTCACCAAACACACACAGATTTTCCCTTTCTTTTCCTAGGTGAGACTGAGAGCCAAAAGCTTCAGCTTGTTAGGGCTGAATCTGCATCCCCTTATGTATCCACTAGGCCTGCAGCAATCGGTTTAGTATGCTTGTAAAGGTCAGGAGCTGAGCTTCTGTAGGCCAAGTTCTGCTTTGCAGGTTATAGCAATGTCTCATGTCAATACTAAACTGAATATTTTACAACACTAAAAGTAGGTCATGCTCCAAAAATCTCTTTCACACTTTTGCCTGTAATTTGTCTGTCAGGCAAAATAAAGCATTTGGGTGTCACTGTTTGAAGGGAAACAGTATATGACCTGTGCCATTTCAGTGCTTTCAAGAGTCTGAACACATTAGTAAGTAGCGTGAATCATTTTCCTGTGTTGGATTCCTGTTTGTAGCAGCAAGAATGCATTTTCTTTACATCAGCAACTCCAGATTCTGTATGTGCTCTGCCCAGGCAGGAGGACTATTTAGCCATAATATTCTTTCAAGTTAGAGTTTTGTATTACAGTGAAAACCAACATTTTTTTAATTTGTGATAAACTTGTATTATAATGCCTTATTTTTAATCTTGTACAGTGTTATAAAACAACAGAAAACATTGGCCTTTCATATATTATTCACTTTGAAAGATGTATTGTACTATGAAATTTTGTAAATAGTTTTTGCTTGGACCAGTAATTGCATGTACACTTGTATAAAAAAATGCAAAAAGGCACACTTTTAACAAAATTAATGATTTTTGTAAGACGCAATTTACATGTGCATGGAGACTATATATACACTTTTAAAATGGATGTCTTTTTGGTTCTCCTTGCAATCTACTGCATGCCATTCATGCCTGACTTCAGTAAAACAAAACAGTAAGCTTTTCTTAATGTTTTTGACATATCACTTCTGGCACAGTTAAATCACTAGTTGCATGTGCATTCAGCAAATCAAAATACAAACAGCAAATAAAGAAGAAAACTTCATGATTGTGATCTGCCAGCCTCAGTGTTCCAAGATCCATAACACAGTATATGAAAAGTGTTATTAACATCTAAGCTGTCTTCATAAGGTACGTTCTGGTCATTAGAAGCAATAAACTACTTTCTGTAATATAAAAAGCAAACCAATACTCTAGTTCAAAATGGTGTAGTATCTGATATTCAGTGGTTATTCTCTGATACTGCAATTGATGTAGTATTGTCATCAAGAAGGACCAGGTGTCAAATCCATCTTTGCTGTATGCAGGTGCAACACTATGGAAGGCAAAGAAGGTGAATTTGGCCCATTAACGTTACCCAGAGTATATTTCTAATGCGATAATAAGTTATTGTATGTGAAAAGTACATAATGCAAATAGGTGGTTTTCCTGGATACATATGTATATATATATATGTATGTGTGTGTGTGTATATATATATATAAATTAATTTTGTTGCCTTATTTCTGTCAGATTTATTTAGTTATTTTTCAAATAATTTTTATTGTTAAGCAGAAAGTATTTAACAAAACTATCCAGAGAAAGTTCACTGGGGTTTATCTGGCTTTGAGCCATCTGGGTTCTGTGCTAATTCCATGCTTCCAGAGATGCCTCCCTTAGGCATCACCGCCTAACCCACAGCTTGAGGCTGATGTCAACTAGTGACATTGGAAAAAGAAATCAATATCCAATCCTCTATCTGGTTTTTCCCAGAAAGCTGGTGAATAAAACTTAAAATTCTGAAGGAAAACTTAAAATTCTGAAGGTATTTTACAGACCTCATTTTTAAAGCTGTCATATCCATGTCACTGCAATTCAGGATTACTTTTCAAATTACTTATATAATTGCTATATGATGAATAAGGAGTATTTGAGGAGCATAAGACTGAGTCTTGTGGCGAAGAGAAAAAGGATGTGGACTGTGAATACTTTCTGCTTTGGATAAGGATTTTCATTTTACAATTTGAGCTAGTTTTATAATAGGACTCAGAAATCTGTTAATTTGTTTATTTAATCAGATGACTGTAGGGTTAACTAAGCAGTACAGCTTCTGCTGGTATTTTGCCATCCTAAGTTGAGGCAGGTTCATACAATATACCCCTGTTGCCTGCATAGAAAAACCACTACCTTATACTGACAATTGTCTTCATTCTAGTAGTTAAGGGTTTCTAACAGTCATAAACTAATTAATCTCAAAATCAGTGGGGTTTACACCTCAATGTAGTGTAATTGTTGTGAATAATGACAATCTGGACACTGCTCCTGTATACCAGCCATTTATGATTGCTGCTTTCTAGAACTCTGTATAGGCAATTTTTAGATCATTGTTTCTTTTAATCCCATCTCTCACTGAGTTCTCAGGCCAAATCTAAATCATTAATAAATATATTAATTTAAATAATGGAAAAAGTACATATAAGGGAGTGGTTGCCTGTTGCTCTTTAATTCCTCTTCAAAATATCATGGGGCTTGAGTGGCCTGATGGGATTTACAATCTGGTTGGTGCAAGGATAAAAAGAAGGAAAGAAGAAAAGAAAATGGGCAAAGTTAGCAAGAGTACAGAACAACAAAAAAGTAGCCTGTGAGATAGCAGTTGCTGAAAGAAAAAGATGAAAAGCCAGTACTCTTCTGAAGTCAATTGTAAAACTCAGTGACATGGGACAAGTCTGGAGTATCTGATCTGGAAGTACTTAACCAGAATTGTAGTGCAACCAAAATAAGGCTTGTGTTTAACTGCATGGTCAAATCAGTTTCTGAGGTTTTGTGTCAGTTCACGTTTACAAAAGTCTTCAAGATGTCCTGTTGAACTACTTCCAGAATTTTAGAAGGAATTATTAGAAATAGTTGAGGGTTGTCACCTTCAATGCCTGTTTTTTGATCATAAGGAAGCACCTTGGAATTCAAATTAGCATTGGTTAATATGCATAGTGTATGTCCTGAAAGGACTTAGTTTTTCTTGTGCCTTACTGCATGCTGGAGGATCTACTTCTTTATATTAGGATCCCCATTTTATGCCTTCTGTGGCATCAGACATAACACACCTGCATAAAACTGAAGCAACAAAAAGTGCTGCATCACTGTGAAGATTTTTTATTTATTCCTTTCCTAGTTTGGTTTACTACAGCTATGTGGATGCAAGGAGTGCCCCATTTGTTTGTGGAGGGAGGCCATACACAGGTATATGTGGGTCCAAGCTGAAGAAGAATAGGTTTTCTAGAAAGCCTAGCACATACAGTGAGCTGAGTTCTGCAGAAAATATTTTCAGATAGTTTGGGGGTCCTTTTACAAACCTGGCTGCTCTCCTTTCCAGAACACCTTGTAAATGCACTTTCAGGTTTGCTAGATGTAGGTTAGCCTGCTGGTAGTAAAACAGCTAGTAAACTCTTCCTGTTGTGGGCTAAAGTTGCATTTAATTACTTTGGTTGTGTACACTATTGTGTCTTACTCTCAAGTGCCTGACCTGCTTTAATCCTAGACCTGTCTGTAGTGGCATCAGTTATGAAAACCTTCAGCTGGCACATTGAAGTTACTTAGGAGATTTCTCATGTCTTTTGCTCCTTAATGCACATGGGTGCAAAGGTTGTCTGTTTTTACATTTCAAATGCCATTCACGCAATATATCAAGAATTTTCAATGAAATGTAAATGAAAATTAATTACCTGTGCCATCAAAATTGCTTCCTGATAATTACATTTTTAATTGCTATGGTAGAGATTCTTCTTAACTTGTAATTCCTTCTTTTTTTACAGTAACATTACTAGGGCTCAATAAGGAAAAAGAAAGAAGGAAAGAAATTGCATAACTTGCTCCCATTTACAAGCATAACTGTCTGTATAAAACTGAACTTAGACAAAGCAGTTTTTTTTTTGCATTCAAACACCTGGTTATTACAAACAAGTATCTTTGAAAAATATTAGAGTATACAGTAAGAATGAAAGCAATGCTTACTAGCCTAAAAACTAGAATCCAAGAACAGCTACTTTTTTAATACAAAGAATCTTAGAACAGTGATATTATTTTCTTTGAAATTCTGACAGAGGTTAAATTCTGACATAACATTTCACAGTTTCAAGCAGATTCAGTCAAATTTGACCCATCTCTTAAAATCTCTATCTTTAAAACTTGTGTTACAAAGAACATCTGTCTGGATTTTATCCTGCTGGTAAGTCCTTGTACTCTGCTGTGTGGAGGTTAACTTTTACCCTGCTGGCATATGTACATAGGTTCTGCTTGGAAAAAAGATGCTAAGTATTTTCCCAATCTATCAATTGAAAAGATTTTAAAGTGTTTTATAATTAGTGTTCAGCAGCCTAAGGCAGGAAGCAAAAGACCACACAGAGCTTATGTTCTACAAACAAAATTAGTCTGCCTACACATGATGACAGAGAGTCCATTATAGGCTTATCCATAATTTTAAGCATCCTATAAATATTTAAATGTATTAAATACCGTAGCAATAAAAGGAGATGGAGCTAGACATATCTCCCTGCCTCTAACACCACATAAGTCTTCTTTGTATGTAAAGTATGACCTACAGCTCATAAAATACTGCTTCTTCAGAAATTGGTACCGCTTCTACCCTTAACTCACCCTCAGTTGTTCAGTGCCATCATATTTTTGTTGAGGTGTTTACTGTCCACTCAGGCCTGCTTTACCATCTTCCTCTGTAGGTCCTCTGCCACTTGGTTGTCAAACTTCTTTTTCAAAAAGAAAATGTATTTTCAAAAAGTTGATTTTTTTATATATAATAGATGTTTAGAGAAAAAGAAATACATTTAACATAATCTTGTTAGGAAGCAGTACATGTGACAACAAGCCTGAAATGGTACATAAATATTTCATGTGGTGGGAGTACAGGCACCAGCAGCTGGCAGCAAGCTGGGCAATAAGGCTTCAATTTGCCATGAGCGAGCAGAGCAGCATCACTGCTCAAGGGGCCTGAAAAGAGACACAGATAAGAAAGAGTGGTGTTGCCTAATTCATGTTCCTAGCAGTTTAACAAGAACATGCAAACCCATTTCAAGAGCAGTCGTGTTGTCTGTGTCTGGATACCACTCTTTACTAAAATATTAGTGTAAAGATACAGGCTGGAGTATTATAAAGCGGGTTGAATTGAAACATTCAGGACTGTGCAAGAGGAATCTTAACAGCTATATAACCTGCAGACGTTTGCAGCAAATTTTGTATTGCTTCTGAACTAACTTGAATATTTGCTTAGACTTTGCGGAAAAAAGAATTATTTGCATTAGGTAGACATATGGGAAAACCAATGTATTCTTCTCTGTATTTATTAGCATAAAAGTTTTCAGTAGAACTTTGAGTCTTGTTTACAGCCCAGTAAAATTATGAAAATAGTAACTTCAACAATTATTGAGTTTTTAGATTAGGCCTTATTCTAGTGTCTATTCCTCTGCCATGTAAAATGGGGTGTGACCAGTGACTTCAAAAGGACTAGGAGGAGGCCTACTGTATCACAAAAGAAACGTCTACATACGTAAAATGGATAGTCCTAACTTCAAGGAGTGAACTAGTAAGTCAAGATGTCATTATTCCAACTGCTATAGCCCACTGAACCTATAAATAATATTTTTGTCTTTATACACTACACATATATATATGTATATACATAGTACAATACAATAACTTAACACTGGGTAACTTCTATTGATAGATTTTCATTAATAATACGGGTCTATTTTTATGTAAATATATTATTGTAGAGTATCTTCCAGTCTTTTTCAGGATTGTTAAATTGAGAAGAGCAATTGAATATTTGTCCTATTTTTATGTTAAAAAGTGAATGGACTGAAATGTTAAATGTGAATGTAAATTTCTTATTGCAACTTTTATACTGAGTGTTTGCACTATTATAATTTCTGGAATCAAATTAAAAATAAAGGAAAAATTTGCTTGAATAAACAGCTGTTTGAGATTGTTGTTTTGGTTTTAGTTTGGCTTTTGGTGGGGGGAGGTTGTTTGGGATTTTTTTTGTTTGTTTTTAAATGAAGTTGCATTCATTATAATTACCAAGCTGCCTCTCAGAGGGTCCAGCTACAACTTCTCAGGTTTTAGGCTACGAACATGTCTCTAGAAATGCTGCAATTCTGCTTTCAGAATTGCTTTGAACTGAAGAATCTCATGAGAACAATTCAGCTCCCTTGTGAGTCACGTTGATTTTCTGCATTGACCACAGTGTAAGCCAGCTTGGGCCAAGTGTACCATTCACTGTGCAAGCAGAGGAAAGTAAACATGCAATGACCAGCCAGATACCTGCCACATAGACCAGAAGACAGTGAGGGGAAGATTATATTTCCCTTTCCACAAGGCAGAAATTATTGGTCAATTTGGGCCAAGTGTAGATTTTGTAGGCAATTTATGTTGTGCAAGATACAGAGCCAACCTGAGAGCAAAATTGCATAGGTTAAAATTGATTTTAAAACTGATACAGTTAATCAGGCAATATGCCTCACAAGAGAATCACTAAGTTTGGATAGTTCAAAGTAATTTGATTGTACTGTTTTCAGATGACAGCAGATTCTCATTTGGTCAGCTCAGAGCAGAAGCAGAGGTATTCATGTGCCTAATCCCTGTCCATAAAGATGTGCCCTGAGATAACTTGGAAATGCAGCATCCCCTGTGATGTACAGCAGCCTAGGTTCAGATGCAAGGGGTTTTGATCCAAATGCTAGACAGAGTCTCCCCAGATGCTTTTCTTGGAGGTTAGAGAGCACAGTGTGAGTTGTATAGAATCACAGTGTTGTCAGGGAGTGTGATGGAACTGTTCTTGATTTGCCCTTACATTAGTGAAAAGTGTTTGTGGCCTTATGTAGCCATTTTTCCCTTCTGAAAGACAACATGCCAGACCTTCCTAAGTGTAAATCAGAATGACTCCACTAAAGTCAAAAGGACATAAACTGCAAATCTGTCCTTCACCTTTTATTGTGCCTATTCTGCCACACTGGTATTTTAAGCCTTTCTCTTAATACAAAAATATGTAACCCTTTGAGTGTTGTTTTGGGGAATTCTGTGTACATGAATACACACAGAGCTATTTATACTTGTGTATAAAATATGTACACTCACAGACACATATGTTAACGAGATAGTATATGTTCTGGATTTATGACTCAGGTCATTACTTGGAGACTTTTTTTTGCCATGCCCCATTACACAGCCAAATCACTTCAGAAACAGCATGAGCATTCATTTTGCTTAAAGAATGAGGCAGTATCAGCATTAGATTATTACTCCTCTGGTAACACTTCTGGACATGAAGAATTCCAGACAGCATTTCCACAGCATAAACCACGGAGAACTGAAATGGAAGTTCTTGTCCAAAAATATTACCAGAGGATATTGTTGATTTCAAACAAGCAGAAAGGGAGAATAGAAAATGAGAACATTGTGTACATTGTCCATTGTGTACCTTGGTGCATTGCCATTGTATCTATGTCAAAGTCTTCCAGTTTTGCAGCCATTCCCTAGAGCAGTGGGTCACCTAATGCCGTTTCTGCTGGCAGAACATGATGTTCAATGGAAGGAAACAATTATACAGGTATCAAATCATGTACCGTATTCTTGTTTGGGTCACTATGATGGAAGAAAAGACTCATAGCTGTAAAGTGAACCACATATTAGAGACTGTCTGTGACATTTTTGGCTCTCATGAAACCCTCTAAAGAGAGGAGAGATGCTCTCTATGTCAAGTGAGTATCTAAGGATGGGGATCTTGAGGTATTGTCAGGCTGCCTAGGAGTCCTGGTTTGATCCTAATATCCAATCTTGTGCAGATTAGTTCTGCTGTGAACTTCAGCAGTAATTTGCATAGGTTTCCAGGCTCAAAGCTCAGAGAACAGAAATTACTTTTTAATATTACATTAATATGAGTCTCCCAAGGTTACACAGTTCCTGTATTAAAATCAGGCATTGCTTAACTGTTATTAGATTTAGCCATAAAGAGCTAGAAAGGAAGAAGCTAGTGATGAAGTAGTCATTATTATCAAGAATATTTTACCTTTTCATTTACAAGGCATACTCTGAAGATGCCAAACATGGCTTTCATAGAGGCAGTGTTAATGTATAAATTACTACACCATCACAGACATGGAGCTTCTCTATCAGAAGTGCTCTGCTTCACTGTCAGTGGGGACTCTGATTAATCAATTAGCACTTCCTCAACTTGGACCACCTGGGGATTCATCTCCACAATTCTAATGCCACAAGAAAGAGTCACTTATATTCACCTGGCCTTACTTCCTTCACAGGACTATATTCAGTCTGGCCATGCTACTGCACTGCACAAACACAGCATTTTAGTTTATTATTGGAGGTAATAAAGTAAAACAAATCCATCATTTTCTGGTTGCTGAGAGACTTGAAGCTAGACATTTGTTTGGCATTGGCCAAACTGGGCTCATACTATTGCCAAAGGTCATGAAAGCAGCATGGACTGTTTTCCCCCAAATTCTATAGTTACTCTGTATGTTTATTGAACTTTGGCAACACTGTTGTGTGCTGCTCAGCAGCTCTGCCAACATAACTAAAAAGGAGCAGTTGTATCAGAAAAGACACAACAAATTACTGAGGAAAGGTCCCAGTTGAATATTAACTCAGATTGACTAGTGGGGTGTAGAAACACGTAGAAAGTGTATAGGACACCGACTAGTGAATAAACAACATGCAGACAGAACACATAGTGGCATTCTGGTAGGTCAAGAGTGTAATGAAGAGGAATCATTGACGTAATTACAAAGGTGGTGGTAACACATTGATCTTATCAAGGTCAATGACCTCTGCTGCTATTAAAGTATACCTGATTTCTTTCTACTGAGGTAATCAGACATTTTTAAAGTTAGATACTGATCCTCCACACTTCAACATAAAAAAGTTAACTTTTTTCTATTTGGCATCCCCCACAATCGTTTCAGACTGGCTACTTGTGTATTATAACTTTGTTTAACAAAGAGAGACAACAATTTTTAATGCTTTTAGATTTTGTAATTGATCTTAAGGTTGTAGCATCTTTATCAGTACGAACTGATCTTCCTTTCACAAAGACACTAGGCACCCTATCTGAGGGCAGGGCTGGTCTAAACTGAGGGAGGATGCGGCACTGAACTTTTGTGTAAGATGTGAAGGTAAGTTCCTTAAGGAACTTGTCTTTTCAGCCCTACTATTACATTATAGCAGAAAAAAAAAATTCCTGTTAGAATATTACTTCCAATTGCCTGCAATAGGTGGACCTCAGTGAAAAATTTGTATCAACACCTGTATTAAAAGCTTTTAAGACTATTTGAAATGGTTCAGAGACAAAGAGCCAAGTCTCATAGTTCCTCAAACTCTTGTTGAAATTAATCATATGGAAGATAGTTTAGACATTTAAATAAGGGTCTGACTTTCTGAGCAGCCATGAAACTAAGAAAGTAGTTCAAGATCGTGGCTTGAATGCACAAAATTCGATTTGTTGTTCAGCTGGACACGTCCAGTGATAACAGTCATAACCAAAACCTGCAGAAATATATAACCTGAAGTACACATCATGACTCAGTGTATTGTTAGTTCAAAGCCATTTTTTTACTGAGAGGTTATGAAATCGTTCATTGAGGACTCCCTAAAGCCTTCCTCTCAGACTCCTTATGAGGTGCTCCTATGATCAGATTGGAATGAAAATTATGCCATACATAAATCTGTTCCTGGACACCGTAACAAAGACATTGATCTTACCTCTGGCCAGAAAAAAGCCATTGCCACACTGAAAAATGGGGACCTCCAACACTTGCAAAAGTATCACTTTCACATTACCACCATAACATAAATAACATGTGAAGAAAGTGTTCCAAAATGCAAAAACTTTAAAATTGCTGAAGAACAAGATTTTACATAATGCTTTTTAGGTACTGAAAAGTTTGCTTACCAGACTGAAAAGGATTCATATTGTCCTTGGTTTTTGAAGGTTGCAGCAAAAGTTTTGCTGGTGAAGGGGCTGGCAGACATGCTAACTGAGGACACTGGTTTTGTCTAGTTTGGAGAGAAGGAGGCTGAGGAGTGATCTCACTGCTCCCAACAGCTTCCTGAGGGGAAGGGAGAGGGAGGTGCCAATCTCTCCTCCTTGGTACCCAGTGCTAGGAATTGGGAGCATGGCTCAAAGCCACATTTGTTGGGGGAAGTTTAAACTGGACATTAGGAAGTGTTTCTTTACTAAGAGGGTGGTCACACACTGGAAAAGGCTTCCTGGAGAGGTGGTTGATTCCCTTTGCCTGTCAATGTTTAAGAGTCATTCAGAAAATACCCTTAATTGCATCATTTAGCTTTTGGTCAGTCTAAAGTGTCAGGCAGTTGAACTGGATAAACATTAAAGATCCCTTCCAATTGAAATCTTCTATTCCTTTCTATTCTAATCTGTTCTTTTCTATTATACTCTAAAGTGTCTTCTAAACACACACGTAAAATGCCTGTCCCCACTCTTTACCCTGTCACAAAACTCAGGATTCTCACTGGTGTCCAGAAGTAATTCCTACCTAAATAAGTGAAAATAGTGCTGAGGTGCTTTTGAAAACTTCCACTGGCTTCTTCTGTGCAGCTTTATGCACTTAAAGAGATTAGATCCACAGAATGTGTTGCAATGTTTCCATTTCAATGTCTGTGGCTGCCCAAAGAGCTTATTGGGACAGAATCACTTCTCCATTCACCCACTGTACCATAATGCTTTCCAGTTCCAAAGGAGGCACTATTCTGCAGAAGTTAGTTTATGATGAGGCTCTCTGCTAATTTTAGACTTCACATTAGCAAATAAAATGTTTCTGTCTTATTTTCACTAAGGAGCTTGGTCTGATCACACTCTTAGAGCACTCCTGATTGACTTGCCTATATGCAAAACTCAGACACAGGAAGAATAGTTTATGCAAATTTGAAGCAGATTTGTATTTTTATGGACTTTCATCCATAAACAGCTTGCAACTTGGGCCCAAGTCTTCTAAATCACTTAGGAAACAATTTAATTCCCTTTCTTCTTTTTTTTTTTTTTTTTTTGGTTTTGTCCCCTCCTTTTATTTTTCCTCTAATTTATTCTTTCTGCATGAGTCTAAATTTAGGAAGACATTTTCACATTTGTGTCCCTTTCTTAATTTCTTCTTGTCACTCTCCTTTTGATCCTCACCACCATTTTCATGCTTCCTCTGGCTCTCTCTTCTTCCTCATACTGGTTTGAACATAGGTTATTCCACCACGGGTCATCAGACAGAGTAAAATGCTGAGCTCTACTTATCAGCTCCTATTTCTCATTACGTACTTCTTTGTGGAATCACCCTCTATGCCTAAAAACATCAGACTAGTTGCAAGAGCAGGGAAAGGGCCTCTTTGTGTTCTGCCTGGGAAAGACTGCACCTAGCTCTTGGAGAGTACCTAGCTTGGAAATGTATGCAAGATTTGTGACTTCACAAATTAGAATTGCATATCCAATTCAAGAAAATATGTTACGGAAGCATATGAGCTAAGGATTGGTTCAGAATACAAGTTCCCTTCAGGAGAACTGTTTGGTGACATCCTCAGAGTAGAAAAAGGAAGAAATTAAAAGCAGCAATAGAAGAATTACAGTCTCTCAAAACAAACCAGAAGACAAAGGGAGAAAGGTGTCCAATTTTTGTCCCTCCATGTATATTAATCCTTGGTAAACGGAAAAATAATTGCAGTATTTTCCTTTTCCAGATGAAGCCTCTTCAAAATTCCATGTCTTTGAAGTGAATTCATGTATTGGAACTGTAATGAAGGGGTTGAAATTTTAATAAAACACCATGTTGTTATTATATTCTCCACTTTTGTTGGATTTGGAAGTAAAAATATTAAGAGTTAATGTTTCATTTAAGGGAATGCAGTAACCTAAATAGGTTTTGCATTTTTGGAAGAAATTTAGAAAGATTAAATTATCTCCTAAAATGAGATCAACAAAAGAATTTTTCAAGACATAAACCTAAAGCAGTGGGAGTTTGATATAATATATATGGAGATATAAATTAATATTGCTAAAATTGAGTGCCATCTTGCATTATGCAACAAATGGGAGGAATTTTGTGTAAATATAGGCTAAAAGGCTGTATCCAAACCTTTGAAGTTATTGCTCAAAATATCAAGTAGACAATGCTCAGGATAAAGATGATCATTCCAAGGAATGTAAATTTAGTGAAGGAATTATTTATAATGAAGAGGTCTGAGTGCAGGACACAGTATGTGTCATTCTTTGAAAGACGAAAGAAGCTTTCCAGGTGTCACTCAAGTCACAGTTTGCATGTTTCCTGTTCAGATACAGAACATGGCTACAGATACACTGAGACCAAGGTGATATAATCCCTGCAGACTTCTGCTGAGCTCTAATTCTTGCATTAATATTGGAAACTTTTCTGTCTTATCTCTGTACAGTTATGTCTTTCCAATTATCTATAACATCCTGCCACCACTTGATAAAGAGATGAATCTGTAGGACATAAGATAAACCATTTTCAAGAACAATTTGCAAATCTAATTAGTACCTTGAGAATATTTATCAAGGTTCTAGAAAAAAAAAAAAAAAAGAGAAAGTAAAGGCTTTTTTAGAAAAGGGGAAGGTTGTTTTTTAAGAGTTTTGCAGAAGAGGCCAGGGAAGGTAGACAAACATGATGCAGCTACAGACAGCCCTTGCAGACTGTGAGATACCATGGAAAAGGACACAGAAAGTGAGGACAAGCACAGCAAGGAGTGCCAAGCACCAGCTGGGAAACAAGGCCATGAGGTTTTGAAGGGGTCCAGTGAAATGGTGTCAGTTTTCTCAGCACCCTAAAAAGCTTCTCATGCAGGTTCATGCTGCTCAGTGTTGTTTGCATCACCGCCTTGCTGGGAGAGGTGATATTATGTGCCACGCTACAGCAAGAGAGCACAAACATTGCAACACCATGTCAAGACATCACTCTGTGCTCTGTACTATATAAAGGACTGGCTTGCCAGGCTGCAAGGCACAGTATGGCTGACCTGGTGGGTTTGTCCACCAAGCCACAAGGTATGAAAACTAACTACAAATATTCAAAAAGGAGGTAAAGATTGGTCTATGTTTATAAATGACTGAGACTTTTTTTTTTCTCCCCAGCCACAAGTGTCTCAAAATAGTTTTTGTTTAATTCTCAAAATATTCCTGTAAGAACTTCCCCTGGGAGTTTAGGAAATAAATAGCTTACCCTGGACAGACTATTTATTTCCAAGATGTTTACTCATGCAATCCATGTGATTGTAATGTGCCTCCATTTCTCAAGCTCTCTTTCAGCTCCTTAGGGGCACATAACTTAAGCCTAGCAACTTTACCCATATACTGACAGACTGTTAATTCTAAATATTGAACTGGTAGCTCCAATTCTCTATTCATAGTACAACTATTAATGTGGCAAGAGAGAGTGGTTTATGATTAGGTTTGAAATACCCAGACTCACTGGAACCAAAAGTTCAAATTCCTGCAAGATCAGTGCTTTTGCCCCTCTATCTGTGCTGAAAGCACTCTACAACCCCAGGTCATCCACATAAAGCCATGAAATTAGGTCTGTCTGATCAGCCTTAAAGTCCATAGGTCATGCTTTGTCAAAAGGGGCTACCCCACTATTTGTGCACATGCGCTCTCACACCTGTTCTTGGTCTACAGCATTGTGATAACAGCTGTTCAGTGTCAGCTACCACAGAGCTGATTTCCAATTCAGAAGGACTGGTGTAGTCCAGCTGCTTTTCAGTTGATAAAAATTACAGTCCTCCACCTAAACCATACCATTGCAAACCAATGGAATTCTATCTAAGAGCTGATACTTTGAAAACACATGCTTCAAAATAAAATGCTGTCATTAGTTGTTAGCTGCAAACTCCATGAAATACACATTGAAATTTACAGTTTTTCAGTTTATTATCATTTTCTATTTTCCTAAAAGAAGAGCTTTTTCATGGCAGATTTAACATTAATTTCCCATTTATTTTTTGAGCAAGAAAAGCAGCAAGAAAATAAATTCAGGATGGCAATATACTCCATCAACATACATCCATCTTGCAGCTGATCCTCAATGTGCCTTAAGAAGCCATGTGAAGCCAATTAACCACTTGAGTATTTTTGTAACTGAAATAGGCAGTAAACAGCAGAAATTAAATAGCAATAAACATAGCACATAGATAAGTTAGCTAGGCCATTTTCCTATGATTAATTAATCCTAGATTTCTATTTAGTTGTTTATTCATTTAGAAGCAATGCTGATACTCCCAAAAAATGCTAAATGTGTTAATTAGGGTGTGTCTGCAACAAAGGATGGCCAGGATGAACAGGTCTATAAGAAGGGAAATAGCAGCTGAAGCTAGATTACTTAAGGAAGGAAGATATAGAGCCTAGTAGGTCTGGTAAGCCTTCTCTATTCTGCCAAATTTCCTGCAAAATGTATTCTCTGATATGCCCTTTGATGTTCTCAAATAGTTTATATTTCTCTGTTGATTTTAGACTTTTCTTCTTTATCTGTAGTGGTGTTAGAGCAGAAAAACCTGTTGCTTATATATATTTATTTTCTAAAGCATAAAGATGTGTGTAAAAAAGCCCCTGTTGCTTTCCACAAAAGCTTTAGTTGAAAAATATTGTTAAAAACTAATTTAAATAAGAAACAGCTTTTACTTGACTATTTAATGATGAAGGGGAAAGCATTAAAATACTTAGCTGAGGATAGGTTTTGGGGAGGAGTGGTGGCTGCAAACTCTTCTTATTCCCTTTCTAAGTTTAGTCATGTAAGTTTCTATGATAAAAACTGAAGGAAGTCAATCTGTCTAAACAGGACAGGAAAAAGGCAGTCTCTGTAGACTGAGTGCTGCCTGTGTGTCACACAAGCTAGCATTGCTAAGAAGTGAGAGAAGAAATGGGTATCCAAATAAAAATTATTATGGAGTACTCCTCCCTCTTTCTAAGGGGAAAAAAAGCCTAAAACACCTGACTTCTTCTGTGTTGAAGGGTCAGTGCTCTTTCTCTTGCCACCTTTGTGTTTAGAAATGCAAAGTGGATGTGAAAAAGTAATACTTTTTACTTCAACAAATATACCTGCCTGTCTTCTTGTGCCCTGCTTTGTGGTAGACCTGCTGTTTTGCCCCTCCAAGGCTACAACCTATATACAGCTTAGAATATGGGGCAGTCAGCCTATATGAAGTATCTGAACAACCTCATGAAAGCAAAGAGTTCAACAATTAGCAGGAGTACTTAACTGCTCACCTGATTTAGATATTTATCTTAAATATATCTTAAATTGGATATCTTTATCTTGGGCTTTTCTGCAAAAGAAGTAGCAAGTGTAAGAAGTAGCGTTTCTTTTTATTGGGAGTTTGCAAATGGGTAGGAATATTGCTACTAGCAAAAGCAACCTTGCCATTGCAAATTCAGTTGAAAATAGTCTTGCAGAGAACATAATTTTTTTATAACCAAAGCTTACGATCAGCTGAAGTGAGGCAAATGTCAAGTAAATAGGAGGGAATTAGAGGTTTTTGAGCCCCCTTTCAGGGAATGAAGGGGAAAAAATGGCATTTTGATTAAGGGATCATTGGTGAATCCAGAAATTCTTGGCCCATCATTTTAGAGCACTTGATTTTTTGCTACACAATGGCAGTCCCTCTGCCATCTAATAGTTTTCAGCTACATATGGAGTGTGAGCAGCTGAAACCCCAAAAGTATATTATTTATATACTTAGAAGGATAAAACAGTATCTTAATGATGTTGCAGTTAATGAAAGATCTTTAAAAATTCTAGTGCACTTGGAGCTCCACATGCAGAAGGCTGGGAGAGGAGTAAGTGTTGGATGTGTGACCAGCTAGGTTCTCACACTCTGTTTTCAATGTAGTTTTTCCAAATGCTTGAACACTGATCTATATAAAGGATAAATTCCATGTAAAGACAGAATATAGACATGAAAATAGTAATACTTTGGATTTGATTTAACAGCTTGCTGCTAAAAAATAGCTTGCATTGCATCTGTCACTGTGTGAACAATGACACAATCTTCTTAATTTCTCAAGGCAATAAACCTGACTTCAAGATGTCAGAGGAAGAGGATTCTTTTCTGAGTGTTAAAAGATCTCTGAAAAAGAGAATGGTGAAACACAGCACGCCAGTGCACTCAATGCTTTCTAGAACAAGTCCATCTCTTACAGATCTGCCAAATCAGTCAATCAAGGACCAAGATGCCACAAAGAGAGTTTATGGATCTCCAATGCCAAAATCAAATCTAAGCAGATCATTATCTCAAGTATCATTAGCACGTGTTGATGTATACATCCCTCATATGTCCCCGAAAATGCTTTCAACAGCATTTGATGTGCAAGAACCAAATAAAGAGAAAAGCCAAAGCTCTCGGCATGCATTTTCTAGAAGAAGGCTTTCCACTGTGTTGGCCTCTGATGAATCAAATCAAGAGCCAGCTCACAAGGTTGTCCCAAACGCAGAAACTCAAGCTACTACCAGAGCATTTGTGGATGCTGCAGTAACTCCCAAGAGTGGACCTTCATGGCTTGTTTCTGGAATACCAGGGATAAAAGATCCCCTGATAGCAAAATCCAGAAAGAAGAAAATTGATAAAACTCTTCAGGTAAAGGCTTTCATTTCAATAGCTAAGTTACACAAACTTCTACCAATGCTGAATATATACAGATCTTTCTAGTAAAGTGGAAATAGTTTACTAATAGAACATTTCCATAACTTTAGCAGGGAGAACATCTGTTTATGAATTGGGTCATAACCTGGTAGACTCTGTGATACCGTTCCTAATCACAGATGGGATGCTATGCAAACATCCCAACTAGCTTTTGCTTCAGCTTGTGAGCTGGTATGACTCATCGTGTAACCTAGTGGGAAAGTATATTTTTTAAAATATTTCTTTATTTAGAAGATATTTAAGAATAGGAAGAAATCAGTAATTGAAAGTCTAAAGCTTCCTAATGTTAGCAAGAAAACTCAAGAAACAAATAATCTACTCTTTTTTCTGTTAAATCCAAATTGTAGTGCTTTATAAAAAGAATGACAGTCATTGCAAATGGGGTCTCAAGAGCAGTCCTTTTGACTAATGTAGGGTTTCCTGGGGAAAGCTTAGATGAATAGATGCTCTGCAGGTGTTGGTTGCATGGTGCACAAGAACTACATTTTCTGAAACTTTAATTATTTGCTAAGGGCCTGTGTAAAGCCCATAGAAAGGATAGGAAGGCAGCAGAGTTAGACTCTGAAGGTTGTCATGTCAGTGTGAAGCCATCAAATTCTGTTTTGGTTTAGTTTTTTTCTCTGTACCATATTGTCCTTAAGTGTGTTGAAAACTCAAGAAAACTTGCCAGCTTTGAGATTAAAAGCTTCTTTGCTTAAAACAAATGGAAAACTTCAGCCAAGTTTGAGTTGGGTCATAAGTCCTTTGTGTAGGTTGGTTGTTTTTGAAAGCAGGTGGTATCTAAATGGATTAGGTTGATTAAATTTTTTTTTTTTCATCTATAACAGACAAAGAAAGAAAGAGAATGGCTGCTTCGTCAACTGAAAAACATAGAGGAGGCAACTAAACATGAATTGACAATTGAAGAAGCTTGATTGGGCTACCTGTGGGATAAGCGCTGTTACACTCATGTGGGAATGGCGAGTTCCAATAAATCACGCTCTTCATTATAGTGCCAGTTAGACTTCCTCTTTCCTTCCAAAATGTTCTTTTTCTGTTGTTTATTTGTTTTGTCATTCTTTCCTCTTAAATCTAGGAGAAGTCAGGTATAAATTAAGAGCTTCTAAATGAGAGTCAGTGTTAATTTATAATGGCTGAAAGGCCTAGAACAAAGAAGGGAGGAAGAACTTAATGTTTAAGAATCATTCCTCATACTGCCACAGCTCTTCCTGGCCTTAATCTTTCATGTAGCATTCAAGTCTTATAGGGTTGCTGATCTTTCCTAGCAAGAAGTCACTAGATAAAGTCCTAGTGGCCACATAGAGTGAAATCCTGATTAGCAAAAGGAGAATCTCTCCATCTTAGGAGTAATCAAAGCTGATGCAATCTGGAATGTTTTTGCTGCTACCTGCTGAAATGAGGAAATACTGAGAGGCACCAAGGACGGAGGCCATTCTTTAGAGATTACTAATTAATGGGAGCCTATTTTTAAGTTTTGGTTCAAAATCATTTTGTCTCAGCCTTAGATTGTAAATGCAACTCCCTGTTGGTTCTGGTATCCCAATAGGTATTGGAGATAGCTATTTCTTGGCTGTGTGTTTTGAGGACATACGGGGTTTCTGTTTGTTGTTTGTTTGGGGGGGGTTTTGTTTGGGTTTTTTTTGGTTTTTTTTTCTCGGAGGCTGTTGCATGGAGGTCAAGAAGGGTGTCTTACCTGACAGCTGTATTGCCAAAATGGTAATTTAGCTCAAAGGATCTTTCTGAAGCATCAGTCAAGAATTGATGCAAAAAGCACAACACTCATGTTAGTTCCTACTGCTGTCTGCTATTTAATCTTTAGATTAAACAGGCAGAGTTTAACCCTTCTAAGTTATCTGTGCAGTGTCAGCAGCAGGAATCCAGAACAAATTTACCACCTACATACACATATTCCTGCACTTCTGTGGCTCTAGTATGTGCACTTTCCTGGCTTATACTGGTTTTGCAGCTGTTCCAGGCACTAATTACACCAAAAGGGAGAGTCCCATTTAAAAAAAGCTGCCAGTTAAGAATGGAGGCAAGGTACACTTTTGCATTTCCTTCCCACAAACTGTAACTTGCAATATCTCACATCCAGGGTGGCAGAGAAGAAGTATGTCCCATGCCAACATTATGAGACAGGCCAATCAATAGCATCAGTGTTACACTCCAAAATGTAAGAGTAGAGTTGTGGTTTTACAACCTCTCTCAGGCTTTAAAAGGAATTAGGATGTTTTTGCTAAAATTCTTGAAGTGAAATTCTTCACAGTTTCTCAGGGGAACAGCCTTATCCTCAGACCTGGCTTTCTGTGTAGCCAGGCAGTGAAGTGATGCTGTCCTTCAGGTCATGAGCCAAGTCATGCTCACTTGGTTTCATGTTTAGTTAACGTTCTGGAATTTGTTTGTGTTACCCCGACTGCTTGTCTGGCCTCCACAGGTTCCTCTGGCAACCAGAGACCTCCTGGCTGGTGTAGATCCCAAGCTGCTTTTGAGATAAAATAGGCATGGTTGCAGATGTGCTGCTATTCCCCTTGAGCCTGCAGGCATTTCATCAGTATCTGTGATTTGTGCCAGGGGTTGAACTAAGATCAGGCAAGTGCAAGGTTAGCGTAAAACCCTCCTCTACTCCTGGGAAAAAGCACAGATTAGTCTGGCTGCATGACTCAATGCTAAATCCAAATGACCCAGTTCTGCCCCTTGTTTATTTGTACCTTCCCAGATAGTCAGTTCTAGTTGTTCCTTCTTCAGGCTTCTCATCCTAGTCTCAGAAAGTCTTGATACTGCTTCTGCTTTTCTTTATCACTGTTGCCTCTCAGTCATTTTTGGCTACTGCCTGTCCAGTTTCTTGGTCTTCTAATGTCTTCTCCACTCTGGCCTCTAGATGTTCCTTATAAGACAAAGACATCTTTTGTCTTTAGTGCCTGCTCTTCACTGCTGGATTCCTTGCCCCTCTGATACCCTCTCATGTCTGACACTGGTCTTCTGCCAAAACTCATATTCTGTTTTCACACCCCAAATTGCCTTTTTCTACTTAGGTTGGTGCCCTCCATGATGCTAGGCCAAGTGGAAAGGCCATGTGGGACAGGTTCCAGACCTTGGGAGGCCAAGGGTGTAGTTGCTCCAAAATTCCTTCTAAGGCCCTGCTTTGGGCTACATTAAATGCAAAAGAAATCCAGGGAATATGGCTACTTAATGTCTAAGGTATCTTTGGCTTCATTCCAAGTGCAATGCAAAACTTCTGAAGTTCAGAACACAGTAAGTGATGGGAAGGTTTTTCAGGGAGCAAGGCTGCCACCCTGTCAGGTTCATGGAACTAGTTGGTGCCAATAAAATCCCAAAGACTTTCCTCAGTGGAGGAGAACAAATTGTGCCAAATGGTAACAGAAAACTGACTTTGGGTCTTTCCAAGTCTTCAAGCTATATCAGGCAGACAGATGCAAAAAACCAAGGGGTCTCGTGATTTTGGAAATTACTTCTATTTCCTCTCTAGAATTTTTAAAAATAAATAGAAAAAATTATGTAGCATTTGTTTTTGAATAAAGGTGTTCATGAGTTTGCAAAAGTTATAAAACTACTTATAGTATTTAATGAGAATATTAATACAATTAACTGGTTCTTCAGGGGTTTTCCAACATATCTCTGATGTTCTACAACCACAGTAGCAACAGTTAATTGCATGTCACAATTCCAAGGGACTTCAACCAAGCCTATATAGTACAGACCTTAGTGAACAGTGTTCCCAAAGAAAGGTTTGTGCCTAATTTATAAAATCAGGATGCTGGAAAATGTGAAACTAAATGTATCAAATTGCACTTACAAAATTATACTGTTATTATACTTCACATGTAAAAATATCCATAGGGCAAAAACAAATTTAAAAAACACAACAACCAAACAGCTAGCTTTTCTTTTGTTTACAGAGTTTGAACCTCCTTTCGTTTCTCCAGTAGACTCACAAATCTACTGGAATTAAACTTTTAAGTTTAAATGATACAGCTAGTTTTCTGACATACAATGTATGTACACTTTGAAAGGAATATATTTTGGGAGGAGCACTACTAGTATGCAGTTTCACTCTTGTTTAATGTTCATCCTCTAGTGGCAACAATGGCAAATTACTGTTTGGTTAGTGTTTCTCTTCATGCATGAAGTTTGTTTATGAACATTTATATTACTGTATCATCACAATGCAAATAAAAATAATTCTTAAAAGGAGCGGTAAAATCCAACATGTCTAGAAAAGAAATCTTCCTACTTATTACAGACCTTAAGCATAGATTTTGGGTGCTGAGGCTGAAAAAGGCTGGTAGCTACAGATGCACAATCCTTATGAGAAGATAATCTCCAAGACATCCTGTTCTGTAAAATAAAAAGCCCTTTTCCTGCATGAATGAATGTGAATCAGAGTTGCAACTCACTCTTGGGCTTTGGTGTTGTCCTGACTTTCAAATGCAACATGGACACATTTGTAAGTTCAGAACAGCCTTCCTATTGAGAGTGTTCTTTTAGGGCAGTATTTTTCCTTTTGGAGTGAAGATATGACCTTGACCTATGGAACGGTTTTCAGTACACTTGTCCCTGAATAGATATTACACAACCTACCTGCTGATGGTGACTAAGCATGGTGTTGGAGGGAGAAGAACAAAAACATTACCAAGAACAGAGGGAAGAGACAGAAATGTCTTCATCCTGGATTTATGAGCTTGGCCTTGTTCCCACTGAAGCAATGATAATATTCCTGTTGACAGAGCTGGGAGTACTCTGCCCAGCTGTGGTGCTTCTGTAGGAGGCCAGTTTGAAGAGAAAAATGTTTAGCATATCTATTTAACGTATTTTAGATTTGTGTAACAGACAAATGGAAACTATCTCCTTCCTTTGCTCATCACAGCTGAACAATTTTAGAATAACTAGGAAAAGTGGAAAATTTTAAATAAAAACAGATTTTCTCCCTCTAAGTTACAACAGTTACATTCCAGCTATAGACAAAACCCTGAGTAATAAATCACATCACAAGTGTCACTGACCTGTACTTGGTACTTGGTTGTGTGCTGTTCTATAAGACATACAAACACAAAAGTCTCCCTTAGCTCCATCCGTTGATGAATTCCACCATGAGTATTACAACAGCTCCCTCCTCAACCTTTCCAACTTATTAGAAACAAATGAATGAACACTAAGCCTAGCAGCACCTAGAAAAGTTAGAGCAGTTGAAACAATTGGGTAACATTTTCAAAAGTTGCTAAAAACTTGAACTAGGCACAGATCCTTTAGGATTTGGACCTGAGCTGCTCACCCTCACCCTGTCCAAACCTTTCTCTGGCTTTCTACTACTACGCAGGTACCTAATACTCCTATGCAATTAAATGGTGCTTAACAGTGCAGTCAGTCCCTATAGGCATGCAAATCCTGTAGAGCTTGACTGTTGCCAGCCTCCTGGGTATACTCATACATATGGCTTTGCAGCACTGACAGCAGCCCCACATGTGCATGGAGATGCATAGCAGACAGCAGAAAGATAGGAGTTCTATCTGATTTCAATTCCAGCAGCCCACAGTATAAAACTCTGGAAGTACAGATTGCCTTTCAAATCCCCTTCTCACATGAGGTAGGAGATTGAAACCAAATGTCCTGGGTTACAAGATAGTAACCCTTGTTTCCAGCCTTACTGTGAAGTCAATGCTTTTAAGAGTTACCTGTCAAAGTAGTTCCACTTTGTGTAAGTTTTTATTAAAAATAAGATTGAACTTGAATGATTGTTCTGTCATTCACTGTCTTGCATCTCTGGTTTTTTATTTCTTTGTGAATTTGTTGGGTTGTTTTTTCCTGTTTTTCTTCATTTTTATAGGAGAAATGGAAAGAGGAAAGGGGAGAAATATCCTTCATATCTTTTCTGCTTCTTACTGTTGCTGCCATTTTGATCCCTTTTGTCGTCCTCTACTTCATACTTTCAGCCTTTCCTAGCTCTACATGTCCTACTATAACTGTCTTCTGCTTTCAGCTCTTCATGTCATTGCAGGTTTGTCCTTTGTAATGACCTTCTTCTACAAGCAGATAATCCTCCTAAAGCTTACATTTTCTCCTAAAGAGGAAGTGCCAGCAAATATAGGGGAAAATAAATATCTCACACCTCTAAGACAGGAAAGAAAGGTTCTCTTCCTAGAAATGGAATAATTCAATTTTATAGTATGGAAAGCTGATGCGAATTCAAATATAGGAAAGAAAGTATGAGCACAATTGCTGACAAATTTACTTGGAGAGGAACTGGATCCAAAAAAAGCACTTAAAAGATGTCCAGGTAAAATGAGTTTCAAAGTATTCTCAGTATTCAAAATATAAATTCCCAGCCAAGAGAGCACAAGCAATTCATATATGTGCATCAAGTGCATATGGCATGCACTTAAATTGGTGTTTCATGAGAGTATTTATACAAAGGTCATGGATGCTTTAACATTTGTTACTCCTTTAGAAGAAAAAAATCACACAAATCCCCAAAACCTGCACAAACCATAGCTCAGCAACAGCAAGAAGCTTTGTCACCATGAGAGGGAAAACATTGCAATTAGATGGAAGGCTTGCAATTGCAATCAAAAACTTTATTTACACATATGCTGCTGTGGATATGTGTTATAATTGTAACTGTGCTAGAAGGAAGAAAGAAGGGGTGGAACTGGAATAGTGGAGAAAGAAGTTCTGTGTGGCATTCTGAATACCTCTGGGTAGCTGAGAAAAAGTTCACTAAGACTGTAGGATTGGCAATTATACCAAAGATTGTGATGCAATCATGCAAATCAACAGTGTATCCTGACCTTTACTAGTATATTCATAGCAGACTTTTTAGCCACAGCTGGGAGATGATAAAAATTGATAAAAGAAAGCAAATCACAGAACAAATTCCTTAAGACCAGCAAAATTTAAAGTCTATGATGATCACATTTGGAGAAGAGATGAATAAGAGAAGCAAAAACACTATAGTAGATTCATGACACCAAAAAGGTCTGTTGGCTAGTTATAGTTTCTCAGAATGCAAAATCAGTGAGTTAAAGGAAAATAAGCCTTGAACTATTCTAAAAGGTGTCCCTTTTTTGCGTATACTTAATAAGTCTGTAAAACATTTTTTTTTTACCAGATAGATATCTTTGAGAAAAATATCAACTCATAGGGGAAATGTATTATACATGAAAATTTATAAAATTATACTAAAAAGAAGGAGGTGCTGAGGGGGCTGTTTATTTTTGTTATGTTGACCATTTCATGGTCAAGCAGTCTGATTGTAATTACAGCAGCAACAAAAATAAATTTTAAGTCCTCCTTTTATAGTTATCCATATAATCATTTCTACAACAGCTTGATTAATCAGATTCCTCAAGGGAAAAGCTTTTGACACTTCTAGCAATTCTCTGTGTTTATCTCAGTTTTTACAACTGCCCCATCATCATCAAGCAACGGGTCACTAGAAGTTGGATTCTTTTCCATGTGACTTTGTTATAGAAGGCAAAATCAAAGTGATTTACCAAAGGTAGTCAAATGTTATTTGTAAAGAGAGGCACTCTGCTTTCATCTGTAACAAAGTGCTTTAACAATCTAATCTTGTTTTTTTGTTTTGTTTCATTATACATTAATTAAATTGATTTTTTTTAATCCAGTAACTCTGCATGATTTTTGTGTTTGATGGCAGAGATTATTAATACAGTGCGTAGGCAAATACTCATGTGACATTCAATCTTATCTACAGTGTGGTTTTGATATAATAACAACAATTTGTATTAACCCCTTGTACTGGTTTTGCACAGCATGGTTTTTGGTAGCGCAAGGGCCACAGAGGTGACTCCTGTGGGAAGTTGCTGAAAGTTTCCACCGTGTCCAGCAGAGCCAATCCCTGATGGCTCTGAAGATGAACATGCTTCTGGCCAAGGCTGGACCAATTAGAGATGTTGCTATTTCTTCTGTGATAACGTATTTAAGAAGAAAATTAAAATGAAGTCACAGGTTTTTCTTCTAGTCAGAGAAGAGGAGCAGGTGAGAACATGTGAAGGAGACAACATGGAGACATCAAGGTCAGTGGAGAAGGAGCGGGGGGAGGTGCTCCAGGTGCCAGAGCTGAAGTTCCTCTGCAGGCTGTGCAGATCATGGTGAAGCAGCTGTGCCCCTGCAGCCTGTGGGGATCCACGGGGGATGCAGAGATCCACCCACATTCCATGGGGATCCATGGGGGGTGCAGAGATCCAGCCACAGCCTGTGGGGATCCACGGGGGATGCAGAGATCCACCTGCAGCCTGTGGGGGAAGTGCTCATGGCTGGAGTAGGTGGATGCCTGGAGGAGGCTGTGATCCAGTGGGAGACCCGGTGGAGAGAGTGGGGTCCCTGCTTCCCGGATGGAGCAGCCTGTCCTTGGAGGACTGCACCCCGTGGAAGAGCGACCCACATCACAGCAGCTTTGGGAGGACTGCTGCTCGTGAGAATGGACCCATGCTGGAGCAATTCATGGAGAACTGCCTCCCACGGGAGGGACCCCAAGTCTCACAGGGGAAGGACTCCTCTCCCTTAGCAGCGAAAGAAAATCTCAAGGGACGAACTGAGCAAACCTCCACGCCCTGTCTTCCTATGCTGTCGGTGGGAAGGAGGGAGGGCCTGGGGGAAGAAAAGGTGTATATAAGGGTTTAATTTACATCTCAGTATCCTCCTCTGATTTTGTTAGTAATACCTCTAAGTTGAACCTCTTTTGCCCTTGGAGCGTTCTCTCCCAGTCCTTAACTCATGAACACTTTGTTGATTTTTTTCTCTCCTCTGCCCAGCTGTGGAAGGGAAGGGTGAGCGAGTGACTAGTGGGTGCCTGGCATTTGGCCAGTGTGAAACCTGACACTATCAGACACTAAAGCTCAGGCAAACCTGATTCCCAGCAGCAGCTTACCTGATTTTCAGCTCTCTGTGCAAGCCTCAGGCTCTCAAGAACAGACTGAAGTCCCAGAGTCTTGTCTCTTGATCTCTGAGGGAACAGTAGAGGCTCTGAAACCTGAAAAAACCTCTTGGTATTACTGTCAACAATATAATAACAATAATTATTATTAATACAAATAACACTGATGAAATCTGAAATGCCTCAGGAAAAAAAGGCAAGGACAGATTTCCTGACAAAAGCAGCTGGGCAAACTCTTTTATTTTTGTAAGAAACAGTGCAGAATTGAATAGCCTAAATGTGAAAAAAAAAAAATTTAATTGATAGCAAGAAATATGACAAGTGAAAAAAGCAAGGCAAAAAACAACGCTGTCAGTAACAACTCTCTTGCTCTCTTACTAAGAATTCCAGGCTGCTGTCTTCTGCTCTGCCTCTAGCCCAGGCTCTGTTCCTTTAGCAAGCACAGTTCTGGCATGTTTGTCCCCCAGTTTTGGCCTCCCACTTCATTGGACAGATGACCAGAGAAAACTGACCTCTTGACTTACTCTGATCTGGGTCCTATGATTATTCCATTTTTATTAGCATTTTTTTAAAAGATGAAAAGGTGAAAGAATGGCACTTAAGATTCAAGTGTTAAGAGCCAAATATATTCACAGAGGTTAAAAGTCTCCATATTACCTCAGAAGAAAAGATCAGGAATTTCAAACATCAAGGGGCTCCTCCTGTTTTGGGTTAGCAGTAAGTTTTTTCAACATCCAGTCTATCTACTGTCAGAGAGAATATCCACTGTTGCACTTAATAAGGTAGAAACCAATATACATTAATTATTGCTGGCTGTTGTCCTCCAGGCAGCTTTTCTTTAGGTTGTACAACTGGCTGTGACTATGATAGCCCTGGTCTGGATCTCCCTTTTTCTCCATCAGTAGGGCCTACTTTTCTCCTTAGTAGTAAGGCTTGTGCCTGAAAAGCCATGTATTAGTTCAGGGAGAAAGGGGAGTTTCATGTGAATCCTCCCATTTAATGTGTGTGACAGACCCAGACATAAAGTGAGTGGTAGTCTTTTGTTACTATCTCGAACTTCATATGAGATTCTTGAATTTGTATTTGAAAATGCCGTTATGTTTAAATTGCTTTAAGAGTAGATCTCTGGAGAAATTTTTTTGCCTTTGCCTTTATCAGCATAAGGTAGCAACAACTTCAGCAATTAAACCTGATGGTGGTAAAGGCTGGAGTCTCACTCCATCCATGCCTACAGACCTCAGGGACTGCAGTAAAGGTCATATCATATGGTTAGTGGTGTTCTTTTCTGTTTCTGGGCCCAGAGAGACACAGTGGCTGAAAAACACAAAGAGATTTAAAGAGCTTATTCTGGTTTAGATGCCTGGAGCCAGTGCTAAGGGGATAATTTACATTTTTAAAAGTCCCTTCTAACCTATAGCTCACCATAGTAGGCATTGAAAAACCTTTATTTCCATGGCTGGTCACAGAAAAACCCCTACCTGGGTATTAGTAATGCTGGGTTTAGTAACACTGACTATAGCAGAAGCAGTGAAGCAGAAGGTTTTTTTATATTAACTGTCCACACTCATACTCTGCAACATGCTTTCAGCTTTGTCATACAACAGTAAATCAAAATGTTTCTGTATTATTTCTCCAGCTAGGCCAACTGAGAAAGCAGCTGGCCCGTGGTAGGATGACTAAAGGACTTTAACCTCTCTTGCCAGAAGAGTGCAACAGTTTGTAGAAAATAGTTTTCTGGCTGGTGTATGTATGCACAACATTGCAAACAAGGTGTTTTATTCAGTGCCCAGACACTTTAGGTGCCACCAAAGAGATAAACTACTTTTTTCTTCCCTTTATTTTTTTATATTAGCCATGATTTCATGCAGAAAGTTCATAGAAGCCTTCCCTAGCTAGACTTGCCATGAGACAGCCTCTCACTAGAGTTTCTGCAGATTTAGTTTTAGGTATTTATAAGCTATTTCCCACATTTTAGCCAAATTATTTGCTGGGGCAAAATAGCAAATGTCAGTCTGTATCCAAAAGTGAGTGCAACACAAACTTGGAATATCTCCTTCTCTGCATCCAGAATTTAGTTCTAACAGTCGTATTTACCTGATCAGAATAGATAAATAATACCAAATGGCTTACATGTCATGGCTACAAAGTGACAGCGATCAACAAATGTGTGAATCAAATTATTCATCCATAACCTAAGCACTATCAATTGACTAGAATTCCTAATGATCCACATAGCTGAAATAAAGCATTTTTTATATGGAATAAATTCAAAGAAGAAACTAGGGGGTTTATATCTCTATCATAGCTATTTCTCTTCATAGGCTTGATGTCATTTGTGGGGGTGGGGTGTCCATCATAGCAGTTTTGGACATTAAGCTTAAAATTCAGGATTAGTTTCTCACCTAAAAAAAGATCATGGGGATATTCCATTGGTTATTTGGGAGTTTTTAAAAACATATCCAAATAAGTATTCTCAGTAGGAAATTATTTGGCCAGTTACTTGAATTTTTGATAATTAGTGGATAAAAATGTCTTGTACCCAAATATATATAAAACTTTACATTCTGTGAGCCACTCTAAATGACTTTAAAGAAAAAGAATTGAAAAATCCCAAACTTTATTTATCATTCAAAGTGAGGTCGTTGACTAAGAATTATTGAGAAACCAATGGGAAAATCTTGCTGAAAAAGTAACCCTTGCCTAGGATTCATATAGTGTCTTGTGACAAGTGGTTCAAGTTAGGAGTCAACATTTGGAACACCTGACAATTACCATCAAAAGCCTTTAGTAAACACATTTTTACATCATGAATGTTTTTAACCTCCTGACTCTTATCTGTTCATGTTCTTTAAAGCAGTGTCAGGGTCAGATATGGAGATTGGTAGATGAGTTGTAGTATTAGATCAAACAGAGTCTACATAAACCTATACACTACTTTCACTTCATTGGTGTCCCATGGTCTATATGAAAGCATTGCCTGGTTGATTCATACTGGCCTAAGTTATCATACCCTGTTCTAACACATCTTCATTACAGTTACGTAAATGAAATATGAAGGGACTGATTTTTATGGGTCTACCTTTTGTACAGAAGAACATCTCACCAAGTCTGCTTTAGCAAACTTTTAGGTTTCCTCAATTTGATTTCACAAAAAAAAAAACAAGTGAAAAAAGGGCTGGGCCATGATTTCAAGTGGACCTGGAACCATAAAGGAAACAAACCAAAACCACTTTCAAAATGTTTTATAATCTGTGGGGAGGAGTGTTGTTTAGCTTTTTTTTTTATCTTACTAGGTACACTGAGAAGATCTGACTTGTAAAAGGCTGCAAGTTGTTAGGAATTGCCTGAGCAGTTCAGATACTGCCAGCTGCCCGACAGCAACAAAAAACTTGCCAAAGACCTGAAAACAGGATGGTGCACAGGAAGAACGAGATTTCTTTGAAACTAATGGGAGTTTTGTTATGTAGGCCTGTACATCAGATAAGCACACTGTTCTTGCATTGTGCCTTTATCTGGTTACTCTAAAATGGTGGTGATGAGTTAAAAAATCCTTTTTAAAAATAATTTCACATATACCATTAAAAGATACCTACTGTCAGTTCATCTCAGTTTTTTTTAGACAGAAAAACTGCAGGCAGGACAGTGGCAGGCTGGAGTACGGTGGTGTCAGAGGCAAGTAGCTTATGTTAAACAATCAGCCAATGATCCTCGATTCTATTCATAAAAATCTGTCTAAACAGCAAAATCCATGAATAAATAAGTGAGTGAATACATGCATATGCATATACAAATGCATATTAGTTCTTTGGGGTTTTGTCATTTTACAACTTGGCTTATTTACCATTTGTATTTTTTTTTCATGTTTCTTCATGAAAGAGACTTTGTTTTACATTGTTTCTTTTTTCTCTTTGGAAGAGGAAATAGACATATTTCTGTATATTTTTCACTTCATTTTGAATGGTAGAAAAGTCATAGTTTTCCAAGACAGTTGTACAAGAAAAAGTAGAAATGAAAGCAGGGAAAGTGTTTGAAAAATCTAATCGCAATTGTTGTGCCCTAAGCTTTCAGCCAAAATTTACTCCCAGTCAGACATGTGAAGTCCACAGAATTGTTTCAAAATATGTAAAATTAGATTTCTTTAAAGTACTTTAAAATGCTATTAAGTTTCAAATTTGGTGTATCTAGATAGAAATGCCTGAAATGATCTGAATTTTAAAAAAGAGTAGTTAAGTGAAAATCTTTCAAGTCTGTAATCAATGAGAATGTTTTTGAAAACTGACTTAATAATATAGAGGGGTAAAAAATCACTACATTATAAATAAAACCTTTGGCATCAATATCAGAGAACAGAGTGAATAATGACATTAAACATGCTCTGCAGTTCTGCTTCACTTTCTTTCACATAAATGATGTGTTTCCAAAAGAAGATAAATAAATGTAAAAAAAAAAAAAAGGCAAAAAACAACTAAATGAAAAATCATGCTGCATTAGATGACTTTGCAGTGGAATGTGCTATTTCAAGCTCGGTACATACTGTGAATACCAGGATAAAATAATCTGTTCAGCACAGTGAAGTTTGAGTACTTTTTCTCTTACTGGAGTAACAACTGTTGCAGGCAAAGAAGAAAAGGAAAGATTTCCCACCTACGCCTCGCCTACGTGATACATGAGGAAATGGAGAGGGTTAAAAGGACAGACAGAAAAGCAGGTATCTCATATATTTTTGAACTGTTTGACAAATACTGGTTTCCCTGAAGTGTATGTTTGGAGGACTGATCATCCTCTCAGTCCAGGAGAAGCAGCGAAACTGAGCCCAGACACAGGAGATCCTGCTTCAGCTGTGCAGCCGCTCCCGGAGGCTAACACAAGGACTCGTACGTGCATGTGTGCAGTAGTTACAAGATCCTGATGGCTTTATTACCCTTGAGGCCTCCTCTTCGGTATGTCAGTATACTCCTAACCTAACATGACGAAAATCAAACAAGAGTTTGTTGCGTTTGTTGCTGTGGAAATATGAGTTCGGTTGCTTCAGTTTCAGTGGGATTTCCCTCCTCCCCC
>VWYP01012005.1:298352-313201 GCA_013400435.1 Pycnonotus jocosus
GCCCGTGCTCTGTGCCCCCTGCACCCCGGAGAGACTCGCTCTGTGCCCGCCCGTCCCTCCCGACTGCCCGGAGGCTGCCCGGCAGCCCGGCTGCAGCTGCTGCCAGACCTGCGCCCTCGGGCCGGGGCAGCCCTGTGGGGTCTACACCGCCCGCTGCCGCCTGGGGCTCCGCTGCCACGTTCCGGCCGAGGAGCCGCGGCCCCTCTCCGCCCTCATCCAGGGGCACGGGACGTGCTTGCCCGCCAGCGAGGTCGGAAGGATGCGCACGGAAGAGCCGGCAGGTACCATCGCGTCCCCACTCCGCGCCACCCCACGGGCCGTGTCGGGAGCTGCGCGCCGGGCGCTGCGGGAGAGCCCTGGTCGAGGGCAGCCGCAGGAATTGGCAGGCTCGATGCGCCGCACCTGGAAACGGCGCTGCGGGCTCTGGGAGCCAGCAGCTGGGAACAATGAGCGAGCTAAGGCAGGCGTCTGAGGAATGGGGGGGCTGGAATGCACTTTCCAGGGAAACATGCTTTAACCTGTTCGAGGTGAGGTGTATCCTGGTGCCAGGCCTAAGATGTTCGCAACAAGCTGGTATGTTGCAGTCTGAAAGCACGAAAACCCTAAAGCATAGTGATGGGACAATGTAGAATAACTATAACAAAGTATCTGGGAGGCTGCAGACAGTTTTTCTTTAGCAGTAGACAGCAGCTGGAGTAGGACAAATGTTTTGTAGACTTTGGTGATGTCCATCTCTAAAAGTCATGCTAGAGAATGAAAAGGTTTTGCACCTGGGTTCATTTCAGGAATAAAATCTACCTGGAGTAGTGGAGTGCTAGCCAAATTATCCTGAGGCAAAATGGCATCTTGAGCATCTTAGACTACATGATGGGCAGGAATTTCTTCAGTGTTATTTTGTTAATTTTCTATTATTATTTTCATCATCACTACTCCTATGTCCATGAAGTGGTGATTAAGGTAAGTCGGTAGCATTACAAAAGTGATCATCATTAACTCAAAATAACAATAGCTATTAGTAGAAGTAAGTGGAGCTTCTCTTGTACTTGGGGGGTTGGGGAAGGCAGAGAATAGTGACTAAACTGAGTATTTAAGCTACCTACATTCAATTTTATTTGATTCTTTCCAGAGTTTGCTTGCTTCATTCCTTCCTTCCTTTCTTTCTTCCTTTCTTTCCCTCCTCAATTTCTCATTTCAATTTTTTCTTGAACATTGTCAAAGGGTGTTTTTTAGTCTATTGCCTCTTCACAGCCTTGATCCAGCATGTAATTTAGACACATAAAAAATTATCCTATGATGAATCACCTGCAATTGAAGAGAGTTTCTGTTGCTTTCAGTGGAAGAGTTCACACATGCTGATTTAGGCACTGGCATGAAGGCCATTATCAGGCAGAACCAAATATTTTCTGCCAGTCCTTTTCTCTTTGGTCTAATGACAGCCAGTACGATCTACTTCTGGCTCCTGTGAATTGCTACCCCTTCTTACTATTGAGGCAAGAACAAAGTACAGGATACCCTGGGATGAGGTCTTGGCCATTTCCTCTCATGAATAAAACCAGAAATACATCATACTGATGAAAAATTCGTTACAAATTCAACTTCAGTCTTTTCTCATTTAGCCAAGTTTCTACAACCCACTGTAGTCAAGAAGGTTTTTTTCACTTCTAACAGACTGGCTGCAGCTTCATCTTTGGGATTGACGTAATTTTGAAGGATCATAAAATAACCAACTTGTTAGAGAATAGCTGCTGAGCCCTTCTATGAATTTATTAGCACAGTATAATTTGCCACGCTGCACATGTAATTTATTCCTAAAGGATCTACCGTAATGGATCTGTCGTAGATATTACTTTTGTTTTTCTTTTGGTTGATCTTTCTCTTCACATTTTTAAACTTTGAGAAATAAATGCAAAATTTCACTGAAGATGTTCACCTTAATATCATTCATTTCCAGATTCTATAGAACCTGATGATGTGCCTTTGGAAAGCACTGAAATAACACAGGATCAGCTGCTGAACTATCAGTTGATGTTTCCCATAGGCCAAGATAAATCCATTCCCTGGAATGCCATCACTGCATATGAAAACATGAAAGCAAAGAGAATATCTGAACTCAAGAAATGGAAAGAGCAGGTGGGTTTTCTTTGTAAACTTTCAGAGAACATTTCAGTAGAGCCTTGCAAAAAAAATTCTAGCAGCAACATTGAGATGTCAGTATTTGGGGTAGCTGGCAAACCAACTTTTGGAACGTTCTCATCAGATGCTTGAGGAACAGACAAAATGTATGGAGCGATAATAACCTGTACATCAGGTATGTCCTACATGGACTTCATGCAGAGGCTGAATGTTCCACCATATTTACGATCAGAATATAACCTGGCCCCTTAATTTACAGCAATCTATGTTAAATTATTGGACTCCTTTATTGTTTTAGTTAAGAAAAGGCATTTGTCACTGGTCCAACATACAGTGAAATAAAAGGGAGTCCTTCCGTGTAGTTATTGATGAAACACCAATGGAAAACAAAATGTGATTCTCTCTGACCACAAGGAAACACTATTAAGTACATTCATGCAGAAAGACAAAAAGCTCAACGATTAAAGTGGGGTTCAACACTGCAAAATCCCAGCAGACGATGACGGCGTAGGGCCTCTGCAAGCAGGTTTGTGTTCCACTGGAGGGCGCGAGAGAACCACGGTCAGAGCGGTCGCAGGCAGCAGCACCGCTGCGTTACGGAGCTGGGTTAGTCGGGCAGCACAGGAGCCTGGGCTCGTCATGGTCACTGACAAAGTCGAAAAGAAAAATATACTAATCACCACCCTACCTTAGGAAACTTCATTCCATATCCAGTCCAGAACAGGACTTAATCACTGATTTAGTTTGAACTGTTATGCACATGTGCTGTTAGCTGCCAGGACTGAATTTTAGGGTTTCTGCTTTTCTCACCCAGAGCCACAGATAAACCCACAGACTGGAATATGACAGCTTATATGAGGGGCTAACATGGGGAGGTTTTGCAAAAGCAGGGGTTATGTTTTCACTCAAAAGTAGAAATATTTGTTCAGTCACTTTTCCTTTCTTGTACTGATTCAAACATATTAGGTACTATGACGTACAGAAATTGTGACTTTGAAAAAGAGAGACAGCAAACTGTGCAAACAGTGAATATTGCAAACATTTCTTCATCCTCAGTTCCAAGAACTTTGGGGTTTGGTCTTAAAGCTACAGAATAGCTCCATGTTGCTTTGGCAACGGTTCTGTCCTTTACAAAAGATAACAAACATTCAGATGTTTGTTCTTGCACCATCTATAAACGTCTTGCACCCATCCTCCATATATCAACAGAGCACAAGGCCATGGCAACCTGGAAAACGTGACCAACCTCACGTACCAGTCTTCCAGCATCTACCTCCCTGTAACAGGAGAGGTTGTATCCTCAGGACTAAAATCCCCATATTTATGAGGACAGAACAAAACCCTCAAATAATAGTAATAAAAAAAGGTCTGAATGCAACACCAAAATTTTTCTGGCTGTGCTGCTACTGAAAGAAGAAAAACTACATACAAAACAGTCTGGTATAGATTTTATGCCTAACAAGTATTTTTAGCTTTTTACTGTCTATATTCTGATCACCTTTTGTGTAGCTGACTTCCTTGTGATTTTGGTATTCAGTACCTTGGTATTCCTGCAGGGTCCTTGTCAGAAGGAGCTCTACAGAGCCCTGTACAAATTGGTGAAGGCTCAGCAGAGAAGCAGAGGGGAGATCTACAAATTTTACCTGCCCAACTGCAACAAGAATGGATTTTATCACAGCAAACAGGTGCGTGCCTTTTCCTTCTCCCTGCTCACAGCAGTTCTGTGACTAGCCTGATACAACCAACCCTTTCACAGCCCTCTGCTCCCAAACTCATAAGATTGCAGCAGGTTGTAAAAACAGGGATATTTAATAGTGAGAGCAGATGGTTCATCTTTCTCTTCAAGGTGAGCTGCATGCTGGTGGATGTCAGCAAGAGGCAGGAGTCTTTTCCCTTCAGAGAACAGGTGCACTCAAAGCCTTTTCCAAAATATTTTATTCCTGTCTGCTCCCATGTACTTGATTTGTTGGCTTACATTCAGCTGACATTAATTCATAATATCTGCCATACTACCTGCCAAAACCCATTGAATATATAATAATGACTATATAAAAAGTGGGCTCTTAGCTCACAGGCAGTGGAAAACCTACATAGGCAGTGAAAAAAAAAAAACTCTTTGGAGCAAAATTAACCTTCTGAAAGCCTAACAAAAATACTGATCTGTGCCACCTGTGGATTAGGTTATTTGCTCATTTCCATTATACTCTCAAAAAAATCTATTGCAAATTACAGTGAGAGTAATCTGCAAAACTAACTAAAGCTCCAAACCTCAAGCCACACCCTGTAGCCACAGGTCATAGACCTACAAATTTTGTAGGTCTGCATATGTCTGTGTCACCAAGACTTCTTGGTTTTGGGAATGGCATCACGGTGTGACTCATGAACACCGTGACCTGGGGTCTAATCAAGTGCAAACAGAAACTTGTTTAAGCCCCTCCCCAAGAAAAGACCACCTAATTTGTCTCCTTGTTTGAAGAGACAGAATTCAATCATTGCTCTCACCCTATGAGATTGTATATTCTGCCATACTTCCATTTCTCACACTGGCACAGGAAGATACTGCTGTTTTCTACTGCTGTTTACCAAGGACTGGACAGTTTTAAATCTGAAGTTGCTCTTGTGATAGCTGAGCTTAGGTCTTGGTTCCCTAACCAAGTGTGTTGTTTGGAGTCTCTGCAGACCACTGCATTCAAAATAAGCTTCTGCAGGTCCCTACCTTCTGATTCTAATTCTGTCCAACACCTCTATTGGCAGTACCTCACAGCTAATCTTACAGTTACTTACTGTGACTTTTTATTATTGTTGTTAATAATATTCTAGTGTGAAACTTTACTGGATGGAGACTCTGCTGAATGCTGGTGTGTCTATCCAAAAAATGGCAGAAGAATTCCTGGATCTACAGAAATTAAAGGAGACCCAGAATGCCAACAGTATCTCAGCTCACAAGAATAAAACTAAACCCTGAGGTTTTTCACACCAAATTTTCTGTGGGGCCTATTATAGTCAGAACCATTCCAGTCAGGAACCATTTCACTAAGGTAGTCTTGTGCACCTGATTTTGAGTGTATGAGTAACCCCATAAAGTAACATTTTTGCTGCACTGAGATTGCCTACATGTTGAAGTGGCAAATGTGAGCAACTGCCAGACCAAATCCTACAATATTGTATATTTTGTTTGTATCATATTATATATACCCTCATATGTAAAGCTGATTAATTATTTATTTCACACTGCATGTATTTTTTGTTTCTATGTGTTGTTACTAATTTATATTCTCAAACACTTCAAAACTTTATATTTAAATACTTAATATTATTGTGCTTAAGTATATGCATCATGTTGGAGGAATGTTGCAACTTAAGACTACAAATGGCATAGCTGTTAGAAAAAAAAATGGCTTGTAAACTTGCATTTTTGTAATACATATTTATAGATGTAAAACTGAACTTGAAAAATAGATTTCAGTAGAAAACATGCTTAGAAACCTATTTAAAATCTGTTTTGTGAACATATTTGTTCATTTGTAACATAATTGTTACTTTTGCACCTCTGTTTCAATGCCAAGTTGTTTCTTAAAAAAAGATTATATACTGAAGCTCCTGATGGGATAGTATTTGTATCTGTTTTTTAAACATGTGCACTGGATAAATGGCAAAACACAATATGACATTCTGCACCACCTTTGACAGGTGTAAGTCACTCATAATATTGACAATACTATTTAAAATGAGCTATTAAAAGTCTTCTGCTCTGCCCTTGTCTCTTGTTTTCTTCTTGTTTCTCTTCAAAAGTCTGACCTCAAAAGGAAAACAGGCAAAAGCCTTGCAAATCTGCCTCCTGAATTCCATGCTCCTTTTACGTTCAACGAGTTTCCTTGTTTTGGTCTCCCTGCCCCGTTCCCCTAGTCCTGCCCTCTCCAGTCCCAGCTGTGCCATGCAAGCCTCTGCCTTGGGCAAAACAGCAGCCTCCAAAGAAGTTTTTAAAAGATTTTCTGGATAGGAAAGCTGGATGCCTTTCTCCACTCAAAAGCTCAAGGCAGCAGTATCAGTATATTTACAAGATAACATCAAGACTAGAAAGAGCCATTTCCTGCACAGAAAGTCAGAGGTTAAAAAAAGGAGGCTGGGAAAAATGCAGCCTGACACTTTTTTTCTGAAAGTAGAGAAGAAGCTACTCTTGGCTTGGGATATGGTCCATTTCCCTCCCGTACATGTTCCTTTGACTTAATGATTGCAGAGAAAAAGACGATGCAAGTGACTGTCATTCTGGCTTCAAGCTGATTTTGTCCATGGAGAAACTGCTGTGGGAGTAAGCAAGTCCCACAGGTGAAAACAGTCTGCACCAACCCTTCCTATGAAAACAGCCGGAGAGGAGAGTGATACCATTTTCTAAGATCCTGGCAGAAGTGAAAGCCTAAAATCTTCCTGCCGTTTGTTGGCACAAATTTTGAGTTTTAAATGGGAGAGGGAAGCTGCTTGTTGAAACTACAAAATGAAAGCATGGAGATCTCTGCCCTCCCTATCACATTTCTGTGGCTTCATACATTGCGCTTGCTGACTGTGTTGGCTGTATCGGCATGCCAATGTCTGCTAATCCCATGTGGGTCTATTAAACTGCTCTAGATTTAAAAGTATATAAAGGATATACTACTAAACTCCTTTGTGAAGTCTTTTGAGATCTTCCCAAGGAAAGCACTGCATAAAAGCAGTCAATGGTATTGGTATTTGTAAGTAACTAATATCTAACATCCCTGTAATGAGCTACTGTGACACCTGGCTAAAACTGTGTTACAGTACCACATTCACTATGTCCAAATGCTTGGCAGTCACTGTATCAACATAATGAAGAAGCAGCAAGTTTTGGACTCCTTTTCAGGGAATCTACTCAGCACTGAACAATTCTCATGGCATTGCCAAGGGAAAATGGTGAAGAAAGGAGGGGAAATCTCAGTCTCAAAGCTACAGCGCACTCTTAAGAGTACTCTGACTGCTCTCACTCCATAGACCTTGTGCAAAAGTTCATCTCTAAAGAGCAGAAATTGATTCTTTTTGTTGGGATAGTTATATCTATAGGGGAAACATTCATAGTTTATGTAATAATAGTCTATTTGGAGAATAGCAATCCAGTGGACAGCTACTTCCAATGTTTCACAGGGTGGAAGGTTCCCATCACAGCTGAAAGGAATTGAAGTTTTCAGTGGAGACAGGGTGTACTGGTTTAAGGCAAATTTGGGAGGAAACCTAAGAGGCCCTCCCTCTCCTCCCCCAAACCGGTTCAGGAAAGACTTCCTCAGAGAGAAGTGGAAAGAAACCTGTTTATTAACAGCACTCCCCAAAGCACAATAAATTGAACAATACCCAATAACAAGAACTCCGTGCTGCTCTGGAGAAATGACAGCTTTAGGAAGGGAGTCTCTCCTGTAGATGGTTGCTCTGTTCTTAGTCCCTCTGGTGCTTGGTAAAGTTGCTGTGCAGGGTAGATCTTGATGGGCCAAGCCCCCTGGTGCTCCCCCGGGCCCTCAGTCCAGAGAGATTTGAACAATTTCAAGGAAAAGCAAAAAAAAGGAAAAAAAGGAAAAAGAAAGGAAAAAAAGCAAAGCTTCTCTAGCTAACTAACTAACTAGCAAGAAAGCGAAAAGAAAAGAGAGAGGGTCAGAGAAAAAAAAAAAAGAAAAGAAAAACAAACAAAAAAAACAAACAAACAACAAAAAACCCCACAAAAAAACCCCAAAAAAACTCTCTTTCCTGCGTCCATCTCAAGGCCAGAAGGAGGAAGAGAATTTCTGAAAACAAACTGCGCACTCCCCTTCAGACTTAATATGAAAGGTACAAAGCATAATATGCTGAATAAACCTAACAGACAATTTGGGATACAAACATCATAACATCACCCTAGGACACAGGGGTTTAGGAGATACTCTTTCTTTGTTAAGTACTAGAAGCAGAAGTTACTTTACACGATGTCCAGGAATGACAGGCCAATTTCTAAGAAGTGTTTAGCCCCTTACTTACCACTGAAAGTGGTAGGGGAGGAGTGCCTCTTTATCTGCAATTTGGCTTCCTACGACATCTTCCCAGGACTCACCAGGACAGACATCTCAGCTGCTCTGGGATGAGATGCCTGACTAGGACAAGATTCTTTCATATAGCGGGATTAGGACTAATGCAAAGAGGCAAAGCAGGCAAATTTTGTCTTCCCTATAAAAATGCTGCCATGAACTTGGACTGCATTTACACCATAGATGACACACTTTGTTTTGTCCTAATTTTTGCAATCAGCCTCAAACATCAGGGTGAAAAATCAAAGGTCTTCAGTTTTTCTTGGTTTTTTTTTTTTTTTTCTGTTTGTGGAGCACTTTGTTTTTTGTTGTTTTGATGGTTTTTGGTGTTTCTTTTTGTTGTTGTCCCTTCCCTTCCCTTCCCTTNAGTGTGTGCTTCCCACAATGGTTCTTCCTGTGCTGGCAAGCCAAGCCTGGTAGGAATGAGTGGGCAATCAAGGAAGGTGCCACAGGATACTCAACAGCTCAGATCACCTGGTGTGTAGCTGGATGTGTAAAGGGGATATAGTGATCCTTGTTATTTCAGCTCCCTCCCTTCACATTCACTTGCATTCCTCCTACTCTACCTAAAAAGAATTACTTGGTGGGAAAGTCTCAGGTGAGCATCTGTGATGTTTGGTTCATGTCATCTGAGTACCCTACCTACCTAGTTTGTACTTCTTCCTGCCAAACCCTGTCAGCTTTGCTGCAGCAGGGTTTTTTCCAGCCATGCCTCCTCCTGCCCATGGCTTACTGCCAGCTGCAAAATGCTCATGGCACAGAAATGAGGTCACTGCTCTCTGCACTTCATTTTCTACCCACCGTTTTCCCCAAAGCTGTCCAAAGACAACCAAAAATCACCTGGTATTTGGCTGTGCTCATACTCAGTCTGCTCATTGCTTTGGTGTACAGCAGCGACACATTTGTGTCAGCTAGAACTGGCAGAAAGTGAGAGGAGAGAAAGGAGGAGAGAAAGAAAGTGGTGGTGAAGGGCAGCCAACCTTAACACTGAAAGCTCATCAGTATCTCTGCCACTTCTCTACCACAAGAACACATGTTTTGGACAAGAAAAACTTAGTCAGGGAACAACTTCCTGCAGACACAGTCCAAAATGCAATTAGATATTAAGCACACAAAAATTTAGCCTTTTACTTTACAAACTTATTCCTTTGATCTTGCACTTGCTAATGTGAGTCTTAAACACAGAAAAAAATAAAAGCTAAATGGAAAATGCATCATATACAGTTTTCTTTCCTCATGGAGAAGAAAAGTGGGATGAAAAGGAATGGCACATGGCAGAGACTTGTAACAGGATTTACTGCATTTCTGGAAAGCACTCAGCTCCCATAACACTAGATATTATATGTGCTATTATTACAAGTGATATTATTATTAGATATTACTAAAAAATTGCTAAACCAGACCTAAAACAGGTTTTTTTCTGCAAAGTCAGAAGAAAATATGCTTGTGCTTTACCAGCAGTCTAACAGCACTGACTTTTCAGAATTATTTTTCTACACATATCATTGCTTTGCCATTGCAGAACAACACGGATGTCTAACCTCTGCTCAGCCCATGATAATAATTAATAATTATACTAATAATACACTAAGAATTAAATAATAAAGAAAAAATGCCTTTAAAAAAAAAGATCCAGACTACTCACTCCAAGCTAGACTCTCTGATCATGCTGTAAATTGAGTGGTCAAGTTCTATATGTATCTTTAGACAACACTTTAGAAGTTGGTCTACTTTTCCTCGGCTATCACTCCACTGATAAACCAGTAGCCTAAACAGTCTCCCCAGGCTGCACTGGAGACAGGTCTATTTTCTATTTGCCAAAACATTTTGCATTTATCGACCAATTGTTGCTGTACATTGCATGGAGAATTGGGCAGGTATCCAGACTGCCACAGGAAAGAGGGGTATGAACATCTTAACACCTAATTGTGTTTATTTCACTCTGAGATTTGGGTAGGTGGTATATATTGTGTAACAGTAGCAGAGTTGGTGCAAATGGAAGGCTTCTCTTACTGACTTGCCACCCTACATTACTAGTCCTTTTTAGGTTAAAGGTGGGAGGGGACAAAGAAGGAGAGGGCTTGGGAACACAGCCACTCCATTCTGTATTACCAGTAAGTACCAAAAAATCAGCAGTGGAGCAGGAGCCCATACATACCAGCACTTACCCTCTGACTAATGAAAATAGCTCTGATGATTGCTCTGCCAACAAACAAAGGCTTTCTTTTCCCTCTTTTTCTCCTCTTTTGACTTACAACTGCCCCAGAGAGCAAAGTTCATCTGAAAGGAAGCTACTGTGAGGGTCCAGGGAGAGAGGCAGTATTCCATGAGAAAGATGTGGGAGTAAGGGTGCTTGTGGATGTTGCAGTAAGGTTAAATGAATAAATTTAAACTGAGTCCATTCCAGATCATGACTGTTTTATTTCAAAAAAGTTTCTGCACATCTTTTCAGACTCCCCCTTGGATTATCAAGTCTGAGAGGCAGCATGGGCAGCCCAGCAGAGACAAGGGCACACAAGGGAAGGCAGGGGCTGTGCGCACGCTTGACTCCTTGCTGCTTCCTTACCTGCCACGTTTTGCATCACAGGCAGTGCCTGACCAACAGACACAGCTCTTCTAGCACAGCCTCTGTGCTGCAATTCTGCTATGCTGAGCACAGCATAGGCAATCTTCCTCTTGCTCTCAGTCTCCCCCAATCGAGACATAAACTAACAAAGAGAAGCCTATTTGTGCCTGTACTGAGGGTTTTAATTGCATAATTATGCAAACGGTCACAGGTGACTTTTTCTTTGTCTCACTGACAGTGCTTTGTAGTTCACCAGGCTGATATGGAGATGCTGAGGTTCTTTGGAAAAGCATCTTAGTGTGGGATGTCTGTGAAGGCCAAGAGCAAATGGTGGCTATAATCATCATCTTCTTTTGTATTTTTTCTTTGCCTGCAGTGTCTGTCTATTGCTGCTTTGGCAGCTGATCCCCTAACATTTAGCCCCAGCAAGGGAACAGAAAAAGATCAGCAACATATTACTGGCAGCATGGTAACAGCAACTGTAGAAATGTATGGCAGGATCTGAGGGCTGAAGCTTGTGTGCAGCATCCCTGTGATAAAACAATAATCAACCATCCAAGCTCAGTTAGGTCTTTTTTACGGAGTGCAAATTACATGATACATAGCAGACATAAGGAAACAAGTTTCACCTTGAATATTCTTGATATGGCATAAGCAGGCAAAAATAGCCTCGGTTCTCCAATTGCAAGGAGTGAAGGAAATGCACTCTCAACTTGGCTCTTGTAAGCAAGTCCCTCCACTATTCCACTATTGGAAGGAATTACCACAAATGGCTATGGGAAGCAGTCATTTTCTTTAGAGTTTTTCAGATTAGGAGATTTTTCTGCATGAAACATCAGCTTCCTTCTGCAGAGATAATTTTGCTACCTTTCTTTTCCTCCCCACTCATGGAGAGAGCAGTGGGGTAAAACTAGCCTTGACAGAAAAGGTTCTTAAGGAATTTGGATAGGTCAGCAGAAGTGGAAAGCCAGAATGCATACAGCAGCAGGACATGAATTCTGCAAGGATAAACTGAGATTTGCAGCATTATCCTCCACTTTTCCTAATACCTGGTCTCCATCTTATTTTTTCAGCAGCAACATTCTGCCTTGAAGTCATTTGCATTTTTTAACATATGTACAGGGTAAAAGCAAAGAGAAGGTTTTTTCCAATGGGATTTTACCTAAGGCTGATATATATGCTTTTACTTCTGCAAAATCTGAACAGGAAGAAGTACATAAAATGCAGAGTTTTAAAACTAAAGCTTCTTCTGGTGAGCAACAAATCTGTACTTGCCGTTTTCCCAGAAAATTTTCTTTTGGGCAAAAAAAAAGGTAACATCTTCTCAATCAATAAATTGCATAATGTAGACAATCTCACATGCTGGAACTTGGGACACCAAACTGCTTCTGATATGCTTGTACACCCATAGACTCAAAGGATGGTTGAGATTGCAAGTGATCTCTGGAAGTGACCTGGTCCACCCCTCTCTGCTCAAGCAAGGCCATCAGGGAATGGTTGCCTGGGACTGCATCCAGATGGCTTTTGAGTATCTCCAAGGATGGAGACTCCAAAACCACATGGCTAAATGTGTTCTAGTAAGAAGATACCCAGGTCCACAGGACATACTAAAAGACTTCTCTTCTAAAGGCCTTGAACCCATTTTGCATACTTGCAGATGAAGCCATTACTGATATTGATCACAGAAATCTTGTCTTTGGAATACTCTGATATGCTTTCTGGATCTTATTTTCAGAACTCTCAGAAAAAAAAGAAAAAAAAAGTGGGAGTTGGGAAAGAAAAAGGAGCCCTTTCTAATGAGGAAGCAATCATATTCTTCTGGTAGAAATTAAAATAATTTAAGGATTTCTAAAGGCACAGCAGGACCACAGAGAAAATAGCTACATATATAAACATTTCATTTTGTATACTAATATGCTTTGGCATCCAGGAAAATTGCTCAGTACCTTTTATACTTAAAATAAAATTCCTATTGCTAATATGTGAAATCTTTGTGGAGATATCCCTGCTTACACAGTTTTAGAGTGACTAGAGATACACAAAGATGATTTCCCAAATAGTTTGGAAAAACACTACTTAAATTTAGGGCTCAGTTCAATACGGAATTATGCTCTGTAGGGTTCCTATGGAATTTAGTCATAAAAAGTTCAGACTGTACTGAAAATGAATTAATTCCGTGGTTTTGGTATTCAATGAAGCCTCCTTCCCTCATGCGCAAATAGCTAACACTATGCCCTGAAAAGCAGGCATGTCAAAAAGGTGGAAAAGGATATTCTGGGCTTCAAAAACTATAGCCCACTAGATCTATTAAAAAAAGGAACTTTCTCAGAGTTCGTAAGATAATAGATCTGCCTGCAAGGCAGCTTTAATTTGCATTCTGGTCAATTAAAGGAATTTATGCAGCTATTTATCACACTTGTTAAAATAAATACTTACAACATTTATCTGGGCTACATATGGTACTCATGCATTATCTAGAGACAAAACATGTTCAAGAAGAAATTAGCAAGTTTTGCAATATATATTTTGACCTTTTATAACACCTTGCCATGCAAAAATTTGAGGTGCAAATAATGTTATAATTTTTTTCCTGAGGCTGCTTAATATGAACTCAGACCACCTTAGTTTCTTGAAAGATCTTATTAAAAACTAGAAAAAAAGCTGAACTTCTGTTCACTTAATAAAATACTGAAGCTGAAGACAGTGAAGGCACCAAGACATAAGGGAGGTTTCTAATGCATTGGTTTCATTTCTGTCACCAAACCCAAAGTCCTTCACGCACTGCAGCTCTTAGCAGGAATAATTTCTAACCTGTACCCAGAGATAACTGTTCCTCTGAACTGATACTGATCCATACATTTATTTTGCGCTGCCCACATTCTGCTGCATGGGTGTAGATCACAAACACATATATTTGTTTGAATTGGAGCCCTTAGCCATGAGAAAAACCTTTGAATGTTTGAATGATGAGTACTTTGGTCTATTGAATTGGACTTTTGTCTTGACAGAAATAGGAATGCTAAAAAAATAAAAAGAAAAAAACAACCACTGATTCTTTCACTGTAAAAAAGCTATCATTTTGGAGAGAGATAATGATGTTATTTTGCATTTCATACCAGTGTCAACTGATAGGGACATCAGATTGACAATGGCAAGTATCCAATACTAGTGCAAGCAACTGTGCTTATAAAAAATATTTAAAAGGCAACTTTAAACTTTAAATTACAGGTGAGACTTTCTTTTCGGGGCTATTTTTAAACACAATTTCTATCTTAAAGATGCTGTTGGAAGCAAAATAACAAAACTGATTTACACACACTTTTTTTTTCCTCTTATGATTGTGTATTTTCTCTGTTACATGGCTAAAGCTCATTAGTACTAATAAAGGAGCTGAATGCCATTTTTTAAATACTCATGTGACAGATGCTTAAATCAGGTTTAGCTCCTTGAGATGTAGTTTGTTTGGGGGTTTTTTATTAAATATATGACTTAAAGACCTCTACTAACTAACTTCTTCTATATTTGTTTTTAATGGTAGGGAAAAATATAAAAAATTAAAATACTTGACAAAATACCTGAATAATAAAGCCTGTCACAGCCAGCTAAAACATCTTACATACTTGCAAAATATGCCTTGCAAAGCAGCTATCACTTTTGACAAGAAACTGATTTTTGTTTTTCAGAGTGCTCACCAGACAGTTAAAAAAAAAAATAGAGGCAAAATAATAACTCACTTCAATGAATCCAGCCCTTTTTTTCTTATCTATGATTATATGCCCAAATATTGGTGTGTATACAACTTTCTTCTCTCTGCAAAATTGTTTGAAAAGAACCAGTTTACAACTCTTAAAAAAAAAAAAAAAAGCCAGCATTTATTATTTTGCAGGCATTAGATCTGCTCTAGCAATAAAAATATTGCAATAAATCTTCACATCACAAAGCTTTCTGTAACCATGTGTCAGTAATCTGTATTAGCCTGGAGTCTGCATCACTTCATGTACAAATTTTTCTTACCATGATATTATAAAATCTCAGCTTTAATGATGATATGAACTCATTTCATTAGACAGAATTTGGAAAGATATGGAGAA
>VWYP01012005.1:313212-326632 GCA_013400435.1 Pycnonotus jocosus
ATATAAATATATAAAATATTTATATAAAATATATAAATAAATACATATACAAAATATGGCATTATTTTCCAGAGAGGTGATACATTTCACAGGCCACTTTTCCTTATCCAAATTTCATTGTCATCCAGAATTTTTCACAAAGTACATTAAACAACCAGCCTCAAAAAAAAAAAAAAAANATTATTTTGCAGGCATTAGATCTGCTCTAGCAATAAAAATATTGCAATAAATCTTCACATCACAAAGCTTTCTGTAACCATGTGTCAGTAATCTGTATTAGCCTGGAGTCTGCATCACTTCATGTACAAATTTTTCTTACCATGATATTATAAAATCTCAGCTTTAATGATGATATGAACTCATTTCATTAGACAGAATTTGGAAAGATATGGAGAACATTCATAGTGCTGTTCAGCTAACACAGAGTAAGGCGTTAAACATCTGAGTTACGGTGATGGGCTGCCCCAGTCCTGGCAAGCTGCATATCCAAACCCTTTCATGTCCGATTTTCTAGATATTTGCCATTTCTGGTAGGAACAAGGATGGTTGTAATTCATGCAGTGGGAGAGGAATGGGCTCCTCAGCACCATAGTCTCTCCTCCATCAACACAACCCCTAGCCTCAGTGGCTGAAAGCCCCACTGTCCTTAGTCTTCATGGAGTTCCCAAGCCAACAAGAAATTACAGTGTTGATGGCTTCTTTTATCTACAGTGACATCAAACATTTATAGTGAGACATATAAGAATATATATTTATATAAATATATAAAATATTTATATAAAATATATAAATAAATACATATACAAAATATGGCATTATTTTCCAGAGAGGTGATACATTTCACAGGCCACTTTTCCTTATCCAAATTTCATTGTCATCCAGAATTTTTCACAAAGTACATTAAACAACCAGCCTCAAAAAAAAAAAAAAAATTGCCAAAGCCTTCCTTATGTGAAAGCATCACATACCACAACAAAACCAAATTACTTCTCTTCCAATTAAAAAGACACAACACCATGGCAGAGTGAGTTTAACTATTTAAACCCAATGGTTCTTTTTCTGTGCTTAGATGCAGGCAAATCATTTCTACCATAGTCAAAGCAAGCAACAATCATGTGTTCCATAAATGAAACGTGTGGGTCTCAACACCCAGGGTCCAAAATCCCCCCATCTTGTTGACCTTGTTTTCAACAGGAGTTCCTCATACAGAAGTAAGTGCTTTGGTAGAATGTACCAAGACAACACAGAATAGATACACCTTTTCAAAATAAATAAGCAAATACAAAGAGTAGTACTGTAATGGCAAATTTTTGTCCATGAATATTCTGTATTAGTATAATCAGTAAATGGAGGAAATGTAAGGCCTGTTGCACAAACTGAAGCAATGTACAGGCAGAAGAAAGCTTTACCAAGAGCTTCAGTGCAACCGTTATCCTTTCCAGTGGCATAATTCAGTGATGGGTACATCAGAATTATCAATAAAATAATTTTTAAAAATTATTATCTTGGTATTTGTAGTTATATCAAATAATAAAACTCAATCCCTTCTGGAAACACTTCCTTTGCTCCAAAAATTCATTTCTCTTACCTAGAACAGGTCATGTGTGTATACATACAGATTTATATATATTTGTAAATCATTCCATACTTACTTTCTCTTTGCATATGGATGTATACAATAGAATGACTGTGTAATATTTGGTATTCACATGTTACATTTAAATAAAGTCTATTAAAAAACATTATATTAAAGATAGACTAACAGAATATTCATAATATATTTTACAGAAAAAAAATAACCATGTCTCTTTTTTAGAAATACATTTCTTTAAAAATCTTTGAGATTTTTATAAAACTTTTTACCCGTGAAAACAAGTTTCCCATCAGACCTGTAAAAAAACCTTTACCTTTAAATCCTTGTGGGGTTTTTTGGTTTTGTTTTTCTTTTTAATACTTTTACAAGCTTAACGTCTGTAAATTCTTTAAAATAAAACACCCAGTATCTTTTGGGATCAAATTGGTCACAGGCCATTCTTTAAAAAGTCAGTGGAGACTCCCTGATTCCATTCTGAAGTGCCTTTTGTTTTTCTCTCTCTGGGTATCAATAGTGCAGGTTTACATGAGAACTCAGAGCTCCCTACACATCCCATAGGAAGCTCGATGTGTGTCGGTGGCAGGGTGTAGCTGCAGCAGCACCCACAGAGGCTGCAACTCCCCATCTGCTGCAGGAGGCAGAGCTTGTTACTCTACACAGTGCAATCCCACAGTGTTTGCTGAGCCCCTCCAAGGTCTCTGTGAGGTCCAGTGGCCGTGCACAGATGCCAAAAGAGCAGGCTCATTTGCTTTCCAAGTTATAGCAGTGGACATCTCCTTTTCCATTCCCATCATACCCAGGAAGTGGTTGTCCATATTTATCCACGCACCAGCAATAACCTCTTTTTCGGCCTTTGGACGGGCGACACTGAAACATAGTAAAAGACCCAGTCAGCATTGATTTTGTTTTCTCCACTTGTAGTATTAGATAGCAGGGATTCCTGCTTCTTTGATAGCTACACTCCAATATCCATATCTGACCATATCTGACAGAATCAGAGTATTTGTTACCACTGCAAAGTATTTCAATAAAAACTTACCTTCTCTCCCCATCAATCCCTCTGGGTATAACTACTCTATAATAAAACTGCACTGAGAACTACCAGAAAATAGGCTTATGAAGTGCTCCCTATCATATTTGCCAGCACAGCTGCCCTCTTTGAATACCATACAACAGTATGGGCTAGTGACTGGGACCATCTTCAGAAAAAAAAAATTAGCAGATATGTTCTACACTAAAGCACAGGTCTGGCAAAGACAACCATAGCAACAAGAAACACACTTGGTTTGCATCTGTTTACTGGAGGAAATTCAACAGTGTAGCTGACACTTATTAACACTTATTGACACTTATTAACTTAATCCTCCTGTAGTGTAGTTATTGCAAAAGCTGTTAGGTGGACTAGAACTTTACATGTATATTTTCCTATTAAAAAGTTTGTGTATCTACTAGTCTATAAAATGTTAGCTTTAAGTTAACTGCTGGAATTCACCAACAATGCTGATCAACCTGAAACTGTAACAGGCAATAACACCAAACCTCTTTAGAAGCAGTAGTGCAGTAAACATGCATTATAAAGTCTACTACACACTAAGTAAGTAATGCTCTTCCCAAGGAACCAAGAACGGCATAAACTAGACTGAAGGAGATAACATGCTGCAGGCTGCATTCAGTATGCAACCCTGGACACAGTTACATTACCATGGACCGCTGTGACCTTGCAAGGGTTTTATCCATTCACTCACTAGGTTTGCAGTGGTCAGCCTCACTGTCAAGACAACCTCCCTGTCAGCTCATGTTTTGAGATTTGGTGATACAGGATTTACTTCAAATGCAAACAAAGGTGGCTGTTTAGTCAGGACATACTCACAAAAGAGGCAGTGACACAAGCACACCCCATTTCCTGTGGTTTCGTCTGTTGCATTGCTAATATGAAGGCAGATTGGCTAGACTGGTGCTACTTATGTCCCTCAACACTGTCAAGTCTATCATTCAAGCAGCACAACAGTTTCCTCTGAGATCACATTCAGAGTAATTCAAGTTTTCAGAGGTTCAGGCTGGTACAATCTGGTAAACTTCACCACTATCCTTCTACTTGTTCTCCAGAGTCTCCTAGGCATGGCCCAGTGTCTGAGGAGGCTATGGCACTAGCTCACATAAGTGCCTTTTCAATGTGCAGGTACACAAGAATATATGAAGCTTTGGGCTCCACATGCTGCTCAAAGTGACTGATCCTTTCCATGTCTAGTTTAGTATCTCGGGTGATGGTGCTATCTTGGATGGAACAGGGAATACAGATCACTTTGGGACAGCCTGCACCAGCACACTGGCCCACAAGCCAACTAATTTGTGGCACCATGGAGCAGGGTAAACAGTCTTCACTATGACCTTATGAAAGAGATATGGAAGCAAGTCACACATTAGGTACAAATTTTTCAAACAAGTCAACATCTTGTTTATTTTATTTTACCATAAATTAGGTAATGTTATTCAGCATAACTGAAAATTAATCCACCCTTCTGACACATTGAACAAAAAGCCCAATGCAGAAATGTCTTCTCTTACAATGTCTTCTCTTCTACAAATCTGCAGTCCTTCTGCACTAACCCTATGAAAATGGACAGCAGCAAGATGACAAGATCCAGCTTAACATACATATCAGCTTAGTTTTAGAAGAGAGTAAAGAAATTCAAAGCTACTGAGAAAACAGCTACATTAATAATTCACTGAACTATATGGTTACCTGCACTTCAGTTCTTCAGTCCAGATTATTAAATCTTTAAACATAAGTCCTACAACTTATATTTATTGTCTCAAAAGCCTGACTAGAACTTGCATGTATTCTCCAGGATTTCCACGAATGACTACTCAACATCCACTGAAGTCAAGGGAATTTTTTCTTCACTGTTGATGGCAAATGGACTGGACTCTAGCTTAAGTATTATTAACATTTAATGACTTAAATTCTCCATGCTCAAAACAGAGGAATTAATAAACAATAGCCTTTGCACAATTTAATTTTACAAAAAGGAAACTGAGCCAGCACTTCTAGAGTTGTTTTCCCAATAAAGTAGGCACAGATGGAGCCCAAAGAGCATAGGGCTTCTGGCTGCCAGCCTGGTGCTCTGGCAGTGAAACTACATTTCTGCTAATAATAGTAACATAGCCTCCCCTTTTAGAACTACTATATGAAGTATGTTACACAACTCTCATTGATTCATAGGCTTGCATCACTTTCAAAACAAATGATCAATTAAAGTTCTCATGTTGTTGAAGGCTTTGATTGCTTTTAACAGCTGCACAATCAATTTTCATAATTACTACATGAAATTAATTTGCAATAACACCTTTCCTACTACTATTTTTTTATTTCTTCTAGACAATCCACTTGAAAAGCAAAACCCTTAGATCATTCTACAGCTGAAATAACACTCTATGAGAAAACAATTTGTCTCTTCCAAGTGATTTTTTTCTACTCACTCAGGCATGCTATCAATAGTAAAGCACTTCTGATTAAAAAGCAATCCTTTTATCCTGAAACAGCCAACACTCCCTACAGAAGTGGTAGACAGGTCATACTGAAAAACATATCTAAATATTTGCTCTTATGAATTTTGTATTCCACATACATTTCTAGGCCCTGCCCAGCTACTCATGAAGTATGACTTCGTAAGTTTAAAAAGCTGGAAAACTGCCTAAGCAGTGGCGACAGTAATTACTTTTGATAGAAACACCAGCTGCTGTCTTCCATGCCACCTGCCCCTCTCCCTTTCACAAAGAAATGCCACAGAGGCATTTATGGGGCACAGCAAAGCATATGGTATCCCATTGAATTCCTGGTCAGTCCAGAGGGCTCCATGGAGCTACATCCACAGTCTTCAGGAACAGACTGCAGACAACATTGACATACCTCAGGCCATTTTGGCTCCTGGCAAGCACAGCTCTGTTTTCAGTGGAACGATGCCAGCTCACATTTAGGTGAGTATCTGGCTACAGTAAACAAACATGGGGCAATTCTAGTAATTGGCCCATATAATAATTCTAATTTCATCAAAACCCTTTTTCCCATGGTTGAGATAGGAATGTGCCTGTATCAACTAATTATGCATAAATATACCTTTATCACAGAATCACTAGACTGGAAGAAACTGTCAAGATTATCAAGCCCAACCCAACCCTAACACCTCAACTAAGCCATGGCATCTAGTGCCACATCCATCTTTCTTTAAACACATGCAGGGATGGTGACTCCACCACCTTCCTGAGCAGACAATTCCAGTCCTTTATCACTCTTTCTGTAAAAAAAATTTTCCAAATATCCAACCTATATGTCCCTTGGCACAGTTTGAGACAGTCTCCTCTCATTCTGTCAGTTGAATGGAAGTTGTCAACTTCCACCTGACCACAACCACCCTTCAGGAAGTTGTAGAGAGTGATAAAGTCACCTCTGAATCTCATTTTCTCCAGGCCAAACAACCCCAGCTCCTTCAGCTATTCCTCATAGGGCTTGTGTTCCAAGCCCCTCATCAGCCTTGTTGTCTCCTCAGGATGTGCTCAAGCGTCTCAATGTCCTTCCTAAACTGAGGGGCCAGAACTGGACACAGCACTCAAGGTGTGGCCTCACCAGTGCTGAGTACAGGGGAAGAATGACCTCCCTGCTCCTGCTGGACACACCTTTCCTGATCCAGGCCAGGATGCCACTGGCCTTCTTGGCCACCAGGCTCATGTTCACCTGGCTGTCACCAGTATCTCCAGGTCCCTTTCTGCCTGGGCACTATCCAGCCACTCTGTCCCCAGCTTGTAATGTTGCAGGGGGGTTTTGTGCCCAAAATGCAGGACACGGAACTTGGAGTTATTAAATTTCATCTTATTGGACTCTGTCCATCCATCCAACCATTCCAGGTCTCTCTACAGAGCCCTCCTCCCTTCCAACAGATCAACACCCACTCCCAGCTTAGTGTCATCTGCAAATTTACTAATGAAAGGCTCATTCATGTCATCAATAAAAATATTAAACAGAACTGGCCCCAGCACAGACCCCTGAGGAACACCAGTAGTGACTGGCTGCCACCACTCTCTGGGCCCAGCCATCCAGCCAGTTATATATATATCTACCAGCACAGATGAATAGTACAACCTTACGTGTGTGATTAAGACAATCATAAATTTTAATAGGTGTGATTTAAAAGTTTATATATAAACAAAAGGTGTGAAATATTTCTCATGTTACATCCTGACATATAAATTTATGTTGTCAGAAATGTTTCACATATGCAAATTATTCTCCAAGTTTTTTCCTGAAAAGTCAATTTCTAGATATCTACAAACATCAAGAAAAATAAGTGCTTTCAAGCTGACTGGAAGACCGGATGACCAGGAAGGCAGAATACATGAGTGCCTCCTGAATGAGTTTTAATGGAGCCAGCACGATCATAATTTATCAGAGTCCTACTATCCCAAACCTGCTACATTCTTATCCTAGACAGTAGTTTTGGAAACTGTTTCTAGAATTCAAAATGCCTAGCTTGCATTCATTTTTAATGGATTTACTGTCTACTTCCTAACCTATTATTCTGAATTTTGTGACAACAGAATATAATTCAATTACAGATTGAACATGGATAATATTGGCATGAATGGAATTAATAAAACAGCATAGAATTCTGTTAATGAGATTAGACAGGAGCTCACAGTATCTAAAATATCAGACCTACATGTTGATGCCTCTAAAAGAAAACCAACCAAACAAAATTATCACAATTCTTCGTGAACAGTTAATTTGATCTGGACAGGACTCGCTTCTCAAACTGATGTTTTTTTCCTAGGAGTAATTCTATGAGGGCAACTATTATTTTTGGGTTGGATTTTATTGGTGAGAGAAGCAGGCTGCCTCTGTAAGTCCCACCTCTGAGGGTTTGTTCCCAGAGTTGATCAAGGTTCATTTACAGAATCAGCAACCCAAGCAAATTTCATGTAGAATGTTTACTCATGTGGGCTCCATTTGTGGGCATCTCCTGCAAGACCCTGAGTCATCTCAAACTACCATTGAAACCACTGGACCTGTGTAAATTGGCACAGTGCTTGACAAGGCTGGTGAGGTATGAAAGTGTCCCTTCGTTCTCTATATATGCTGGCCAGATGGGCTATTGCACATAGTGCAAGAACTTTTCGTAAAGAAGTTTTAAAAGTTTCCAGGCAGCACAGACAATGCACAGAGGACAAAAGTATCTATTTGCTTTGTACCAACACATTATTCTCGTAAATGAGCTTCTAGTAACAAATACTAGGCAAGATTGTTATCTGTCTTTCCTATTTTTTTCTTTGTATTTCCTTTTTTTTGCTTTGGTGATAGAACTATGACTGTACTTTAAAGTACAGTCCTCCTTTCACTTAAGCCACTTTAATACGCGCTTACTGCAAATCTGATTTACTTCACGCAATGCCAGAGGTTACTTGCAAACCACCATATTTTTGCAGACAAAGCAAAAGAGTCTGAAGAAAGATGAAAGGAAGACCTACTGAACAAAGTAAATACCAGTCTGCAGTCTTCTATAATACACAGAGAAGGAAAAGGGCTACTGCACACTCGAGTGCCTTGAACACCGTCAAATTATGTGCTGTTCTGGAGCAGCTAAGAAAATATTTCTATGACACAGGCACAAAACAGAGTCCTAGTCTCACTCTGAACAGCAGTCCAATACATTTTCTGAAAACAAGCACATTGAAATGTGAGCACTGCTCTCTGCTAGTTTACATGCAGCACAACATGGCTGACGTAGGCTTCCCAAAGCTCCAGGCAACAAAAAGAAACTTCCCTTGCTTGGGTGTTGCCACCACCTGCTCAGGAAAACCTCGGAAGCATAGAAAAGCTCAGCAGCATGTACCAAAGGTCAAACAGCACTGTCAATGCTGGACTGATGGCAGAAAGGAAGGCTGGAAATCTCACCTCTGTTATAAATGCCCCACCTGATGCTGACAGCTTATTGAAGAGCTCCAGAGAATACTAGAAAGGGAAAGACTGTTTCTAAGAAAGCTGAAAGCCAAAAAATTGAGAGATACCATTCCTAAAATAAAGTTGCCTGATCAGAAGTTGACCTCTCACTTCCAACCATTGAACTGCATTAGCCAGAAACAGAGTGAACCACTCCTTTGGTATCTCCACTGGAGATAGAGAGGCTGATTCATGTAAACCCGAAGGGAAAGACATGATGGTCCACAAACAAAAATCTGTCCTTGAGAAAAGTCTTAAAGAAACCTTTGAATTCAGGAAATTTTGGAATTATCCCAAGAAATATATATTTGGAGGCAGTCCACTAACTAAACACTGAAATTAGATGGGATGTGCACACTAAACAAAGAACCTGACACATCTTGCACTTCTCCCAAGTTCTGAACGAGCTTCAATGGCAGCACTGAATGGAGAATGCTGCTGTAGCTCAATTCAACACAACTAAAGCATAAATACCCACAGTTTTGGTCGGCATTTGTCAAGTAAGGTCACAACTCTAGAACCAGAAAGGGCCAAGAAGCCATCATTGCTGCAGAGTAACTACTAGGAGTATCATTTTCACAAGAACATGACTTGGATTTTGGAAGCTATCTGTGTAGTACATAAAGGAAAGATACATACCTTTCTCAAGTTGCTTTATGTAATAGGATCCAGTGTAGGTTTTCTAGGAACTCTCAAGCAGCTATTTACAATTCAAAGCATTGATCTATTGCAGTCATATGGTGACTGCAACATTAGCTCTGTGGGTTATTGTAGAGGCACTGCTTTTTTTTAAACCAAAGGGCATTAGTATCTAGGACACCAGTCAACCCATGTGTGATTAGGTATGAAGTTTCTCAAATGAATCTGTTGTCACAATCAACAGAAAATAAAAATACTATCACCACTTGACAAGTTTCAGCACTACCGGATCAGGTCCTAAAACCGGAAATTAACTAGTTCCTCCTCAAAATGATATATAATGCACCTTGCTGGCAAGATCTTTCAACAAAGATGCAGAAAAGGTGAAATGCATTCATTGAAATGACTGAAACACTGTACATACTTGCTTTTTCTTGTAGAATCCCTTCTTGTCACAATTTGGAATATGAAAGCCTCTGGGACTCAAGACATTCAAGATCTTTAGGTGGTTTAAAGCGTCTTCCATTTCTCTACGACATGGACCCTGTTAACAAGCACATTTTAGAAAACACAGATGAAACTTCACTCCCAAATTCTATCTTTCACTCAAGAGTTAATAAATCTTTAAAGGGCAAAAAAGCGCAAACCCAAACAAATCCATTAAAACAGAGATGGCTGAATATGTCAAAAGCACACCATTCACAGAAAAAAAAATTCTGACTTTCTCCTCTATTCAAGACAAACTGATTTCTAAAGATGGAAGGCCCTACACAGTGCTGGCATTTCCAGTTGAAATCAAATTCACATATGCCTTTGGGAAGACTTAACCAGCACGTAAATCAGTCATATATAACATGGGTTAAGTCTGGAAAAGCTGGCCTTGCACTATGTGGGAAAAGAAGAAAGTAGGCCACTGGAAATACAAGACTAGATAGGCCATCCTCAATTACAATTTTTGTGATTCTGCTGGATTTGAAAGCTTAAATGAAACTGAGACAATTGAAAATAAGTGGTTTGGCATAACGTATATATAAAATATCTCAACTTTGGACAACAATTCCCAATTTCAACTGAATAAAATAAACACAGTCATACAGAGGACCAGTTGCACACAACAGACTCATTAGATAAGTATGTCACTTTTTTCCCTCACTTTCTTCATCTGCAAAAGGCTGACAACAAGGTAGTGAGGATTAGCTCTTGGACAATGAGCCAAAAAGAGCTTCCAGAACCACTTCTAAGAGCACGTCTCAAACACCAACTAATCATATCTCATGGAAGCCCTTCTGGGTAGGGAGTAAAGCATTATGAGCCCCACTTTGCAGTCAGAAAATCAAGAGCAGAGGATTTCACATTTTGCCAGAGGCCAAGAAGGCTGTCATTGTCAGCAGTGGGATCAGGATTCAAGAGTCATAGCCTACAAGCTCTGTACTTAGCTACATTGCTATGTGGGTGTAACACTGACCTGTACCACCAGCCCACTTCTTCAACAGAGACACAAAAAAAAATTTCTTTGCACGGTTTCATGATTTAAAAATATTTTAATTGCTGCATTGACACAAAGATTCATTTGGTGATGTTTCTAATTAGTAATGACAGTTATACTTTTAAGTGGTACGATTAATAGTTTGCTCATGTAAAGGACCTTTAACGTGTACAATCTCCATAGTACTACTGGAGATTAAAATGGAGCTTTTCAGTCAGTAAAGACCTTCCTTGTTGCCTTCATGTTTTCTTTCTGTATTGATCTCATGAGTTCTAAACATGGGCTTTAAACAGCTTCTTTTACTGCTCAAATTCACTGACTCCATGTGACAAACATTCAGAGACTTCGTCTCAAATTAGACCTACAAAATGATCAACAGGTTTTTAAAAATTTTTATTTTGAAGCAAGCTTCCAAAATCAGCCAGACCAGTATCAAAAGCTAACATGCAGACACAGCTAGAAGAGCATTTGCTGACAAAAAGACCTGTCCCTGATGGACTTATTTCAGATTCTTAAAGACACCAGCAGCCCTGGTAAACTGGCATACCTTTGCTCATGGATCCAAATATCGCTACTCATCCTAGTTACAAATCTATTTCCTCAGCCTTCATTCTTTTAGTGATGGTACTTTTACTTCACATTCTTGGGAGCAGGACACACTAGAAGGCAGATACTGAAGTGATGTAACCAGATGGCTGGACATCAGTGACAAACTAAAAATGAAGCTTCTCCTGGAAGCCAGACTCTCTTTAGGCAAAGGTTTTCACCTCATACAAGTTTCAAAACCTTCTTTTGAGGATGAGAATCCACATCTGCTTTCACCATGCCTGTTTTGATAAAACGTCAAAGTATATCCAGCTGCATTTTTCAAGCCACCTGGCCTAAGGCACATGTTATCAACTGGATGTACAGGAAGAGAATTATTCTTGCCATCAGATTAACCACACTCTGACCACCCTGCAAATTCACTGGGCACAGTCAATAGGGAGCAATGACAGTTCGTGTGACCACAAGACTTTGTATTTAGGCAATAGCACCAAACAGCAGCTCCAAGGGGAAGTGGTGCTCAGCATGTCATGCAGTGACTGACTAGTTAAGATCCTAATCCTCTGCTCAGCCTAAGTTTATCTCCCTTGATTTGCACCAGGCAGTGTATGAACACAGTGCCACTACACTCTATGTGAAATATCTTTTTTTTCCATTATTGCAACTCAGTTATACTGTTTGCAAGCAAGTTTAATTACAACAGTACTAAACCTGTCCCGAGTTCACTCACACAAATGTGTGACAACTACAGGGAGGAACAAGAACTTTCGACCTCTAAGAAACTTTAGTGAAAGTCATGCTTGTATTGATGTAAACATCGTTATGCTAGTCCTATGTGTTTCCTAAACACAATCTTCTTGGTCTGCTGATTGTGTATGCATTTGCAGAGTCAACAGATTTACCAGTTAGAATGCCAGAATGTCCTAAAAGGCTGCAACAATTAGCACTCTTTAGCTATTTAGTGTAATTATTCATCTTGTCATATGCACAACATACATATATGTACGTGTATGCACCCATTCACATGCTGGTAAATGCCTTCCTATTTACAAAAATACTTACATATTCAGTTTCTTGTTTCGATTCAGAAGAGAAATTCAATGTATCCGTGCTCTGTGAATCATATTCAACTTTATAGCGTTGTGTATCTTTGGCTTGCACTTTCCTGATGATATCTATTTTGATGTGTGGTGGATGTGACTTGGAATCTGGCCCCCTGTGAGAGTTTGGAATGGCCTGATTTTCTACACTGCTGGTACTCCTGTCTTCTTCTGAATCACTGAAATTTCCTTCATAAAGAACAAATGGAGAAGAAACATTGTTACTTGGCTGCCAGCGGTGTCTGCAAGGGAATAGAAACATAGAATCATAGAATACCCTGAGTTGGAAGAGACCCACAAGGTTCCTCAAGTCCAACTCCTGGCCCTGCATAGGACAGCACCAAAAATCAAACCATGTGCCTGATAGTATTGTCCAAACACTTCTTGAATGCTGTCAGTCTTACTGCTGCAACCACTTCCCTGCAGAGCCTACCCACCCTCTGAGTGAAGAAACTTTTTCTCATATCTAACCTCTACCTTCCCTGATCCAGCTTCATTCTCTTCCCTCAGATCTTATCACTGGTCACAAGTGAGAAGAGGTTAGTGCCTGCCTTTCCGCTTCCTCTTGTAAGGAAGCTGTACAGCATGATGAGGTCTCCCCTCAACCAACAAGCTACTAGATTAGTCTACGTGTTTAATTTTCCTTTTTACAAAATAGCAATATACAAAAAGATGAACTCCATAGCATTCTGCATGTGTCAGCACCTTTTTTGCCAAGAGATGAGTTTTGTAACTGGACCGTTCCCATGTTCAGCGCGGCCTCGCGAAGTGCCCAGCCGCATCACCCGTGCAGGCTGTACCCAATACCGGGAAACCAGCCACGGCCACTGCCCCGAAGCCACGGCCGCGCCGGCCGCTCGCCACTGACGGCGCGCTGCAGTGCCTCCCGCCGGCGGCAGGGGGCAGACCTGCACCACAGGATGAGCCCGCCGCAGCCCCACAGGCGCCGGGCGCGGATCTCTCCCCTCCGCTGACTTCATCAACCCCAGATAAACGCGGCCAGCTTCGGGCACTTATGGGCTGCAGCGCGGCTCTGCCTGGACCAGGGCCGTAATTTTTTTTTT